>JACVVK020000098.1:1175000-1225000 GCA_018292915.2 Batillaria attramentaria
TTGACGTAGACGCACCTGAATGTCAAAAGTCTGGTAATGAGTTCTGCAGAAACGTGACATGTATTTGATGTGAAAGACGACTCTCTTCATTTGACCTTTCCATTTTGTAGCCAGACACGACTCCAGCAGACTTAATCTGCTTTTTGCATTTCACTAGTACTTGCCAAGTTTCATTACTTATCGTCCGTTGTCATATAAGCCTTCATTGTGCGGCCTGCCACGCCGGATTTGATGAGCGACTGTCATTGTAGATATGTTTCTACCTCATCTTCATTTTGCTGCCTGTCTAGCCGCATGGCTCCCCGTACGGGAAAACAAATTGCGGGTTCCAATTGAAAATTTCTGACTGAATGTAGGAATACGACACGCGCTGAATAAAACGAGTCTGATGAACTCTCTCATCATCAGGGTGGCCAGTCTCTTGACCACTACTACAGTGCCGCCATTTTTTTTAATTTTTTTTTTTTTTTTTTTGGGGGGGGGGGGAGGGGGGGTCCCTCTTCATTTTCATCTGATCAGGGTGGATTCATTTGTGAGTAGAGGTTTCTGTTTGAAAATTACTGATCTTATGTCGGAAGATGACACGTGCTGAGTGAAATCTGAAATCTCCATGGGCGGCTGTCGTGACCACCAACAGTGGTGCCATCAGTCCATTTTCTTCTTCTTCTTTTCCAAGCTGACCAGGTGCGTTTATTTCTGAGAAGAGCCGGATAGCCGAATGGTAGAGCGTTGGACTTTCAATGCTCGGGTCGTGAGTTCGAATCCCGGCTGGGGCCAAATATTTGTGCTGGCCTTTTTCTCGTTGCCCCGTCTTTGATATCACCCATACGTGGTGGAAGAGGACGTTAAACTCCCAAACACCCACCCACCCACTCTGAGAAGAGGATCTCGGTTATTTCGAAGTAGCCGATCGAATGTCGGAATACAGCACACACTGATTAAAATGAGTCTGATGTAGATCTCATGCAGTCTCTCATGACCACTACAGTCCTGCTATTTCTCCTTTTTCTTGTCCAAGCTGACCAGATAGATTCTTCAGCAGAGAGGGTTTCACATGAAAATTGTACTTATCGAATGTCGGACTACGACACATGATTAACTCTTAACAGCCCAAGCCCCCTGCCCACTATACGACAAGACTGGGTTAAAAAAAACAAGCCACTTCGCACCAGAGGGAGCCACTTCAAGCCACTATTACACAAGGCGTGGGCCTTCCCTGCTAGGCCCGACACCGCTGCAGATTGCATAATAGTGGCTTCTAGTGATCTGAAGATTTCAACTAAAATTGCGAGTTTTGTATGGGCTTCAAAGAGTTAAAGCGTCTTGTGTTCGTAATGCGTTCGGAGGGAGGGTGGATGTGTGTTTCCACCACGTAAGAATTTGAGTGGGGGGGGGGGGGGGAAACCCTGCTGCTTACAAAACTTTAAGGTTGTCTACCAAATGAATAGATGTTCCGTTTGGACACTGCGACCATTGTCGTGGATTTGCGGCTTCTGATAGCAAAGAGGTATTGTCTTTATTTGGCCTGGCGCTTCCATACCTGTACTTCACATCAACACGACCAAGCGTTGTTGTAAAGCCTGACAAACGTATTTAATGAAGTCTCGTAAAAATCTTTCAGGTAATCTGTCTTGACCACTACTTCTCCGCCATTTCTCACTTTGTTTCCCGAAGCTGACCAGATACATTGCTTTTAAAGAAGGCGCGTGCAGGGTGAAACGGGTCTGATGAAAATCCCCCTACGCAGGATGTCTTGACCATAATGGCGCTGCCATCGTCTTTTTTTTTTCTTTTTTTTCTTTTTCATGCTGACCAGATGCATTCCTCTCTGAGAGGAGGGGATTGGCCATCTCAGTGGAATTAAGTCTGAGAGCCGAGTATTTCATCCTCCTTGACCGGTATTGATCTGGTGGTGATATACCTCGCTGGCCCCCCCGGCTTTCAAACTATCCACCTGTCTCAACGGCAATTTGTCAGACGGCGTTGACTGGTCATCCGTTGTTGGCAGCCCTAAGTTGCGCTTGAAAACTGACCAAACGGTCGCCTGCCTCTCCGGGCGCTGCAGTCGGCCGTCCATGATCAATCAGCTGCGATTGACGTAACCTTTGCTACATTCATTCTCTCTCTCTCTCTCTCTCTCTGTGACCCCACCCCCCTTCTCTCCCCGTATTGTCTGTCAATACATTGGCATTTAGTTTTCTCGCAGTGCCTTGTCATATTTTATTTAATTTCTTTTTTTCTTTAACTGGTAGTAGTATTTAGCAACGGCAGGAATGCAATTTCGCTGACTGTCAGCATCGCAACCATTGATATAGTTTCATTACATCTCTCTCTCTCTCTCTCTCTCTCTCTCTCTCTCTCTCTCTCTCTCTCTCTCTCTCTCTCTTAAGTGACGAGTGTATTGGCTTACAGTTTTAGTATTACAGTCTTTCATTTTTGGTGTTTCGTGCTCCAAGTCAAAGCAATCTTTTGTCTGTTTTACATTGGTATTTAGCAACAGATAACTGCCTTCGAACGTTTATTGCCCGTTTAAAAAAAAAAAGTTAAGCTTGGAAGATACTTGTCTCTCTAAAGGCCTTGAAACGCAGGCAGTCCAAAACTGGCTTTCGCCTTCACGTGGACGTTCTGACCATCGTTATCACTTTCAGCAACAGCAACAAAACTGATTTTGGCAAACAGGAAAAGGGGAACGGAATAGGCATGGGGGTGGTAAGAGATTGCACGCAATAGGGGAGTGTTGGTTTTGCCAGGCCCTTCAGCATAAACTCTTGACGGAACTTCAGATGGTTGCGATTAAATGACTTTACAAGTGTTGTGTGTGATTTCTTTTTTTTAAAAAAAGAAACACAAAATTCTCTGGTATAGGATGGATAGAGAGGTTTCTTGAGAACACCGGACGTGTGAGCCGTTTCAGATCGGACGAACGAAAAAAGCGAAACTGAGACATTTCAAGAGATATCACTGCAGTGCGCAGGGTCAAGTGCTCCGCCTTTTATGACGTCAGCGAATGGTATGGAAACCATACCGGCGGTACAGGCGCTTTTCTGCGGCCGAGGCGGGGGCCACAATACAGAACAGCCTTGTTGAAACGGCAACAACAAGCATATCTGTCCACCACATGCCGACCTTTACATCTCTCTCTCTCTCTCTCTCTCTCTCTCTCGGGGCCGTAATTAGAGCCACAAGCCAATTATTCTATCGTTCATTTTAATGACGTCACGGACAAAGATGGCGGATGAGCCGCTGCGCGGGTTGCTATCGGGGAAAGATAAGGCGGGGTTGTTGTTGCCTGCCCAGCCAGTGCTCACAAAGATGTGACAATTAGAAAGAAAAGGTCAGTGGGAAATAGAAGGAAAAGCAATAAGTGGATGAATGGAAACCGTCTCCTTTCTCTGACATGCACGACGCAAACTTCCATAGACGGGACGCCAGTGGGGTGTGTCTCAATTTACTCCATGTATTGTTAGAAATTTCACAATGGGCAGTCCTTTGTATGTTCAGTCTCTTCATCTGATTATTATTATTATTATTATTATTATCATCATCATTATTGCAATATTCGTTGTAACATTTTTTTTAAATCGGAAAAAATCGAAAAGACATAGCTGGGTGGCGCTTCACTGTGGCGACATGCTTCCCCTGGGGAGAGCAACCTGACCTTCCCAAAAGCGACAGCAAAACTCCAGAACATTATTATTATTATTATCATCATCATCATTATTATTATTATTATTATTATTATTTGTTTGGAAACAATATGATTCGGAAGACCAGGAAGTGTTGACACATGATTGGTCAGTGTGGGGGGTCACGTGTCCGCGTTTGTGTGCAGAGTATCTGTAGGTATCGGCCATTGTGGTAAGGATTTGGTACCCGCTCCACCACTATCGCCTTTCAATTTACTTCTTGCGGAAGACCTGAGGGGGTGATTGAGACGCGAAAGGGGGGTAGGGGGGGGGTGGGGGATTAATGTCTGGAAGAGAAATTGGTGCCGGGATAAATCAGACAGAACGGAACCACAGTATACAATAACGAGACAGTGTGTGTGAAGAGGCATGATAGCTTTCATATACTGCAGTCTTTTTAACCTGGACGATGAGCTGGACATTGTGCGTGTATGTCGTCACTGGATCGGCGGCTTTGGTGATAAGTTGTAACTGATTGTGTACAATGGATCTTAGTTGTTGATGGTGCTGTCTTCGACCGGCGTCGTTTCACACTGGAAGTCCCGTTTTGGCCATAAATGTTGCAGTTCTGTCCAATCTCTGCCGAGCCCGCGAAGTTTTGTGTGTAACGATTTCAGTCAAGTCTCGCTAAAGTCTCGGTCTGCAAATGATGTTGCGTGGTTTTGTTCCTGCCCACATCTTCACGTTTCCGTTTATCGTTTGTAATGGCCGTAACCACCGTCATACGTCGGCGTTTCTAATTGGCTGTCGCACATCACGTGTCCTTTCAAGCACATTCCAGGTATCGCCTGAACGGGTCCCAGTTCCCAGAATCGGAACTTAGAGCGAGACACTTACGTTGGCCAAGGGAAGGGGAGTCGAGAATAGGTTACATAGTTACCGAGTCCGCTGATCGCGGAGCGAGAAACTGAATTGCAACAGCACTGTCTGCAATAAATTTCTGTCACAGAGCACTTCGTCTGAAAACATTCGTTCAAGCTGGAAGGATTTTTTAAAAAATTAAAAAAAAATTAAATGTGACCCTCGATATAAGGATCTTGAATCCGAGTTTTCGTGGAAGACAAAGTTTTTGGCATTATCAGGAAGCGGAAAAGATAAACAACATATTGGCGACATGCACACTTCAGATTTTTTGTTGTTGTTGTTCTGTCTTTCAAGTAGCTGAAGGCTTGTTGTAAGGCGATAGTTTAGAGTACCTTCTTCAAAGCATCCGTCAGCTTAAGGGTGTTATATGGGTGTTTCATTAGCATGCACAGACGGGTCATGGAATCCTCAAACCGGAGAAAAAGTTAATCTCTCTCTCTCTCTCTCTCTCTCTAATCTTTTATCCTTGTAAAATAAAGTTTCGTTCGTTCGTTCGTTCTCTCTCTCTCTCTCTCGTTATGGAAAAAAAGGCATGGCATCTATACCTATTTTCACCCTTGCAAAAAGTAAACTCTCTCTCTCTCTCTCTCTCTCTCTTGTTTTGGTTACTTTTTAAGACAAGACGGAAAAAAAGGCGTGGCATCTATACCTCTTTTCACCCTTGCAAAAAGTAAAGTCTCTCTCTCTCTCTCTCTCTCGTTTTGGTTACTTTTTAAGACAAGATGGGAAAAAAAGGCGTGGCAAAAAGTAAAGTTTCTCTCTCTCTCTCTCTCTCTCTCTCTCTCTCTCTCTCTCTCTCAGTGCGCATGTGTTGCGTTCTTTATTCATGATTTTGCTGTCTAACGGCGGTTCTTGTAAATCTTTGTCGTTTTGTCCGCCTCTGTTTGTGGGCCCGTGCAGACGATACAATCTCTGCACAAATGGACGTAGACTGGTCCCTAAGATTCGTCAATTTTCTAGCTCCCAGCTGCCTCACTAAAGTCACAGGCTGCAAAGTTTTGATTTTGTTTGCGGGGGTCACTCTGGCAGACGCGAGCCAAAGTAGCTTATGATTCGTGAGACGTTTTTCTCTCTCTCTCTCTCTCTCTCTGTAGCCGCTGTTTGGTGAACAGGCAGATTGTGAATTTGTGTTGTAAGGCTTTAGCGGTACAAATCTCATTACAATGCGTCTGGGGCGTAGCAACCCTACTGGCCTATAAACTCACAGCCATTGTCTCTTGCAGGCTGAAACAGATGGTTTTGAACCGCACAAGCACCACTTGCAACCTCTGAAGACTTTGAGAAAGTTTTTTTTTTCTTTTTTTTTCTGGATCTCTCTCTCTCTCTCTCTCTCTCTCTCTCTCTCTCTCTAACTAAAACACACACACACACACACACACACACACACACACACACACACACACACACACACACACACACAGAGTCTCTCTCTCTCTAACACACACACACACACACACACACACACACACACACACACACACACACACACACACATACACATAAAGCCAAGGAGCAGATCGTTAAGACTATTCCGTTTGCTCTGTTTTAGGCCGTAGATGGAGATTTGGGGGCTTTCTTCAAGGGGGTGGAGGGGGGTTGTGGAAGGGATGGGGGCGTTACAGTGGATATACACAGTGCGTCCTCGGCTACATTCTCCTGCTTTGGTTTTTTTTTTTTTTTTTTTAGTGCTTGCGGCGCGGAGTATGGAGGATATTGGTAGGGGGTGGGGGGGAAGGATAGGTGTAGCGGAGGAAAGATGGAGGCTGGTGAGAGAGAGAGAGAGAGAGAGAAAAGCGGTCAGCTGATTGACATAAAGGTTTAACAGACAGGACCTACGCGGGGACAGCGCGAGTTTGGCCCGGACGATACATCACTTGGTCCTCAGTACCAGATCTCTATCCGTCCGTCCCCAAGTGAAACAATCCCCATCTAACTCTGAAACACGACCCCTTGGCACACGGCCACTGGCCACGCGCTTAACCCCCCTCCCTCCCCCCACCCCCCTTTACCCCTCTCCCTCATCCTCATCCCACGGTCCCCAGCCTCACTGTCTATGACTTGCGGCCACATAGTAGTAATGAAATTTATGTCCAGATAAAACTGGAAGTGTTTTGTAGGGACCGTTCAGCAACAATGAACGCTTGAGGCTACGGTAGAGTGGAAGAGCGTGCGTGGTTATAGGGGAAGGAGGAAGGGTGAATGGTAGGGAGGGGGGGGGGGGGAGAGGGGGGGGGGTTGTAGAGAGGGATTGAGGGTGGGTGTCACAAGCCCCCCGGCCTCAGGCCAAATCCCCCCGCAGGACTATTGATTGTGCTCCTGTCATCTATCACCATCTCTCGGATCAGCGCTGAATGCAAATTATGACATGTGATTTATCAGTATAATTATACTTCACAAACATTGAACTGACTGTGAAGTCATTTAGCCGCGGGTCGGCCCTTGTGTAGCGTTGCTAAGAACAGGGAGGGTAATTTGTGTGTGTGTGTGTGTGTGTGTGTGTGTGTGTGTGTGTGTGTGTGTGTGAGAGAGAGAGAGAGAGAGAGAGAGAGAGAGCCTTAGTTTGTCAACGGTAAAGCAAAAGGCACAGTGACCATTTTCAAACTTGCTGTTGATAGAATGCTACTCTAAGAATAAAACAAAATGTAAAATAAAATAAAAAAAATTATAAAAGGAAAACGGACAGGGGCTAGTAGCATCTGTGTGTGTGTGTGTGTGTGTGTGTGTGTGTGGAGAGAGGGAGAGAGAGAGTGCGCGTGCGCGCGCTCGCGTGAAGGTACTGTCCTGCCGGACACCGGAGTGGAGAAGGGGAAAGAGGAGGGGGGGGGGGAGGGGGGGATCCGAGGCTTGTCCAGGCTTTAGGCTACAGATTGCACGATTGAAGTCGAGAGAAAAGAGTTGGGCTTAGTATGGCCAGCCCTGCTGTCTGGAGCCGCTCCGGCACTTTTGAAATCATATTCCACGAGTGACCAAATCGTTTTTGGTCGGCTTGCTGCCAGCGCCTATAGATGTCGCTGTCCGGAAGAATGCCAAGTGCGCGTAATTTGCATTTAAATAGGATTTGTCTCCCGTGGGGTCATGCGCGCTTCAGACAAATCCATTTATGAAAAATCTCATTTGGTCCGGGGTATAGGACGGGCCGTGATTGGCCAGTCGAGCCTGAGATTGTTATTATTGTTCGGACAATTGGCTCATTACTGGCTTGAAAATTAACCATAAATTGCGTTTGGCCGGCCCCGGCCAAGGGTATTAATATCTAGATAATGAAAAGCCTGCTTGGATTTCAAACCACACCTGCCCCGGACTGTCAGCCTCCATTCTTTTTCTCTCCGCCATCCGCCGTCAGGCTTGTCAATTATGTAACGTTGCCCCTTCTGTACGGTTGGACAGGGACAGATTGTGTGAGGCTGTCTCGCCTCTTGTTCTCTCTGTCTCTGTCTCTCTCTCTCTCTGCGTCCCCCCCAACCCCCCTACACACACACACACACACACACACACACACACACACACACACACACACACACACACACCATCCTCTCTCTCTCTCTCCGTCTCTCTCAAATTCTAATAGTTATTGTTGTTGTTCTATCTCTCTCTCTCTCTCTCTCTAATAGTTATTTGTGTTGTATGTTCATTTTTTTTTTTTTGGGGGGGGGGGGGTCTCCTCCTCCACGACCCCCTCTTTTAGGACAGTTTGTAAGATAGAGTGTAACCGCTTAACAGCTTTCATCGTTTCGACGTTTCATCATCATCACCGTCATCATCTCTCTCTCCCCCTCCCCCAACCCTTTTCGTCTCCCCTTTCTCTCTTTGTCGCTCTACCTCTCCTTCCCTCTCACACCCCCACCCCCTCTCTGTCTCTCTCTCTGTCTCTCTCTCTCTCTCAGCCCCCCCCCTCTCTCTCTCTCTCTCTCTCCCTCACTGTCACTGTCACTCTCTCACCCTCCCCACCCCCCCCCCCCTCTCTCTCTCTCCGTGTAACAACAGCCAACAACCTCGTATTCACTTTGTCTTCTTCTCTCTGTGTTGCAGGCGCGCAGGCGTGAAGTCAGCTTCCGGCATGACGCCGTAACACGTCATACTGCTCCTGCATCAATAGGACGCCTCGACACGTGGGAGACACCAACATAAGACTGTCGCTGGTTCTAACTCAGGGATCTTGTCACTACGACATTGTAGGACAAACCAGCTGAACGACTCTCACTTCCTTCCATCAAAGCGGACTCTCTTGTGAAGAAGGAAGAAAAGACACAAAAAAGGAGAGAAGATAACACATTTTATATGCACTACAACTTTGCAAGTGTGGAGAGCAAAACCTGTGGAAAAACTTGTATCAAAGTGTGTGACGTTTTTTGCTGTATTTCCTTCAGTGTGGTTTGTTCAGTTTCGCGTGTGTTTTGCGGTGTTTGCTGAAACTTTGTTTTAAAAAAACCCTCAGCTGTTTTCGTGTGCAAGAGTGTTTTCATAACTTCCCCCCCAATTTCAAAGAGGACTCTTTGAACTTAGACCTGAACTTTCACATTGGAATTCCAGTCGGAAAAAAAAAAAAACTTGAGGACTTTGACATGATCACCATGGACACAATGAAGTCCAGTCGGCGAAAGCAGACAAAACCCATCCGGGTACCATTCGGGGTGGACCCAGACACTGGCGCACTGGACGCGTCCATGACAGCGTTCCCGCCACGCTCCATCCCGCAAGGGGAGGAAAACAACCACAACGGCGGGTCAGAGTGCGGGATGGACGAGGGTGACGTGCCCCTGGACATGCACGTGTCCATCATCAGCTGCAAGATGTGTCCAGAGACGTTCCCTACCAGCGCCGACCTGCGGGACCACGTGGACATCGTACACGGCAGCCTGCCCAAGAAGCCGAGGGTTTCAGAGTCGGACTTTCTGACGCCCTACCACAGGCTGGGCAGCGAGCTGTTCCAGGAGAGCGCTCTCATGCCCAACGGGCACTCGGACTCGCAGTCTGAGGCCTTGTCACTCACCAAGCCTAAACAGACCCCCGAGCAGAAAGACTATGAGATGTCGAGAGATCAGAACGGGGAAATGTCCACCAAAGTGGACGGCGGCAAGATCTTTCACCAGGACGCGTACTGTGAACTGTGTGACCGGGAGTTTTGTAACAAGTATTTCCTGAAGACCCACAAAGCCAACAAGCACGGCATCTTTGAGAGCAGTCCTCCGTCCTCTGTCAGCGGAGGTCCCCCTGATTCCCTGCCACCTTTCGAAGTCAACCTCCCGGCCCCTCCACCCCAGAAGGTGGAACTTTCCCCGTCTCCATGGCAACAGCAACAGCGACCCAAGAGCAATGAGAGTAGCAGTAAACCTGACCGCCCGCCCCCACTCCCACCCCCGCCCAAAAAATCTGAAGCGGAGATGGCGACGGAGAAGAAAGTGTCCAGTCTGATATCGGCCGTCATGAACAGCGTGCCCAGTAGCCAGGCATCAGAAGGCAAATCGTCAAGCGGCTCCGGCAGTAACAGCTCCAGCAGCACCACTAAAGACCCCAGCATGGAAGACTACTGCGAGATCTGCCAGAAGCACTTCTGTAATAAGTATTACCTCAAGAAACACAAGCAGGACGTGCACGGCATCATCCCCGAGACTGGACCCACCACCAGCAAGCGGAGTCGCGCCAGCAGCAGTCTGCTGGACCTGCCGACAGTCTCGTCAGTGGGCATGGCGCCCATGCTGCTTCCCCAGCCCATGGCCAGTATGGGAGCAATGCCCGCCCTCCCTCCTGGCGTCATGGTCCTCAATCCCTTCCTCCAGCAGATGACCATCATCCCTACAGGCAACATCCCTCAGCCCTTGCTTCACGGCCATCAGCTTCACCCGCCTCCACAATCTCCCGTCATCTCGCAGCCCCTCCCCATGCCCGGGACACTCCCCGGCCCCAGCCCGACCCCGCCCACCTCCAGCAGCAGCCAGGGCCGGCAGTCACAGGCCTCCCCAATCGGGGTTATGAACCCTGACGCTTACTGCAGCATGTGCCGGAAGGAGTTCTGCAACAAGTACTTCCTCAAGATCCACAACGCCAATAAGCACGGCATCGCCTGTGACGAGATCCCGCCCGAGGCCAAACTGCTGGGCGACATGGTGGAGAGCAACGGCGTCGTCCTGCCCCCTCCCCACTCCTCCAAGGACCACAAGCAAGATTCACACTCACACTCTGACTCCCGGCGCTCCAGCCCTCCTCCTCTCACCAGCATTAACCAGATGGTCACTTGCCGCCAGTGCGACAAAGATTTCCCCAACGCTCAGGCCTACAAGGTTCACCAGATCAACGAGCACGGCAAAGGTCTGGAGGGAGCGCTGCCAGACAGCCTTGAGGGGAGTCTACCCAGGTCGTCTCCCTCCATGGGCGCAAGCAGCTCCGAGTCTCTACTGCGCATGGCGGCAGACGCTTCCGCTGCTGCCCACGCTGCTGCTGCAGCTGCTGCCATGGGGTCCGGACCTAGCGGCCCTGGCTCTAACGGATCAGGAGGTACGACCATGTTCGGCAATATGGTAGCGGCCAAGCTGGCTGACCGCGTCACGTGTGATATCTGCAACAAGGAACTGTGCAATAAGTATTTCCTCAAGTCTCACAAGCTGAAGATGCACGGAGTGGACGTGGAGAAGGATGAGGGCGCCGGGAAGTCCTCCCAGTCTTCAGGGGCTGAAAGGTCGCCACAGCAGCCGTCCCCTGCCAGCAAACACCAGCCTGTCAACATGAGCATGGGCGGCAAGCCTCCCATGGGAATGATGCCCAAGCTGGAACTCCGCGACTACCCCGACTACGGCAAGGACTTGAGAGATTACAGGATGATGGAGAAGTTTGCACCGTTCAAGAATTTCAGCGACGTGCCCAACTTCCTAGCGGAGACAATCAATAACGAGTTCTTCAGAAGGGCACAGCCGCCGTTTAAGGGCCTGGATTTCGGGCACCCTGGCCTCGCTCCTACGTCAGCAGAATGCCCACCTGCTGAAGAGTTGGTCAAGATGGGCATCGACCCGGAGGCTTACTGCGAGATATGCAAGAAGGAGTTTTGCAGCAAGTATTTCCTCAGGACCCACAAGCAAAACATACACGGCATCAAACCCGAGATCCCCGACACTGACAGAAGCAGAGCAAGGCCCGGCCCTAAATCTTCTCCTCTTAGCAAGGCCAGCAGCAACAATAATAACGGCAGCTTTCTGGCGGGAGTTCCCATGCCACCTGGCCTTGGCTTTGGCCCCGGCGGATTGAGCAGTTTGGGAGGCGGCAGCAGCAGAGACGGTGGGGGTGGTGCTGGTGGAGGGAGTCGCGGGAAGGACGGGTACGAGAAACACACGTGGCGCTGGAAGGACCCTGTCAACTCTGCGCGCGTCACGTGCGATATCTGCAACAAGGAGGTCTGTAACAAGTACTTCCTCCGCACACACAAGCAGAACAAGCATGGCATCGCGCCGTCTGACAAGTCACTGTCACCCAGCATGAGCGGCTCCCCCGTCCCTTCGGATGTGGACGCCTCCAGCAACACATCCAGTCAGCCTGACAACTTCCTGGTGGATAAAGCCACTGGCATGATGCATCGACCGGACGGCATGTCTGTACCACAGAGCATCCCTCTACCACCATCAGACAAGAACGTCAAGCCCACCGACTACTCCAGAAGTCGAGGGGAGGAGGAGAAAGGCTACGGCAGTACACCCATTAAGCCAGTCAGCAGCAGTGGCAACAACAACAACAATAACAACAACAACAACAACTCGGGCAACTTCGCCACCTGCCACCTGTGTGACCGGCAGTTCAAGAACACCCAGTGGCTGACGGCGCACCTCATGAAGGACCACGCCGAGCTGAGCGACCCCGAGGCCATGGACATGCGCATGCTGCCCCCTATCGGCCGTGGCGTCCAGTCTGGAGAGGCGAAGATGTGCCAGGTTTGTCGGGTCGTCCTGCCGAACGAGCTTAACTTGCAGCTGCACCTCATCCAGGAGCACAACGCCCAGGTGAGGCTGCAGATGGACGACGACCGCCAGAAGGAACACCACGCCCAGATCAAGTCTCCAATCAGAGAAGCTAAGCTGCCGCTGGCGTCTGCTCGCCCCGCCAAGTCCTGGAGAGTGAGGAAGCAAAGTCCGTTCGCGGCTAGAAAGTTGAAGATGTACGTGTGCTCCGCCTGTGACTATCAAACGTACTGGCACTCGAAGCTGCTGTTCCACGAGGAGCAGGTACACAGCATCGTTCCCGGGACGGCCAAAGTGTTCGCCTGTCAGTCCTGTCCCAAGTCGTTCCCCAGCCAGGGGGCGCTGACTCGTCACGTGGAGTCCCAGCACGGCAAGACCATGGAGGAGTACCTGGATGGCGGCGAGTCACCGGCCTCCGTCAAGATGTTCAGATGCGGGCTGTGCACGTCACGCTTCACTACACACGGCTTCTGTCAGGTCCACCTGAAAGACGTTCACATCCACATGCTGAAAGACTTTGCCTCCAGGAAACGAGCGCAGGGCTCGAGCAAACTAACGTGCGCTGCCTGCTCCTTCAAGACCCTGTTCCCATCCCGCCTCCGCAGTCACGTGACCCGCTACCACTGTCGTCTACCTCTCACCAACGGGCAGGCGGGCAACGGAGAGCACGTCAGCTCCAGTGAGAGGAAGATCGAAGCCGACCCAGAGTCCAAGGAAGACTCTACGCTGGCCAAGGTGGAGGCGTCTGCTAGAGACGAGTCCTCTGCCGAAGATCTTCTGAAGCAAACCTTCCAACTGGACGTCAGGAGCGGAAGCGAGGCCACGACCTTGACCTCCTCCAGCAACTTCGTGTCGGCTGTGGCGGCCATGCCAGTGAGGCAGCGAGTGGAGGAACCTGTCTCCGTCTCCTTCCTACTCACCCCCGTCACGCCGTGAGGCATCACGTGACTCGGCATGGTGTGACGTGACGTGACGTGACCCATCCATCCCTTCAGCAGGTTGTGCACCAACTTGTGCTTGTGTCTGCCTCCCGGCTCCTGCCCTGTATAGCTCTCTCTCACCTGCATGTCAACTCATCCTGGGTGTGTGTAGGGAACTCGATAGGAACGTAGGTCCAGCGAGAAGCCTCCGAGTGACTTCAGATATGTGAAGACAAACGCTGTGAGACTAGCTGGAAGAAACGAATCATTGCGAAACCTTTTTTTCTTCTGTGTAACACTGTCACTATAAACTAGGACAAAACAGAGCAGAATCTGCTTTATCTGCAGGTCTCTTCTGTGTGGAATTTCGAAGAGAGCATCGTTCGCAGCAGAGCTGCAGGCCGTAGAGTTTACTTAGGGTTTTTGTTACTGACAGTTTGCAAAACAACATTGTAGGGCAGGAGGCATTACGACTTAGTTCCTGAAACACTCAGAGTGACTCTAGTCTCTACCTTCCAGCATTTCGTCCAGTAGGACAGTTCGTCAGTTGAACAGTTCATCAATAGGACAGTTCATCAATAGGACAATTCATCAGTAGGACAATTCATCGCCGCACTACGATTCCACGTTGATGTGAAGTGAGTGTGGGACAGGTGGATGTGAGTGATGGCGGCCTGCAGGCGACGGGTTGGAATACGTGAAACCAAAAAACACTTTTAAACACAGCAATAGCTTCTTCACTGGAAGAACGGACAGTATTGGTGACGTCAGCTGGTCACGTGACTTCATAGTTTGCGTGTACGAACATTCACCCACGACTGACTGCATCACTGGATATTATAAGACACTTGGATGCGTTAAGACCGTTTTCTGGTATATATATATTATATATATAGCACCAAAAAAAAAGAAAAAAGAGTTTGATGCTGTGTAAATGTTTGGTGTGTTTTTTTTCCTTCTTTATTTTCAAGAGTGTTCTTGTGCGACTCGGTTTCCAAACATTACCTCAGGTATTATTAACATTATTACAATTATTATATAATAATAGATGTGATGCTTAGATCCACAGATATTTTGTGAGTGCAATTCGGTTTTTTTGTGCTGTTTTTTGGTTTTTTTTCCCTCCCCTTGCGTTTTGTTTGTCGCCGATCTTACTCTCCTGGCCTTCCCCTTCCTTCCACGAATAGCAGTGTTTGTGTCCTGGTTATTGGCCACGTTTTGCATTTCCCACACGACTTATGGAGACTCCCCCCCCCCCCAAATTCCTACGATATTTTTGGTATTTCATCGCACTTGTGCCCATGCAATATTCCATATTCTTTTTTTGTTTGTTTGTTTGTTTTGTGTTTTCACATTGCCCGGGGGGATGGGAGTGCTGGCCAGTGGCCCCCACAGCAAATTCTTGTTCCTCATGTTCTGAAGGCAGCAAGCAGAACCGTAAATAAACTCCCTCGCTGTTCATCCATACCCAGGCTGACATCAAGTCTAAAGGCAAACAGAAACTAAATATTCAAAGAGGTTTTTTTTTCAGTATTACTGCTGTGTGCTGATGAGGCAGATGACGGTCATTGAGACTCTCGCCTGGATAATTTGTTTCATTGACTGATTTTTTTTTTTTTGGGGGGGGTAGTTCTAAATGTCTGTTAATCAACCCGGAATAAACTCCGCAAAGCGCGCGGATAATTTAACTTTTTTGGAAGATCTGCAGTCCATCTGTTCCATACAAGCCCTGGCTGACTTGTGGAAAAAGAACTCGACTGCAGAGCGCGTAACAATACAAAGACTGGAAACAATCGTGTACATTATATTTGTGTGATACTGTATGATAATAACTTAATAATATACAGTTTTGTGTGGCATATAAAACTCTGTTGTGAATTCTAGCTATGTGTGAGTGTGAATACTACCGGATATATCCCCAAATCAGTCAAAACCTGTTTGCTGTTTTTTCTCAAACCCTCATTTTAACCAAGTCAAAACCATTACGTTGATTGAAGGAGTGCAGCCTCATTTTTTTTTCATTTTTCTTTTTGACTTTAGCTACGCCAGCGATCACAAACCGTTTTGGTTGATCATCACAGACTCTGACTCATTTTTTTATGTAAAGTATTTTTTGGTTGCTATATTTAAATCTAATTCAGATTTTGTTTCCAATTGTGTTGAGTCCATCGTGAGATTCCTTTTTGAAAATCATGAAGAACACGCGTGGTCACAGTGCTCCCAACGTTCCGAATTGTTGGAGATTTGTATCACATACAGCGGGGTCGCTGATCAATGCGGCCATTTTGCGCCATTACCGACCACTCTTTCATTTTGGCTTGTAAATTATCCCCCCTTGAGTGGCGTGGAAGTGTGATGTTTCAACAAACATTGATGTGATCTTAGCTTGTTTTGGAGTGATTGTGTTACCATGATTGCTGTGAACTTTTTTTCAGCCCTCGTTGTGTGTGTGTGTGTGTGGGGGGGGGGGGGTGTGGGTGTGTGCGCGCGAGGACACGAACAAAGACAAGTATTATAATTATAACTCTGTTGGATTTTGCTTGCTAATAACTTTTCAATTCGATTGACAATTGTAGTCTGGGGCTTCTTTTTTTTCTCTCTCCAAAGACAAAGAAAGACCGTCATGCTGTGAGTGTATCCAATCTCACTTGATTCCAAAGCCGTTCCCGAGGTTCTAAACTTCTTTGATCGTTTTGTTGTAGTAACATACCGCAGGCGTGTGTGTGTTTCCATGAGGGCGTCTGGTAGTACAGACTTATCAAGATCAAGAGTTGATTTCCCTACAGTGTAGCTGCCTCCGACCTAAAGTGCGTTGATGATCGAGTTGAAGTGTGCATCTAAATCCCTTTATGCAAACATTCGGCTGTAGGTCGAAGGGGTAGGATTTGCACAGGTGACTGGAAAATGATTCCCTTACACTGTGAAGGTCGTCACTGCAGTTTGTGACAACTGTCAGAACCGGCTAACCACACTGATATCCAGCTAAGCTGGGATGTTGTTTCTCTTAAAAAACTCTCCCGTTATCATGTCAATGTATCCCCCCCCCCCCCCCCCGCCCCCCTTATCCTCTCGTTCATCGCTTTAAAGATAGTTCAACCAAATCGTGCAATATTTGTTTCTCTGCTACTCGAGATCTGCATTCAACCAGTATTCAAACAGCACCGTATTAAAACCGACACTAAGCAGTGATTGTGAGATCTTGGGTGTTGTGTATTCGCTGTCCGGTCAAACACGTCATTTGCAGCCGCTTCTACTGCCACAGATAAGATGGTACTACTTTAGGTACATGACGTTCTGGTAAAACTTTGCAGTGAAAAAATACGTCATATAGAGAAAACTTTGGAGTTAAGAAAACCAAGTAACATTAAAAAAAAATTGCAGTAAAAAAAATGTAAATTGAAAATGCACGAAAACTCTCCTTGCAAAGAAACCATTCTGTTACGTCTTTCTCTGTTATTCTTACAAGCAAGCCAACCTTTGTGGTAAAAAAAAAAAAAATGCAATGGAAGAATTTACCGTTGCCTTTACCATTCCCCTTACCCTTATGCATTTGCCCTTGGCATTCAGGGAGAGAGACCCGGTTATCGAGAAATGTCTTCCACACAAGTTAAAACAGCTTTCTGTGTAACAGCAATAAAAAGTTCACATTTTTCTCCCCAGTCTGACTCCGAGTGGCACTTTAAAGGGGAGGGGGGGGGGAGGAGGAGGAAGGGGGGCACTCACTTAGTGTGTACTAGGCTATACAGCTTTGCTGCCCGACTGTGAAACGCGTGGCTGGATTTTCCGCAAATTTCTGTAAAGCGCCATACGTTGCTTGCTACTGACTTTTACTTTGACTGGTTGGCTGTCGCGTGTTTGTGCTTCAGTATTTGTCAGAGAGATGCAAACCAGACATAAAACGAAACATGACATTTGAATTTTTTTCCCCCTCCCTTCTTTTACACGTTTGCGTCATCAGTATGATGAGGTGTTTGGCAGTATTTTGAATCATTTTCCGTGCTGTGTACCAAGCAGGTTTTTCCGTTTCGGAATTCAGAAATTGCAATATATATACATTCCTTTCTTTCTCTTCATCCATGACTCCTACACTGACATGTCGGATTTTAGTGCAATTTCCTTACCAGCTGCACCCCGTACTCCTGGTCCATGTCGTCTTTGAGATGTCTGAGTTGACTGAGCTGGGATGGTATTCATGAAGAGCGTTTAGCTAGTCTTCTCGCGTTTAGATTTAAACGGGGGTTTAGAGAGCTTTCCTGTTCTTACACGTCCGTTTGAAACTGAACGCGATGAACCTGGCTAAACCCAATGTGAATACCATCCCCATCTCAAGTTTTTTTTTTTTTGTTTTTTTTTTTTGGGGGGGGGGGGGACGAACGAATCATTTTGCTATACTTTACTGTGAAGCGTGAAAAATAATTCGTTTAAAAAAGAAAACAAAAGTGAGCCCAGTTCAGTCCGGACCCTAACAATGGCAGACGTTCAACAAAGACTGTTCCTTCTTCTCTCTTTCTTTCTTTTGTTGTCCCACAAGCAGAAGGTGAAGTTTGACAAATTGGTTTTTGCGAGAACAAGACTTGGTGTAGAAAGAAAATAATCCCCTTGCCTCTTCCACAGGCTACTGACACCTCCCCGTGTTCTAGGGGTTTATCTGGCCGTACACAGGTCGTGTTTGCTCGAGCACCGTTTTATAACTGTTTATATTCCACACTTCAGCAACCAATGGACTCTCGCGTACGGTCTGTGGTGTCCCTGTAAATCATGAGTAACAACCCAGAAAGGATTTCTGTGTTTGACGTCAGTACAGCCAGCCAACGGAAATGTGTAGAGGAAATGGATGAGGTTTTAACTGAATCTGATTTTGTTTTTCAAAAACCATGGACATTTGTTAATGTGTGTGTGTGTGTGTGTGTGTGTGTGTGTGTGTGTGTGTGTGTGTGTGTGTGTGTTTGTGTGGATGAATCAGCGCACGTGATATTCACGTGCTTCAAAACAGAACAGTTGAGTCATAAGGAAACCCTTTCACCACCTTTGACCCCTATTCTTACCCGTGGACGTGCTTTTAAGAGCTGGAAATTATTGTTTGCCTAGTTTACTGCCGTCTCTGACAAAACGTGAACTTACTGCACTTAAAGAAGAGGGATATCTGACACTGGTTTGTTCAGCGACAGACCTGCTTGTTTCGAAGTCAAGAGTTGTCACAGCCTGTCTTCTTCAAACTTTTTTTTGCTGACGAGAAAAAACAACAGAACCACTTCAACACTCGGTATACTTTGAGATAGATTTATAGTAAATGTAGGAGAAAGACTAGCTAGGTTTTCTTTTTATAAAATAGATAAAGAAAAGGCGTGAAATTTTATGCGATATTGTGTCAGAGTTCTCAAGTGTTCGTCGTACAATCTTTCTTTAACGAGCGATAACCAGGTGCGTTTGTTTCGTGCCATGTGCAAATTATCGGCCCATGATAAGGTCTCACAAAATGTGATATATTATCACCGTAGGTGTTTAGTCGGTAGGCAGAAAGGCTTGTGTGTCTTTGTGTGAAATTAGTCTGATTGTGGAGGTGGTAGTGTTTAGTGGGGACAGTCTCTACCTCTGTAAATAAAAGAGACAAAAGAGGAGGGTAGCAATGTAGTATTCTCGTGTAGTCCACGTCTAGACTTATGTTTTAGGCTTTAGTTATATGTCAGTCTTATTAGGTGGCGACGGCAAAATTACTACAGAACAAAAATTGCTAACAAAAATTTGTGATCGAAACAACGGTTGTGTTGAATTTTTTTTAATAACTTGTATGACAATCTGTACAAGAACATCATTCTGTTTTCTTGCAGTAGAATTTTATGAAGAAAGAAAACACCTACATGCTTGGGTTTAACTTGTTGGGTTTATTCCTGTGCGAACTAAAACAACAAAAGCGATTATGTTCGTTTTTGTTTTTGTTTTTTTAATTCAGTGTTCCAGTTCTTTAGTGTGTGTTAATTATGGAAAATGCGGCCCGTACTACCAAACAGCAGTAGAAGAAAAGTGTTAATGCTTAGACACATTCTAGGGATTACAAAAGGCGACCTGCCATTCTGTAGTAAGTCGTTGACCAAACTAATGGGACAGGGTTAAGGGGAATGCCCCAGGGAGAATTTATGTTCCTCTCCCCTCCACCCTCCCTCCTTACAACCCTCCCCCTCCCCCCCCCCTCCCCCTTGGTCCCTGACAGTATACAAGTTGTTGAAGACAGCCCCATTTTCTTTCCCCGTGCACATATTGTAAAGCCGTTCTGTAACTGAGGCAGTGAAGGAAACAAAAAAAACCCCACAAATGTTGTGATGCATTCAGTAACTATGTACATGTTCTGTCGTTTGTTTCTTCGTTGTGGTGGCGATCGAGCTGTTGTTGGATTGGATAAGCTATTAATTCATTAATTAATTATATTCTAGTCTTTCCTGGCGACCAAAGCATCCAAGGTGTCATTGGCCACTGTTCTGCATACCTCATATGTATTATTTTCTTTTGTCAACACCTTAACAGTACACTACCAGCACCGGAAAAGGCCGAGTGTGCACTTTGTATTTGTCGTGTCCGTTTGATATCGCTGTCCATTATTGAATTGATATCAATAATTATTATCGTCAGTACAAATTTAAATGTGTTATACATATGTAAATGTACACTTTTGGGGAGAATATTTGCCTTTGTTGACGTGATGTAAGTTGTTCTCTGTGTGTAAATAATTATTGCAATATTACACGGCACAGTTTTTTTCTGTCTGTAAACCTGTTTTAGTTGATCGGCATACCCTCTCTATCTTTTTGTTAGGACTTGAAACCAAGGACCCCATCTGAAACGTGTTGACTCCATTCTGAGTGCATAATATGCAAATCTGATTCTGAGACTCGGAAATTTTTCTAACCGCCACCTTCCACAAACCCCCCTTTCCCCCTTCTGCTCCCGTGCCCCAATTTTCCTCTTTAGGTCTCGCGTTCCCATCTTTCTCTTCATTTCTACCCCTACTTTTTCCCCCTTTTCCCTTCAACAATTTGATACCGATTTGGTGTGACGGTTTTGGAGCAGGTTTCAAATGGGGCGTTCTGTTGAATTGCCACAGGGAAAAAACCACTGTAGGCTGATGCATTTTTTATGAGGAATATGACAGTTGGCGATGTTTCTTGTACAGGCCAGTCGCTCTCAAATGTTTGTATGCTGCTTTCTTTTTCTTATACTTTGGTCACGATAGGTACGACTGTCTAAACATTTTTAATCCTTTTTTTTTTTTTTGCTTTGTGTTCGTTTAGTGCACAGCTACCACACACACACACACACACACACACACACACACACACACACACACACACACACACACACACACACACACACACACAAGGTTTCTCCTTTATGCTTTGAGAACCTCAACCAGTTGTGTATTTGAAGATCACGTGGTACATGCTCGATGCCGCATGTTGCAACCCGAAATACTCATTTACCACGAGTAAGTCTTGCCTGACCTAACCTAGCATTACTCTTGCGACCTGCGCGGTTTTTTTTTTTTTTTTTTTTGTTTGTTTTTTTGTTTTTTTGGGTTTTTCTTTTTCAGTCGTAAACTTACAATGCAAAGAATGTCTAAGACGCGTTTTTGTTGATGTGGAATTTTTACCCTGGCCCCTCCCCTCCCCTTACATTGACAGCAAATATGTGTATTTTGTAACATTCCTTCCGATACGCGTTATACACTGTCCTTATATATTTCTGACGCGTGTTGCTGGCTGACTGGCGAATCGTGGCTACTCTCAAAAGATACTCTCAGATCCTGGCCGTAGAAAACTTACAGCGTTTTGTTCGCCCTCGATTCTTTTAGCATTTCCTCGTTTTACTGGCTACGTGTGGGTTCAGATGCTGAAGAGTTCGAGCGTGTTCTAAACACGAGCGAGGTTTTAACAATGTAGGTCATAGATTAGAAGTTTATGTTGTCTGTTTGAAGGAGGGTATCCCGCAAAAGGCGCTACAATCACGCAGACAAGCTTCATTTTTATCACTGGCTAGCAAAACATTGGTGTTGAGAGGTATCACACGTTGTGTGTCGAGCGCTGGTGAAATATCTCCACACAAGTCATGTGAAAGATTAAGAACAAAGGAGTTGAGGCTTGAGTCAGAAACCGCCCAAGCGTGGTACAGGATTAAGTTTTAGCGCTCTGCCTTGAAATCAGGGATCAACTGAAGTTTGACGAAACTGGCAAAGAACACTGAGGGTCTTGACATGTCTATTTATATACACTTCCGTGGCATGTGGCTTGGGAGTGTTGCAAAGATAAAAACTGATCTTTATCCCCTGTGTGTGTGTGTGTGTGTGTGTGTGTGTGTGTGTGTGTGTGTGTGTGTGTGTGTGTGTGTGTGTGTGTGTTACAGCGAGATGTTGAATTGTGGGAAAGGTCAGTGCAGAATTGTTTGGCGGGCTAGCCCTAATCAGTTGTTATGATCACTATGCGCTTTTTTATGGCAATAGCAAAATCGCTTGTGCAAGAAATACTGACACTATATTGTTCTGTGAGATTGAACCTTGACCTTGTGCATGAGTGATGAGTATTCATAATGATTTTGTAGGTGGGTTTTCGCCACCAGGTGGACATGCTGTGTGGAATGTGGTTTTGTTTTTATTTTTGTTTCCCCACCACCCCTCCAAAGCTTGCAGTGGTTTTGAACAACCGCAGCCATTTTGAGTTTTGAAGTGAGCCATGTTGTTCATAAATCCTTGTATTTATTGGAATCGCCCCACTTACTTTCCATTCTTGTTTTATACCCCCACCCCCCATCTCTCTCTCTCTCTCTCTCTCTCTCTCTCTCTCTCTCTCTCTCTGTGAGATAGTCATAAGTGAGGTTTAGCAGCACCAACTGAAATCATTTCGTTTCGTTTGGTACCAGTTCGTTCAAGCTCTTTAGCTGTAAATGGCATTACCCTTTTGAGATCTACCAACCAAGGAAGACACTGATGTTACAGTAAATGAATACTTGTATTGTCATTAATATGGTTTCATTTTTTCCTTCAGCAAAAAAAAAAAACAAAAAAAAAAAAACCCTCTTTAACGAAGTGAAGCGAAACGAACACGAAATCATATCCATTGGTGCTTCTAAACGATCACCGTTTGGGGCTAACTCGACCCAAACCCCCTGTTAACTAACTAACCAATCCCTCTCTCTCTCTCTATTTCTTTTGACAACCAGTCTACCTCAACGCTAACGGCCTCCATGGCTGGGAGTTTGTGTCTGCCCCTTTGAAATCTGCCTTTAATTGCAATAAGATTTCTATTTTCCACACCTTGCGTCTTAGTCTCCAGCGGTCCTGGTTTTAACCCAGGGCTCGCGGCCTCAGCATTCAGGGATTACCCCCCCTTTCCCCCCCTCCTCCGTACATCATGCCATTGCTATACTCTTCTTCCTGTCATGATGATGATGATGATGATGACGATGATGATTGTCACTATTATTTTTATCATTATTATTATTATTATTACTTTCATTATTGCCCTTATTTTTAACATCTTCTGGTTGCTCTGTCGTGCTGTGTGTTCTATAAAGATAATTTGAAAATGAGACAACGGCTTTCCGGCGTGTTTGTTGAAATTTGGGTTTTTAGTTTTTGAGTGAGTGTCTGAGCATGTTGCATCGTGTGTTTCGTTTTTCGTTTCGTTCTGAGCTATACTCCTGGCCACAAGTAATGGAAGATTTGTGACGTACTTGCAAGAACCTGTTGACTGCAGTATACCCACAAGAAATGAAGACAGTCATATATATACGGGACCGTAATTATTCCTTAACATGTCTGGAATACTCTTGTTCTCAGCTGATGTCTGTAGCAGGATATTTTCCCCCCTTTTCCTCCCTACAAGCAAGAAATTACTTATGACCAGGAATGTTATGCAGGAGTCGACAGTTTTGATCACGTGGCTTCACGGTCTATGAGCAACAAGCGAAGCGAGAGAGCTCACGCGCACGCGCGCGCACACACACACACACACACACACACACACACACACACAGTCACACACACAGTCACACACACACACACACACACACACACACACCACACCACACCACACCACACCACATACGGAAAATGGCAGAAACGTGAAATTATGATATAAAGATTTCCGACTTCTACCTGGAGGGCAATTGTTAACGATCATCACGTGCTTCACCACACACACACACACACACACACACACACACACACAGGGAGAAGAGCGAGAACGTGAAATTTTGATATCAAAGATTTCCCACTTGATTTGCTGGAGAACACTTGTTAACGAGCATCACGTGCTTCTGAAGACTAACAGCCGGTTGTGCTACGTACCTCAGTGCACGCGCTGTAGTCTCACGGCGCAGCAATTAAGCCGAAAATTCACAAGCGTTACACCATTTAATTAAAACCGTTAACTAGCATGTACAAGGCTGCCTCTGCCCTAGCCAATGCCCCCCCCCCCCTTTTTTCTTTCTTTTTCCTCCTAATAATTTGTGACCCTCCGCCACGAAATGAGTCGTCTTGTAACATGAACAAATAGCACAAGAAGACTCACTGATTTCGTGGTGGAGGGTCATATTTATTCTTTTACCCTTACCCCCTCCGTCTTTATTCCTTTTGCACCCCCCCCCCCCCTCCCCAAACGATTTTATTGCTTCGCGTTTCTTTTTGTAGTTATATACTGAAAGCCTTCTTGTGCGGCAGAGGGGGGGGGGGTGGCATTGCTAGAGTTTCGTTAATGGCTCTAACTGCTTTTGTTCAAAAGACAAAACAATTAACTGGATTGATGGTGTGAAACTGGAAGAAACGGGGGGAAGGGAGGATGGAGGGAAGGAAGCAAAAGAATCGAGGGGGAGGGGAGGGGAGGCGCGGAGACGTCCAGCACGTGCCACGGACGATACTTCCGATTTGCTGGATGCAACGCGGCGATTATGTAACTCGGCACCCCTCCCTCCCTCCCTCCCCTCCCTGGCGGCACTGGCGCGCACTGGCTTCGCTCAGCGCGGCCTGCGAGACTAGATCCAGTTCAGTTCAATACGACAGCGTCTGGCTGGTGGTAGGCGTGTCCTGCAAAATGTATTCTTACGCCATGTCTTTGCAGCTGTATGTCACCACACCGCTTCTCATCACAGGCAGAGGCAGGAGATAGGAATTGGCCGGTTGTTTTAGGGTTTAAGGCAATTCGTACCGAGTAAGTTTGGAGCTGGTACACCAGCGGCCTCCTCCCCCCCCCCCCCGCCCCCCCCCCCCCCCCCCCCCCCCCCCCCCCCCGTAAAAAAAATCATTAATTTATGTCTGCGTGGATTTAAATTTGGCTTAGTTGCACTTCGATTATGCTCGTGTTTCCTGCAGTAAGAGCCGTCAAAGAACCGATAATCTTGTCTGACTTTCGCAATACAAAAGCGAAAAATTGTTGTTGTTGTTGTTGTTGTTGTTGTTTAAAGTGGGATAGCTGTGCGCGGACAGAATGTCATGACATCTTTTTTTTCCGCCACATAACGGTGATATAGAAAAAATGAGGCAACGAGGGAAAAGCCAGCTCAAAATTTATGGTTTGTCTCCAAGCTAGGATTCGAACCCCAGCACTGAAAGTCCAACGCATACCATTCGGCTATCCCGGCTCCGCCAGAGACAGGGAGCGAAAGCACTTGCGATAATAGCCATAAGTTACAACATTTTGCTTGCTTCATGTCTATTTCCGTCTCAAAGAAAATCAAAGAATTTTTATAGAGAAAATTTTTTAAAAGGACATGTGCATATTAACAAATGACAATAGGTAAAATACATTTAAAAGAGCATGTTTTACGTTTGAACTGCTCTGCACACCATGCCGCCAGTGACCGAATCACTGGATTTACTCTTTGTGTCTGGTCTCACAAAATCAGTTGTCGGTATGCAAAATACTGGACGCCCAGTGCAGTACGCGCTCTCAAGAGTCGCCACTTTCCGACTGAAACATATCAAAATCTCAGTACGATTGTCTGGCATACAACAATGTCGTGGAAAACCTTTCATCGCCTGCGTGCATCAAAAACAGTCACCTGTGTCAAGATACAACTGAACAGACCACTGCGAAGACTCGCGTCAGTCGCGGTAATACTGCTCGAAGGCAAGCTTTTGAAACGAAGGCGCTGGTTGGGCTTGTCTATGTGTAGAATCACTCGCGGTCGTATTTATACAGCACCGCACAGCAGCGCAAATTTAAGGAAACTGTCTCCATTCCCAAAAAGGAGCATGACATCTTGTGGCAAACAGCTGAACAACAGTTTTCCCGTGAGTTCCAATTCGCACGCCGTTATTTTGATTCCAGCTGAAACACGTTAACCTAGGAAAGCATTCTTTCGCAGAGAGAGAGAGAGAGAGAGAGAGGCCACACACACACACACACACACACACACACACACACACACACACACACACACACACACACACACACACATGTTCGAAACATTGAATCCACACACAAGACACCCGATCGGTTCATGGCGACACGAGCGGTCTCTGGGAGAACTTGGTGGCCGCCGCTTAAACTCAGCCTTCACACGCGATTAATAAATGGCCAGATTGCGTGGAGAAGCGTTTTTAAGCCGACTGGGCGCCATTTTAGGCTTTCGTGTGCACTGTTCCAGAAAGACGCGGTTGAAGTTTGAAAGATCACCGGCGCTACTGGCTCGGAAATGAAATAAAATAATTCAACGGAGCCAGTGGCAGGCGACGTCTCAACAATTTCTCTGTGAAAATCGTCGACCGCCCATCCCTCGCAATTGATACGGGGTAAGGAAGGAGGGTGGGTGGGGTGTGTGTGGGAGGGGGGTGGTGGTGGGTGGGTGTGTGTGGGGGGCGGGGGGGGGGGAGTAAGGCCTGAGTTTGATGATCAAACAGAGCAGCTGTGAAGATTAAACAAATCGATAAGGACAGCGTCATTTAGTTTGTATTATTTTCTTAAAGCTATGTGAAGCTGACCAGCTGTGATCACACGAACCAGCCAGGTCTTCGTACGTCTTGTTTGATTAATGACTTTTTGACTCGTCCACGCTTGTCGAGATCAATATGATTGTTCAACAAACACAACAACAAAAAGAGCAGAAAATATTTTCTTGTTTGATTTCTCAGTGATTTGAAAACAAACCCAAAATAGCAACAAAACAAGAAGACAAGAAAGAAGACGAGATCAATAAAATTACTCAACCGAAACTGCAGAAAATATTTTCATGTTTGATTTTTTTCAGTGATTTCAAAACACGGGCGGTCGGTGGTCGAGTGGTTAAGAAACTTCGTCAGCAATGCGAGAGGTCAGGCTCGAGTCCCACTCGGGGCAAAGAATTTTTTCCTTCTCGTACGTGACACCGTTCATTCGGGCCGATCGTCGGGGGTTCTCTCCGGGTACTCCGGTTTCCTCCACCTCTGCTTTGGAAATGTTCAGCCCACAAAATTAGAAAATAAATTCCGAAACTTACATAGCCGAGCTTGACCCTTCGCTCCACGAGATCGTAATGCGTTCATGTCCCGTCAGTGTGTGAGAGAATGCGCGTGATTCATGTGAGCATGCGTGTCAGCTGGGTTCAGCTCGTGGCGCTTTGAGCCAGTTCAAGAAACTGGATAAAGCGCTTACATACTTTTCACTTATTATTATAAATACAATTGTTTTACAAACACGTTCGTCACGCTAAACCCCTGAACATTGACAGCGACCGTCACTATAATTATATAACTTTGTCTCACATTGTCGTCTGTATATGTTTTGTCTACATCAGCAGAAGCCAGCAGCCAAATTTTATCCAGAAATTCGGCGCCAGAGGTCCTCTCCTTTCTAATTAATTCATTTCCATCGCCACTTGTGGGCGGAAATGTCCCATACAGGAGGAAAGTGGCTGATGGGCGTGGTTCGCCCGACCTGGTCGCCTGATCTTCACTTCAGTCCAGAACTTTGGAGAGTTTCTGACAGAGCGGCTCTAGTGGGCCCCCTCTTGAGATCAAACACACTTGAAATTCATTCCTCGCTAGACTTCTCTTTGGCTCAGTCCGTGTAGTGTAGTGTAGTGTGGTGTGGTGTGGTGTCGATACCGTACTTTTTACAGCATATTGAGCAGTTCGCTTTCTTTGCAGTTAATTTGATGTAGCTATCACACGCGCGCGCACGCACACACGCACACACACACACACACACACACACACACACACACACACACACACACACACACACACACACACACACACACACACACACCAGGGGGGGGGAGGGGGGAGGGGACTAATTTAAACAATTGTACAATATCATTATCAGTAAGTTGTCAAGGCCACAGGACCCGAAAAAGAAGAGAGAAAGAGAGAGAGAGAGAGAGAGAGAGAGATTTTGTACATTAAACAATCGTGCAGTACCAACATAAACAGAAAACCCGTGGTGAGGCTTCAGGACGTCAAAGAAGGAGAGCGGGGGTGCGGGAGGCATGGAGGTGTGTGTGGGGGGGGGGGGGGGGGGTGAGCACAGATGTACAGCCGCATCAAATACAATACTCAAAATCTATAATTTCGTAAAATTATCTTAAACCAATATTATTCTTCCCAACAACAATTGAACAACACAATTCAGACCCTGGTCCTCTCCACTCAAAAACCTAAACTACACATCAGCCTGTGTTTACACGAATCTGCATGGTACTGGACGCGGTTAAAAATACAAAAAAAAAAACTCCGGGATTTTTTCTCCCCTTCTGTTGTTCCAACCCCAATGATCTCATAATGATTAGCTGTAAGAGTTGGGCTATTACGCGCTTAACCGCCTGCCTCTTTCTTGTCGATTAAATGGAGCGCAGTGAATGGCCTCCGCTTAAAACGGTTTGTGTGCTGTAGCATTGACACGCTCGCTGCTTCGCCCGCGACAACGCGCCCAGCGAAAAATCACGACTCAAATGTTTAAATCACAAATTAAAGGCGCTTTGTGTCGGTCGGCGCTCAGTTTACAATCGCTGTAATGCCTTTAATTGTTGCCGTCTAAGCTGCATTCCGCGTCAGGCACTGGAAATCAATTTTCGGCTATTTTTCCCCCAACAACACGGAATCTGATTTATTGGCTTTTGGAACGAAGAGGACCTGTGTTTGAAATATTTACACTGACGACGAAGCCCGCTTGATTCAATACAACAACTACTTGTCGACGCTTTTTTTTTTTTTTTCCTTTCAATTTAGTTGAATTCAGTTTTTGGCGTCGCGTGTTGAGTTTAATAAAGCATCACGGGCCCGCTGTGGCGGACAATTCCCTCAAGGCTCTCCCTCCATGTTTTTCTCTTTCCAGAAGCCATTTTTTCCCTGATTTCTCTGATGTCTTTATTCGTTCCGGTCTGGCTTCAATTCAGCGGACTTTTTTTTTCAGATTACTGCGCCGGCCTCCGCCGCAGTCGGGCAGACGTGAATAATCGGCAGCGTAGCTGCCGTGAAGGAAGAGAAAGAAGAAAAACCCGGCTTGAGTTGAAAATCATAACCATCAATTATGAAACGTAAGCTGTAATTTTGGAAATCATTTTCAGACGACGCCTGCCATTAGAGCTGGAACAATGGCGCATGTGCGTTGCGAGCACGCAAGATGGAGGGCGGAATTCAGCACGCAGTGAATGGGAAGGAGGGGTTCGACAGGATAAAAATGGCGGTTTTTCTACACCACGTTTCGTGATTCACAGAAGTGAAATGTCTGTATATCTTACTAGACTGCAGTGAATGGAAATGATGATTTTGACAGGATAAAAGTATGTCCAAATATCTTGCTAGACCGCAGTGAATGGAAACGAGTGGCTTGACAGGATAAACATGGTGCTTTTTTCTAAACCACATTTTGTGATTTGAAGAAGTGAAATTTCAAAATATTTGACTAGACCGCAGTGAATGGGAACGAGCGATCTGACAGGTTAAAATTGCGCTTTTTCAAAACCACATTTCGTGAAGTGAAATGTTCAGATATCTTACAAGACTGCAATGAATCGAAACGAGGGGTTCGACAGGCTTAAAAAAAATGGCGATTTTTCTAAACCGCATTTTGTGATTTACAGAAGTGAAATGTCCGTTTATCATGCTAAACTTCTCAACATGTGTGAGTGTCCGTGCAAGATTTTGTTTACATGACCTTATCTGAACTAGTCGTAGCAATTAAGCGTTTTTCTGTCCACAGCAAAACGCTAAAACAAAACAGCATGAAACTACAGTTTTTGAAGTTGCCTGCTGTGTATATTGCATACTATGAACTTAATTATGTGCCAGATCTGTTTAAAAAAAAAAAAAAACCGCGACTAATCTTATCATCGGCATTTACTTCATTTTTTCAACATTGTTTTGATCCCGATACCGCCCCAAATAAAGTAGGCGCCAAATTTTGATTCATTAAAGTGGCCGAGGTGGGGGGCTGTCAAAAGTGTTTGTAAAGTTCAACAATGCGTCACGCGTCAGTAATTACAGATCTCGACACGGCTCGTTCCATTTTCCCCACCTAATGCGGTGTGGGAGGTCCAGTCCGGGGTGTATTCGGTGTGATCACATTTTGCGGTGGTATTGAGTACATATCAAGTGTTCGTGGACTGTAATGGTCACAAATCAAATTGTCAGAAACAGGATATGACATGGGTGTTTTCCGCCAGCATTGTCGTTGTTGAAATCGTTCACAACGTGACGGCAAAATTCACTGGCCGGCAGAGGAAAGAGAGGACGCGTTTGCCAGATCAGTGTTAATGTAGATAAACAGAGATACGTTTATTTTCATTGGTCCAAAAAAATTAACACATTTCGTACCGCGCATGAGAATCCCATGTTTTTGACTCTTTTTCGGTTTTGGCCCTGTATGCGAAAATCAGGCAAGATTAACGGTTCCTTGATGGCTCTTATTGCAGCAAACACGAGTATAATCAAAGTGCAACACTCCAACTAAGCCAAGTTTAAATCCACGCAGACATTTTTTTTTTTTTTTTTTTTTTAAGAAGGCCAATGGTGAACAACTCCAACCTTACTCGGTCGGAATGGAGTGAAGAGACTTTTCAGTTTTCTGTGTCATGTTTACCAGTGCCTTACCAATGCCGCCCCATTCCCTAAAGTCCAGCGAGGATCAAGTCAGGGTTAGGTTTCGTCACGCTCCATTGAGTTTTCAACCTTTGCCTGTCCATGAAATTGCATTGTGAAACCGCCGTGTGTGTGTGTGTGTGTGTGTGTGTGTGTGTGTGTGTGTGTGTGTGTGTGTGTTTTACCACTCGTCTGGCACGGTGCCAGGAAAGCGGACCAGATTTTCAGGCGTGGTGTAGGGCCAGGGCTCGGTGTACCAAATGACAGGACCTTTCTAACACCAGTGGAATATCGTAGGCGTTTCAGGTCAGCTACAGGCGGTGCTCGGACAGACTAGGCGGGGTTGTAGTGGTGGCAGCTATGCCCCGACCGCTAAACCCGAAACACTGAGTGGCAAGGCTCGGCCTGAGTTTGAAGACAATGTGGTGCGTACAGTCATACCTGACTCAGCCCAGCCAACATCAAGTTTACCAGCAACTGACTTTCTTTTCTTCACACCAGCACTGATTCAGTCAGTTTTAACGAATTGTCCACTGACACTGAGTTTCAAAATATGGAAGGCTGATTGCTTTTTTATGTCACTTGTATGGCATGTTTATGTTTTTAAAAGTACGGTACACTCTGTGTGCGTGCGTGCGTGTGTGTGTGTGTGTGTGTGTGTGTGTGTTGTGTGTGTGTGTGTTGTGTGTGTGTGTGTGTGTGTGTGTGTGTTGTGTGTGTGTGTTGTTGTGTGTGTGTGTGTGTGTGTGTGTGTGTGTGTGTGATTGTGTGTGTGTGTGTGTGTATGTGTGTGTGTGTGTGTGTGTGTGTGTGTGTGTGTGTGTGTGTGTGTGTGTGTGTGTGTGTGTGTGTGTGTGTGTGATAGTCCGGTATTTAAATGGAGTCTTATTTTTAATTATGCTATTATCATTATTAATATCATTATTCAGCCTAATTTAATTTAATATCGGAATTATCATAGTGTATACTTTTATGTCATATTCTTAACCTAACTTGTATTCAGTGTGCAGAGCGGGCACCAAAAGAAAATTTTCTGGTTTTCTCAAAAGGACTGGACATTAAAGATGATTTGATTTGATTTGAAATAGAACCTCTATGTTCGTAATGAACGCCCACAAAGCCCTAAGGCTGTTTGCCAAATGAGTAAATGTTCCTTCTGGCCATTGCGACCATTTTCGTGACTTTGCGGATTCTGATAGCAGAGAAATATTTTAGGGGGCTGACGTGCCATACACATACTACACTACGCACGGCAGGACTGACTGTTGTTTTCAAAGTTAAGACTTTGCACGTTTCATGTGGTACAGCGTTGGAGTCTCAGTGCTCGGGTCGTGAGTTCGAATCCCGGTTGGGGCCAAATGTTTGTGCTAACCTCTTGCTCGTTGCCCCGTCATTGATATCATAATAATAATAATAATGAGTATTGTATAGGCGCTTTACCCAATTTCGTGAATCGGCTCAAAGCGCCGCGAACTGAACCCAACACGCACGCTCACGAGAATCACACGCATTCTCTCACACACTGGACATAAACACATTACAATCACGTGGTGCGAAGGGTCAGCTCAGCTATTTAAATTTCGGGATTTAGAATTGCATTTATTTTTCAAATTTGGTGGGCTGAACATTTCCGTATCACCCTTACGTGGTGGAAAAGGACGTTAAACTCCCAGACACCCACCCACCCCACCCGCACGTTTCATAAGATGTTTAGACCCAGTTCTCTTCTTCTCTCTCTTTTTTTTTTCTTCTTCTTTATACACAGACAGGTGTCACTGTAGACATTGAAATGTAGACTTTAAAGTAGCCAGCGACGGCCGAACAAGAAAATTGCCGCTTTTGAAGCCAGGCGTGTCCGTTTACAATCCAAACCAAACCCAATTATTTGCTGTCAACCAGCCTGGCGGTTTGAAAGGCCGGACATTGTAAGACCCCGCAGTAACGGCTGCTAAACTTCACGGCACGTGTCTCAGTGCTGGGTTTTTTGGGTTTTTTTTATTTTATCTTTTGCCTTCCTATAGCCATCTGCATAATGGACGACTCCACGTCTGTCAATCATGAGTATGTGTTTATTCATTGAGTATTTTCATTGGTTGTTTGGTCTTCCACGTACTAAAGCATGTTTGGCACGACTGAGATCTGTTACCAGTTACTAATCAATATTGTTCTGATAGTAAGGGTTGTTCGCATGACAAGTGCACCGTGTATAAACTACGAAATGTATAGGCTACAACCCAACGTTTCGGCACATTAATAAAGACAATCAAGGTTACTGCTACGCACGCGGCACGCGACGGCCCAGAGTGGGCGCAAATACAGATAAGAGGTAAATGGTAGTATAGATACCGTAGGCAGATCCCACATAGATATCACAGACAGATCCGACATAGATATCACACAAATCCTATATCGATGTCACACATACATCCCATATCGATATCATACAAAACAATCCTATATAGATATCAGACAGATCCTTATACCGATATCACATAATTATAAGATCCCATACCGAGTTAGTTAGTTATTTAGGGCTTAACGCCGCGCAAGCAACAAGGCTAACAATGGCTGAATCCCATATCGATATTATACAAATATCCTATAATATCGTAGATATCACGGATCGATCCTACGAGGTTGTTTATATGCACTGCTGACGTTTGTGTATGTAAACATTCGTATATAGTTATCATAGATGGATTCAAATGAATATTAATGTGACTCGACTGCGTGTAATTAAAAAAAAAAAATCAAAATAATCACCGTTACTTCGCACACAAAGTGCATGTTTGCTACTGACACTGTCAAAACTTTAATTACACGTCACCACCACCACACCCTGCATGCTCTTCCTCTCATCACTCGTTATAAGGATACCCGCGCGTGCCTTCAGAAATTTTCCAGGGGAGAGAAACCCGATCCTGAACTTCAAAAGATTTAGGAAATAGTCCGGTGGTGACCTTCACTAGATCTCAAGTGAAATCTAAACCATCTCATTTCCACAAATCCTGCCGGAGCGCGACACACAAATATCTTCGTCCTGTAAGTCAACATTTGCTTTTCACGACATAGGATACCGCGTATTTCAAGGACAAAGTTTAGAGCAAGTCCCTCGACTCTCCGAAGGTGACCTCTGTACAGAGGTCAGGCGTGTCGCCGCATGTTTGATATACATGTACATGTATCAGATCTATCTTTCAGTCACTGTCATTTTGTTTGTTTCATGACCTCTGCTCTTAAAAGGTTTGTTGTTGTTATTGCTGTTGTTGTATTTTTTCTTTATTTATCAATTTCGCAAACGTTGGGTTGATATCCACGGGGAAAGCGCGTTGTCGCAGGGACTTGCGCCATCCACCTACTCATTTTTGAATGTTTGCTAGTGGGTTTTGTGTGTGTGTGTGTGAGTTACAAGTCTGTCTTCTAGGCTTTAATGAGTACAATTCACAACACGAGCGTTCTCTACTTAAGTTAAACCCTGGGTTATAATATGATTATAATATATTATGATAATCACGTTCAGATGTCATTACTGTGAGTACTATATTTATACAGCAGTACTGCTATGGACAACATGGAGATGATTGATCTGTTTTTGAGCAACTTACTCCACACTTGTGTACCTTTTTCCCGAAGTCAAGATGACTGTATATAATTATGAATAATAATCATTATTTCTGTCATATTCCTGATGAATATATATTTTTTTCAGTTGTGATGTGTGGGGTTTTGTTTGCAGTGCACTCCTTCGGTTAGAGTTGTTATTTATTGGTGTGTGCGTTTGTTTGTTTGTTTGTTTGTTTTTGCATTCCCCTCGATTTGTTTGAAATAAGTTTTCTCATCCCTGAGTCGTTTGTTACTGGTGGTTTTTTTTTCCGGAGCTGTTTTAAACATTGAGCTGAATTTTAATTGATCACAACCGGCCGTGATGGTGGTACACTGTGTGTGTGTGTGTGTGTGTGTGTGTGTGTGTGTGTGTGTGTGTGTGTGTGTGTGTGTGTGTGTGTGTGTGTGTGTGTGTGTGTGTGTGTGTGTGTGTGTGGATTGTTTGTTTGTTGTTTGTCTGCCTCAGAACACCGTCGGTGTGATTATCTCTATTATCTTGAATTAATAAACTCCATCTGTGGTCGTCGTCGCACTCTTGCAATGATTTACACGCAGTGTGTTGGGTATCTGGAGTTTTCATTGTCCAGCGTGAAGTCTCCTGAATCCTGTCCGCTTGGGGAGACGGCCTGTATGCAATAAAAGCCTCCAAAATTTCCATTTGTTTCTTACAGCAGCGACACAGACGATCTGTCCATGTTTACTGACCGTCCGTCTAATCAGTTCAGCAGTCTGAGCCTCAATTTGATGAATCAGTGCAAATCACGTGACTCGTCACGTGGTCACAAATGGCGCCAGTCTGTAGCAGACTGGAGATAGTGTTCCGTATGTTATTATTATTATTATTATTATTATTATTATTATTATTATTATTATTATTATTATTATTCCGTATGTTAGACTCACGACACACGCGACGCGTTCTTGTTCGAACAAACACGAAACTTGAAAACAGCTCAAAACAACGTTCCGGACAAATGAGGGTAACACTGTGGTAACCGCATGTCAAACAAGAAACACCGTGTTCGCTGTTTGTTTGGACTAAAAACACTCCCGCCTGACATCAGCCATGATACACAAACAATGACCGATTTGTCACTGGCGTTAAACTAGAATATAGTTAAATGTATGTTGTCTACTCAAGTGCAAGCATCCAGAAAGTTAACTAGGTCATGAGACAGCTGCTGACAAACACGTGTGTGTGTGTGTGTGTGTGTGTGTGTGTGTGTGTGTGTGTGTGTGTGTGTGTGTGTGTGTGTGTGTGTGTGTGTGTGTGTGCGCGCGCGTGTGTGCGCGCGTGTGTGTGTGTGTGTCATTTGTGCATTTCCTTACTTGCTGGTTCTGATCTTGGACTAAAGCCAACTCAACTACCGTTTCCTTGCCAAGATATTTAGGTTTACCACATGTACAGAAATCCGCATTTCAAGTGGAAAGAAAAGTCAAGCCGGGATGTCCGCCACCCAGCTAACACACTGCTGACGTTTCTGGGTTCTAAAAAAACAGGGTCCCCGCTTAAACGCCCATAACGCTTAAAAACCCCTATAAAAACTTGCAGTTTTGCGGGAAATCTTCAGATCGCTATTCGCCACTTGAACCCACTATTATGCCATGCGCAGCAGCCTCTGGCATAGCGGGGAAAGCCCACTCCTTGCGTAATAATAATAATAATAATGATAATGAATATTTATTTGCTTTTATTCTTTGTGAGCTCTAAGCGCTTACAGAGGTAAAGTAACTAAAAGAAACTAAAAACTACTAGAAGATAAAAAGCACTAAAGTAGCTAAAGAACACAGACACAGACACACACACACACACACACACACACACACACACACACACACACACACACACACACACACACACACACAGTGTCTGTTATAAACTCATCATTGTTGTTGTGCTAAAAACAAGTGTGTATTAATGGACGTTTTAAAGCTGAGGACTGAGTCTGTGTGTCTGATGCTTTGCGGAAGTGTGTTCCAAAGGGTGGGTCCTCGGTACAGAAACGATCGCTCTCCATCTGACTTCGTTCTGTGTGGCTTGAAGTGGCTCCTATTGGTGTGCAATGGCATGTTCTTTTTAACGAGTCTTATCACATAGCGGGCAGGGGTCGGGCGAGGGCTGTCAAGAGGTAATTATTCCAACATTACTGATACTGGACCTAACAGAAACCAACTCATATTTTGAAACAGATGCGTCTGTGAGTGCGCATGTACGCCCGATATAGTCTATCCTAGAGCTCTGAATGCGATACACTGCCGCCTGCAGGCTGTGCGAACCCGCGAAAATTCAAATTCGTCTACTCAGCACTTGACCGCAGCACTTAGCTGAATCCTCGATATTCGCATCGCGTAAAACCTTCGCTTGGCTCAGTGCCAGCCTGTGAGAAGCTGTCACTGTGCAGGTGTGTAAGCGGTACGAGGTTAGACACTCACAAAAGAGCTCAGAACGATTTGTGAACTTAGAAATGGGCCTTTAAGTTTAAAGTCTTTTGTCCTTCTTTTTCAAAGGTGGCGGCGTGACCTGAAAGTTCTGGTGAGTTTAGGTTTGTCCCACAAATGTCAGCAGACTTTACTGTGGTGAAAATTTAAGCTGACAGGAGGGACTGAAAAGGATGTGATCACGCAGTGTAATTAGCCAGCTGACATAGTCATGAGGGGTACATTACATTTTATTACATACTCATGAGGGATGTATTACATTATATTACACAGGATTTGCGCCGTAATAGTTAAAGTATTTTGTGAGCTGCCTAGGCGACGCTAAGGTTTATGACCTTAACCTTGTAAACAGACAGGGTGACATTCACCCTGTCATCTGCAAAAAGGGCATAAGGTCCTTTCAAATACGTAACACGTAGGCCCTATTTCCTGCTGATTTGGTCATAGGGCGGAAACTCTAAGCAGGGTCTTATAGGAGGTGAAAAATATTACCCCGAAAAATGCACGTCTCTGAAAACGTCTGTCATTTCAAGTGACGCGAAGCTTTTCAAGAGACCAAAACGCACGGGACGTGTAAGTTAAAATGGACGCGAGTGTTTCCAGTGCTACTCCGCTTCAAAAGTAGCACAGTCAGGACACAGTGTTTCCAAACATCAGCACCGAGTGTTTCCATATTCAACGTCGAGTAGCGCCGAGTGTTCCCAGCGGGCTTCGGGTCTGTCGGCGTGAAACCAGAGTGACTACATTACGTAGACTACGCAGAGAGACTACATTACTACATTACGTAGACTACGCAGGGAGACTACATTACTACATTACGGTAGACTACGCAGAGAGACTACATTACTACATTACGTAGACTACGCAGAGAGACTACATTACTACATTACATAGACTACGCAGAGAGACTACATTACTACATTACGTAGACTACGCAGAGAGACTACATTACTACATTACGTAGACTACGCAGAGAGACTACATTACTACATTACGTAGTATGTAGTCTGTCTGGTGAAACTGAGAAAGAGGTCGTTTATCAAACCAGACAACGACTTTGACTCACGCGTTACCACAAACTAAAGATGTGCATGTTCGTATTTCAAACATATGGCTTTAACCGCCACTTATCTCTTACCGCTAGTTGTGCCTGTGGAGCCGCGATCGAGTCCGCTCAACACTTCTTCCTACAATGTCCCAAGTATACAGATGCTCGAAACGCAACAATCAGTAAACTTTCCTGTCAGTATAAACATACAGATCTACTTCTTCACGGCAACACTGACCATCCATTGTGAGTCAACGTACATATTTTTCACACAGTTCTAGAGTTTATCACACTTTCGGCACGTTTTTCTTAGCCACATAAATAAATACATAAATACATACTATCATCGACTGTAGCAGCTGACCGCCGTTGATATGAAAATGCTCACTGACAAACTGAGACCTACCCCCCCCCCCTCTCTCTCTCTCTCTCTCTCTCATAATTCGTGAACCGCCGTTGCAAAGGTTGCTTTAATTGAAATTTTATTGAGCATGTCGTAACTGAGTACGTCTTGTTTATGCTCAAACTGTGTTTCTGTATTTCCACCAGTGCAACAAAATAAATCAGTTTAAACCAAACATATGGCTTTCTGTGAGAGGAATCAGTCGTTGTTGAAACTTTTGAAGGTCACAGAATACACTTCTCCGCTACTCTTTGGCTCCTGCAAATGCCAGGCAGCACACGTCATTGAAAACAATTTTCCCAACCGAACCAGACAATGGTTCCCAGAAGCAAGACATGTCCACAAGCTGCATGCCAAAAAATGAAGCCTTGAAAGCGTGTTTCATAGTCTGCTGATGGGGCGTCCTTCCCAACCCCATATATACAAAACTGTGCACTCCGTTATTCATGCCCTGGCACACGCCCAAGGATATGGTCAAAAATAGGTCACCCCTCAAGTCAACACTGCCATATTTCAGCACATCAAACACCTCTCTTTTCACCCAAAGAAAAAATCTGGGGTCAAACGCACTTTTAGCACCTCTAAGAAAACAGGAGAAAGGGAGGGGGGGGGATTCATTTTATTGAATGCAGGCCCTCTTACTCCCTGACCTGCCGAATTTAAATTCTGCTTTGTGACCTGAAGCGGAGTAGCACTGGAAAAACTGGAGTCAATTTTGATTTCACCCGGTTAAAACTGGTATCAGAACGTTAGTAGTGACACGTAGTTTACTCACGGTGACCATGGTACGGCTAATAACTTTCATAACTTTCACGATTTCTTCTGACAACCATAAAACAGACCGACGGTGTAATTTGTATGACATTTAGGACATCAAGCGTGGAATTAGAATTCTTCAGCATCTTGTTTGGACTTTTCCAGACTTATAATTTTGTGGTGCTGTCAAGCTGACAAGTGCCTATTGTTGTAAGTGTGGTACTTTTAGTGTACAGTAACTTGGATTTGGTTTTTAGGGGTCATGACTTTACAAGGCTCAGAGTGGAAAGTGCTTCCTCTATACACTATGTTCGTCGACTATAATTTGTCATGTCCGTGAAAGTACTCGCGTGACAAAGCCTTTCACTTTTTGCTATGTGGAGTGGTGGTGGTGGGGTGGGGTGGGGGGGAGGAGGGATGGGGGGAGGCACACACACACACACACACACACACACACACACACACACACACACACACACACACACACACACACACACAAGCACGCACTCCACGCACACAGGCACACACGCACGCACCCGCGCGCACATACATGCGCGCACGCACACACACACATACACACATACACACAGGAACACACACACACACACACACACACACACACACACACACACACACACACACACACACACACACACACACACGAGAACACATGCGCACGCACACGCGCGCACACACACACACGCATGCATGAACGAGCACACACGCTCACACGCTCTCTCTCTCTCACACACACACACACACACACACACACACACACACACACACACACACACACACACACACACCACACACACACTGACACACACACACAAAGGTGATCATTTACCTTTTTACTGACATCCCCCTAAAATTTCCCCCCCTTTTTCGCGCTTTGTGTTTGACAGGTGAGAAGACGGATCATGAGGAGAGGAACGCGTGTACACGGCAAAAGGTTGCACGCATAAAACGTCACTCAGTCTTGAGTAAGGAATGCCGGGTTGACAGGTCAACGTAACCCAGGATCTGGTTTTGGACTATTCGCGCTTGTTTTTTTCCTTCCCATTTTTGGCACTGTAGCCGTGTACGCAGACCAAGAGGATTTGGCCTATAGTGGTTCAGGCGTCCGGTGTGCGGATCCTGGGTTCGAATCCCCTCGGTGTTTGAACGTCCTTTTCCACTAAATCAAGTTGACACCAAGACGGGGCAACGTGGAAAAAAGCCAGCACAAATATTTGGCTCTACTAAAAACCGGCATTCGAACTCACAACCAAAGCAGTGCAAGTCCAACGCTCTAGTGCTTGGTTCTGAATGCTGCCCTGAAAGCCCGGGTGGGCAGGACTGTGGTTGGGGATTTTCCTCACCAGATCGAGTCAAAATCCACGTGCAGAAATTACGGAGACAGTATTGTCTTCGGATACACACGCATGATTAGATATCAAGTGTACACGTTACAGATCTCAGGGCCCGTATGTAAAACTCGAGGTTACTTTAAGCCACGGCTACGGGCCTAACCCAGACTAGGACAACTGAAACCCCCAAACAAAATTAAATAAAATAAGGAAGCGAAGAAAGTAAAGACAAAAATCCTTCTATAACGGCATAGGCACCTTGCTGGAATGGACCCGCTTCCTGATTTAAAACAAACAAACAAAAAAATCAACAGAAAATTTAACTCTACAGCTAGTTTAGTTCGAGGTTAGGCCGGCTCTGACCCGGGGCTAAACTCCCTAACCCCGACTTTTACATGCGGGTCCAGGCCAAAACGGAGCTGCCACGGAAAGGAAAATAAGGGCAGATTAACAAAACTGAATCTGGTGATGCATTGTGTTGCTTAACTCTTAGCAGCCCAAACCCGACCACCCCACTGCCCACTACCGTTTAAAAAAACAAGCCACTTCGCACCAGTAGGAGCCACTTCAAGCCACTATTACGCAAGGCGTGGGCCTCTGATCCGGCCAGACCTGAGACCATTACAGATTGAATAATAGTGGCTTGAAGTGGCTCCTAGTGATTTGAAGATTTCAAGAATAACTGTCATTATTTTTTTGCACGAGCTTTTTTTAATCACTCTATTTTGGCGTTTTTGTACAAATTCTTAAACAATAGACAGTTACAGACATATAAGTGCTGTCGGACGGGGTATTTTGGCGTTTTTGTACAAATTCTGAAACAATAGACAGTTACAGACATATAAGTGCTGTCGGACGGGGTATTTTGGCGTTTTTGTACAAATTCTTAAACAATAGACAGTTACAGACATATAAGTGCTGTCGGACGGGGTATTTTGGCGTTTTTGTACAAATTCTTAAACAATAGACGGTTACAGACATATAAGTGCTGTCGGACGGGGTATTTTGGCGTTTTTGTACAAATTCTTAAACAATAGACAGTTACAGACGTATAAGTGCTGTCGGACGGGGTATTTTGGCGTTTTTGTACAAATTCTTAAACAATAGACAGTTACAGACATATAAGTGCTGTCGGACGGGGTATTTTGGCGTTTTTGTACAAATTCTTAAACAATAGACAGTTACAGACGTATAAGTGCTGTCGGACGGGGTATTTTGGCGTTTTTGTACAAATTCTTAAACAATAGACAGTTACAGACATATAAGTGCTGTCGGACGGGGTATTTTGGCGTTTTTGTACAAATTCTTAAACAATAGACAGTTACAGACATATAAGTGCTGTCGGACGGGGTATACAGGCAAAACACAAGGTACAAGTACATGGAGTCCTACAAGCACACATGTATACATACATATACATATATACACGCATTCATACATTACATACTTATACATATAAATTCGCACCATTTATGCTAGCATATCTTTTTCCTAAGTACATATGTGAGCGATGAGAATGAAGTTGGTCAGTGTGACCCAGCATGTGTAATACTTAAAGACAAGAACAAAAAAAGAGTGTGTGTGTGTGAAAAAAAAGCCATTAAAGAAGGGGGGGGGGAGCCAAGAAAAGAAGGGGGAAAAAGGGGGGAGGGGGGTTAATAGCAGAGTAGCATTTTTGCACGAGCTTTCAAGAGATAACGTTTGTATAGTGGCACATCCCCCCCCCACACACACACACACTCAAAGAAAGCTGGAGATTTGCAAATCGAGCCCGGTAACGGAATTAACAAAAATGGCCACGCATATGACAGAAGACGGTAGTTCTAGAGCGTTTGACCTAGAAGAATGAGGCGATATGAAAACAAGTTAAGACCGGTTTAAACCAGCATGTACTTGTGTCAGATTAGCGTCACTTTTTGTCTTGGGTCTGCCATACAGATATTAATATTTATCAAACGAAGCCATCTGTAGTCACATGGTTTGCTCAAGTTTGTTCAGCACATGTGTATATGTATGTTGTCAAGGTGACAGCAAAATTTGTCCCATTTCAACAAAGCCTCCCCCCCCCTCCCCAAGATCTAGATATGTCAGGAAAATATTATTATAATGGCCCCATTTTCTTTTCGCATTGTGTGGATTTATGTGTGTATGGTCACAAAATGTGACGAACACGTCATACGTTCCTTTTTTTTTTACGTAAGTATTCTAATTGTTCTCTCTCTCTCACACACACACACACACACACACACACACACACACACACACACACCACACGCACGCACGCACGCACGCACGCACGCACGCACACACGCACACACACACACGTTATTTCAGCTCCAAGGCTCGGTTATGCACGCATTTGTCCCTGTCGTATAAAAGAATTGGTGTATTTTTAAACTCTCTGATAACACCCAAGGTTTTTACTAACACTTTTCCTTCATTTTCTTTTTTTAAATAGGAGGTATATATGTATTTGCACTACATGTATGAGTGTTTGGTGTGTAGTTTTGAATTTTGAAATGTGCGTTGTTGATATATATAAGTTCACTTTATTGCTGTAGCAATAGATAATAGTTTTGCGCGCGCGCGCGCACACACACACACACACACCACACACACCACACACACACACCACGCAACAACACACACACACACACACACAACCACCACGCACGCACGACGCACGCACGCACGCACGCACGCACGCACGCACGCACGCGCACACACACACACACACACACACACACACACACACCACACACACACACACGCACGCACGCACGCACGCGCACGCACGCACGCAATCTATTTGAGCCTATGCAGCTCACATGAGGGGTACATTCAACAGATCTGTGCATAAAGCTTAATCTTAATCCAATACAAACTTGAAGAGACTGTCCTTTAAAGGAAGCAAGCGAAAGAGTTGATTTAATGGCTGATGGGAAGAGTATTCCAAAGACACACAGAGACACGTATGACCATGGTGGTACACGGCAGCGTGTTGCAAATGTCACAGCGTATCTCCCACGTTCGTCCTAACTTGACATGCTGCCCCCCATCTCCCGCCGTGGACAGTGCAAAGTGCGTCGTATTTAAAAGGCAAATTTGCTTCTTACATTTGTTCTGGGGTGGAGTCCGGCCAATTATTTTGCAAGCACTCTTCTGAAAATGGCCAACTCATATTTCCCACGCCGAAGAGCCGGAGGGGCAGCTAGGAAGGTGGACATCCGTAATTGCACGGCGGACGTCGCTACGGGGAGTAGACGAGATGGCGGGTTGTTGTTTTTTTTCCTGCCGCTGCTTAGATTCAAACGTTTAGGCGATGGGCGACTCCACTCCTCGTCAATCAAAAGGGCCGAGCCCCCAGAATTCAGCCAATCGCGTCCTGCGGCATAATGAGCACACACGTGGCATAGTCTAGCGAACGTTTTGCCAGACACTACAACGAGGGAAGCGTGTGTAGTTTGATATGACTGGAAACATGGAAAGAAAGCAGTAAGTCCAGTGACGTCATTTGAAGAAAAAGACCATTACGTCAATACATGGCAGAGTAAAGAGGCGGGGGGAGGGGGGGGGTATTTGGTCTCCGGGGCGTGTCGAGTGGAGTCGTCTATTGCTCTGATGTTAAAGCCCTGCGTTGGAAGTATGAGCCTGCCGCCCACGTTATAACGTTGTAATGTGTCAATGCCGGTAGACGTTTTCCTTTTTCTTTCTCTTTTAATTTTAATTTTAATTTAAAAACTCTCTGATAACTCCTTTTAATTTTTTTAAAAAGTATTTTGTGCTAGTATACACACAATACATACACTACACTGACACATGGCTTTCAGTAGCACCGGAAACGCTTCCGCCGTCCTGTCTACACCCCTGCGACATTGAATGTAGGTCGAGTTAAGTTAATAGGAAGGGAAATATTCCGCGGTCAGCTTTTTCTGACGACACGAAATGACTTGGCGACTCGTGAGACGAGAGTTTGTTTCGTGAGATGGGACGGAGAGAGAGAGAGAGAGAGAGAGGGGAAGTCGTTAGTAGGTCTATATCAAGTGCAATTCTACTGCTTACTGCTGATGAACGGGATGACGCATGCGCAAATGAGTGGGACAGTCGGGACCAGTCGACTCAAGTTACTGACTGACCTGCATTCATGATCAAAATGTAGATGAAAGAAGAAAGATAATAAACCAGCATTACGCGTAGAAGGGGACACTGAGACCTGTTGGTGGATTTGTACACGAAGCAAAGTGAAAATTAAATGTTAAAGACTGAGATGATTATGACTGACACTTTGCCAGATATCGTCACAACAACAACAACGACAACAACAACAGAAATGGTCAGTTGTCATTTCTACGGCCTAGTCGAAGGAAAGAAAAATCAGCTTTTCTATCTGTGGTGATCTCTCTTCTCTCTCTCTCTCTCTCACCGTGACACACACGCACACGCATACGCATACACACACACGCACGCACTGTCACACACCTTTGTTCTCTCTCTCTCTCTCTCTCTCACACACACACACACACACACACACACACACACACACACACACACACACACACACACACACACACACACACACACACACACACCTTTTAACCCTGACTATTAAAATAGAACTTGCTCAGTTTTTTCTTCAGCTGACAATGAAGAAACAGGAGATGTTCCCAGGCACTTGTCCTGTGAAGAGCTATAAAGAGTGAACTGCCCCTCGGTTTGACCCACGTGACCTGTCGAAAGGTCATGCCCTCTTAACCCCGACCGGAGCAAAAGTCGAAAGAGGATAATATATATTTGTACACTGTCTTCCCGACCACCGAAAACGTGCACGGTGTGTGTGTGTATTTGACAGCCCCAACGCATACCGGTGTCTTCCTTATAAGGCCGGGAGTTTAGAGGCGAGGTGACTGAGACTGAAAGGCCGAAACAATTCACAATTGCCTTGCAAACTCAAGTGGGCCTGACAAAAGCGCCCGCGCCGGGTTCAGCTGCGAAGACTTTAGGCGGAGTGGTACGCACAGCCCTTTCCTTTGACGAGATGTCCGGTGTCGAAAATTTGATATATTGTCCTCTGGCCTTCAGGATAAGTATAGCCGGACAGGGCTGGTGACCTGTGCGTGAACCGAAAGTTTCAAGTGTCGCACACTACACGCGCCCCGCTGTCCTGGTTTGTCACACCACGTTCTCTGGGCCTTGTCCATTGTTGCCCGGCATAAAGTTTAAAAAAAAACACACAAAAAAACTTTGAAATCTGTTTGTTCATTCGAGTTGTTGTTTTTTGTTCCTGTTGTTGTTGTTGTTTTATTTTCACGTAGCATATTTCTTGTTAGTTCAGTTATGCCCTGTCACGAACACGACGGGCCCAGTACTTGGGTCGTGGGTTCGAGTCCCGGCTGGGGCCAAATATTTATGCTTCCTTTTTCTCGCTGCCCCGTCTTTTTTTTTTTTTTTTGTATCACCCATGGGCTTTGGAGAAGGGCGTTAACCTCCCAAACATCCACCCAGCCACCCTCCCCCGACGTAAAGCTTAAAAAGAATCTATCTGTTTTAATGAGCTTCTCTTTTTGAAATGGAGTATTCCACAAAGAAGTGCCCTCGATAACGTGAAATACAGCACAGAAGTTTGTTGAATTCGACCGAAACACTGCTTGTTTTTACGAGTTTGGTGGTGTATTTTGCGCAATCGGGCACAGTGTATCGTAAAAGCGGTTTTTTTGTTTGTTTGGTTTGTTTTTTTTTTTTTAAATGCCACGACCTGTTAATAGTGGTATGGGAATATAAATGAATGTTCTATCTCTTGTTAATTTTGTTTCGCCTGTCACTTTTGGAGCTTGCTCGTTATTCCCCAGTGTGAAATTTTCAAGTATCTATTCAGTTATATATGTTTGGGTTGCTGGTTTTACGAATGTACATCTCTTGATACTCCACTAGACGGCTTTCTTCTCTGTCCCCCGATATTTTATTTCATTTTAATCTGCATGTTTATATGAGTTGGTCCTCTCTCTCCCTCTTAAAACAGGGTTTTTATTTACTTATTTTCACATAAACAATAGACCATTTGCATATACAGTATGCCCCCAGTATGTTCCAGAATCCATGTCAACTAGCCCATCTTTTTAAAAAGGGGACCAATAGTTTAGATGGTTATAATGATGCCTCTGCGTGCGTGCGTGCGTGCGTGCGTGCGTGCGTGCGTGCGTGCGTGCGTGCGTGTGTGTGGTGTGTGTGTGTGTGTGTGTGTGTGTGTGTGTGTGTGTGTGTGTGTGTGTGTGTGTGTGTGTGTGTGTGTGTGCTTGCTTACTACGTATCTGTAGGGGTTTTTTTTTTAATTCTTGTTTTTGTGTACATATATATATATATATATATATATATATATATATATATATATATATACATTTCTGTAGTTCAGCCACGGCAAGGTTGTAAAATGGCCGATGGCCAGAATCTACCACTGAAAAGTAAAGGTCTTTCATCCGTCATTTCTCTCTCTCTCTCTCTCTCTCTCTCTCTGTTTCATGGATTACTGCTGCGTTATATAAAGTGGACACTGGATTTTATTCTGCGAATTACATCCCTTCCTACTTTACTTTCACTTTGATATCTATGAGGACTGATTTACGTCATCCTTTGTCTGTTTATTTTTTATTTTGTCTCGAAAACAGAAACCACGAATCCAATAATGAGACTCGACAGAAAGCGTTATTGCAATACACGTCAGTGTTGAAAGTGACTTTGCTTGGAGCTCGAAACATCGAGTGATATCACCCATGACCGCTACAGTGCGTAACTTCACAGGAGGTGAAGTGTTGACTTGACCCACACGGCTTTTTCAATACCGGCCGACACGTTGTTAAAGTGAAACGGGGCAGGGGGGTATTATATGGGTTTATGACTGCGTGAAGAGGGTATGAAATTATATGGTCGTCCTTCAGTCTAAATAGAACAAAGTTCAGCACTGAGCCACTACAAAGACTTAAGAGTATCAAGAGTCTAGAACGAGGTACTGGACATAGGGTTAATGACCGACTTCTGACGACCGTCGTTTTCAATGTCTTGGATTTTAGGGTTTTTCAAGTTGCAAGCCATCTGACGTGAAAAACAATGTGTTTTCCCCAAACCATTGTGCGTGCGTGCGTGCGTGCGTGCATTTTGACTGAAGATTAGTAACTAGTAAGGCCTTCCATTTTTATGGCTGCGCCGGGTTTCGTCCAAAAATTCACACTCGTAAGGTGGTATAGTTGAATGATAGTCCAGTCTCTGCCAGACAGTTTCTGTCTCTGTGTCTAAACCGCAGAGGTTAGATTTGTTTTCTTCATTTCTTTTCTTTTACATACTTTAGTGTAGTTTAGCGAAGGCAGGTTGGAATGTGGTATTTGTGCCAAGAAAATAAAGATTCATGGTCATATTCTCTGCCTCTCTGTTGTATCTTTTCTGGTAGCATGCATTAGCAATTTTAGAGCGGCATCCACGGAATTTGACAATGGTTGGGAAAAAAAATCCAGTATTAATTTTTTTTCGTCTTGTTCTTCTTCTTCCTCTGCTTTTCCTCTTCTTCTTTTTCTCTTCTTCTTTTCCTCTTCTTCTCTTCTCGTTCTTCTTGTTCTTGTTCTTCTTCTCCTTGTTCTTCTTCTTCGTCCTCTTATTCTTCTTCTTGTTCTTCTTTTTCTTCTTCTTCTTGTTCTTCGTGTTCTTCCTCTTGCTCTTCCTCTTCTTCTTCTCTGTGTTGTTGTATTCTTCTTCTTTCTCTGTCTCTGTCTGTCTGACTATCTGTCTGTCTGTCTGTCTGTGTCTGTCTGTCTGTCTCTGTCTGTCTTCTGTCTGTCTGTGTGTCTCTCTCTCTCTCTCTCTCTCTCTCTCTCTCTCTCGTTGCACGAGGTCAGTGTAAATGTGTCGTGTATCAGTTGTAGAAACTCCCCCACACTCTCCTTCAGTTTTATTCTCCCATCTCTCAAAGAATGCACCAAGCGCTTTGTTTCAGCGGCTGGAGCCTCAAGCTTGCTCCGTCTGCTCGGCATCACTGGAGAAATAAAACACATTTACAGGCGGCCAAAAAAAAAAAATTATATGAACGATGAAACGAAACAGCTTCTAAACGAGTCTAGCAACTTGAGAAAAGTTTTACTGCGAGTGGAGAGGGCTGGCTGTTGTCCGTTTATGAGCTTTCCTAGCCATTGTGGCGTTGGTTCTAACCTCAGTGGGCACTTAACTTCAAACCTGTCTTTAACTGACATGGGGGTGATGGGTGTTGTGCAACAGGCAGAGAAGGACAGGCCAACAAAGACAAGTGTTTAAATGAGTGTGTTGTGTAACGCGCGATGCACACACACACACACACACACACACTGACACACACACACACACACACACACACATACACACGCACACACGCATCTCTCTCTCTCCACACACAACACACACACACCACACACACACACAACACACTGGCATACACACACGCACGCACGCACGCATTCTCTCTCTCTCTCTCTCACACACACACACACACACACACACACACACACACACACACACACACACACACACACACACACACACACACGGCAAAACAGACACAACAGACACACACACACACACACACACACACACACACACACACACACACACACACACACACACACACACACACACATTCTTTTCCAAGTCTAGATACAAGACATCTGTACAAAAGCCTCGGAAACAGCAACCAGGGCTCGACTGACTTCCTGGCCCTTTTTGAAACGACAACAGCCAAGCTTGCAGGGGGAGAGGTATAGGGAAACGGGGCGCACCTTAGTTTTGATATTTCCTAGAGCTGTTGACCTAATGATGCCGCGGATACGGGCGCCCCTGTGTCCGCGAACAAAGAACAACATCACTCCAGATCTGCTGTTAGAGACCCATCTCCACCTTGTGGAGTGAGTGAGTGAGTAACACGGATGAACTGTGTTGGCAATGTCAGGGCGTGTAGATTTTTTTTTTTTTTTTTTGGTAGATTCATACCATTAGACACACCAAAGACTCGACTCGACAGATTTGATTGATTCCGACCATATCATCAGTGGCCGCTATCATGAGGATAAAACAAAACAAAACAGCAATACTATGATCAAACACGCACATGCATGTACATGAACAACAAGGACATTTACAGCAGAATAACCATAACATCCAGTCCCATTTCTGACACAAAAAACTGGTGCGCGTCTTCGCGTGGTCAGACCATTATCTAGCAAATTTAGAACTTTCACTCGGCAGTTTCAGCGAAACGACCCGAAATTGAAGTTCCAGATGGCTATACTTGCCAGGAGACCACGGTTTAACATCCGCGGTTGAAGGTTTTCATGTGTTCCTGGACACATAACACAGCATGGTCGTTACATCAAAAATATCTTGGACGACATTTGTTTTTCAAGAAATCGGTCTCTAAATGGGCAGTGCGACAAGCAGAAAGACTGTCCTTGACGTTGTTTCTAGACTTAAGTTTTCCCCCAAAGCACGGAAGAACTGGGAACCAAGTTTTTGTTATTGTCGTTGTTGTTTGGTTTCAACAAGTTTATTGCAAGACAGGTCGTGGAAACGAAACAATTAACCCTATATCACTTAGACACACAGAGTCCAGTGCCAGCTTCAAACGCTGCCTCAAAACCCACCTATTTAAAACTGATTACTGATTTATTCTGCCCTTCCACACCGTGTCAGTCTGCTTGTTGTGAGATATTGTTTAACTTTGAATGTTCCCTGTGAGTCTGTGTGTATGAAATGTATGTAGTTATGATGTACGGCGCTTAGAGCCTGTTTTATTTCATGTATAGGCGCCTTATAATTAGTTATTATATTATTATTATTATTATTATTATTATATAACCCTTTTCTAAACTGACACCGTCATCATACGTCCGACACCAGGCTCCGCATGTAGAAGTCGAGGTTAGGGATTTTAGCTCCGGGTTAGAGCCT
>JACVVK020000098.1:1227500-1240000 GCA_018292915.2 Batillaria attramentaria
ATAGGGTTTTACGTCGCGCAAGCTACAAAGACTATTTCGCGGCTAACAGACAGACGGAAAGAGAGACAGACGAGAGAGAGAGAGAGAGAGAGAGGACACTGGATGACTAGTGTGACAGAGAGGGAGGCAGAAAAAACAGGCAGATAGACAGAGAGACAGACAAAGACAGGGACAGACAGAGGCAGGTAGAAAGATGGAAAAGAGAGAGACAGACAGACAGACACCGAGGACACTGGGTGGAAAGAGAGACAGAGGCGGAGACAGCCAGCCAGACAGAGAGCGAGCGGACAGACACATTTTTGTGTGTGTAAGACGAAAATACATGTTTCTGTGTTTGTAAAATGCACGTACATGGTTCAGTTTCTGGATGTGTCAGATGGAGGTACATAAGTTTTTGTGGTGTAAGGTGGGGGTATAGGAGTTTCTCTGACTAACATGGAAATAGGTAAGTTTCTCAGTGAGTGTGTTGTTGGGGGCATATGCCTTTCAGTTCTGTCTGCTAAGGACATAGAAATACATATCTTCTAAGTTTCTCTTTGTGTAAGACGGTTACACAAGGCTACAGAAGTTGATAACTCAGGTACTGTACAGGTTTCTCTGTCTCACTGTAAGATGGAGGAAACAGGTTTTGTGTGAAGCTGGAAGGAGTGAACTGGAAACCAGTGTGTGGCCTTTAACAGATTTTCCCTCGAGTGCCAGCCAGTTTCGGGGCAAGGCAAAATAACATTTGTTCTTCCCCAAAATTCCAGCACCGACCCCAAAAAAACTCGATTGCCGCCATAATACACAAACCAGTGCCTGGGCTGACGGCTTGATACTGGGGCCGGCAGACTGATACTCTTTGTTATCACAATGCTTGAATTTCCTCTGGTTGCCGTGGCAACCGACAGGAGTTAAGAAGTTCGATTACTTGAAAGTCGTGGCGAATGAAAACAATAAGCCCTTGACCACGCGATGCCAAGCACCACAGTCCAGCCGGTCGTTTATGAAGAAAATTGCGACTGGCGGAGGGCAGGGCTAGTGGACACCGGTGATGTGGACGCAGGCAGATAGAGAGGGGGGGGGGGTGGGGATGAGAGAGAGAGAGAGAGAACGAGGGGGTGGGGGGGGGGCAGACAGAGTGGACACTGGTTGGATAGAGAGAAAGACAGACAGACAGACGGTTAGTTATACAGTGTTTTACCTCGCGCAAGCTACAAAGACTATTTCGCGGCTAACAGACAGACGGTAAGAGAGACAGACGAGAGAGAGAGAGAGAGAGAGGACACTGGATGATAGTGCGACAGAGAGGGAGGAAAGAAAAAAAACCAGGCAGATAGACAGACAGACAGACAGACAGACAAAGACAGGGACAGACAGAGGCAGGTAGAAAAGATGGAAAAGAGAGAGAGACAGACAGACAGAGAGGACACTGGGTAGAAAGAGAGACAGAGGCGGAGACAGACAGCCAGACAGAGAGCGGACAGACACCGAGACACTGAGAGACAGAAAGACAGAGAAAGAGTGGACACTGACAAAATCAGCGGAGAAGCCGAGCCGAGAGTGAGAAAGACAGTGCTGGACAGTGGACACTGGCGCCGGGGGTGGGGGAAGGGAGCAGGGAAGAGGGAAGGTGGGGGGAATCAGATCGCCATTGATCCCGGGCCGGCATTATGGTGACGTCAGCACGGCCACTTCCATCTCCGTGATTATCATCTGGCTGGACCGACTGATCGAGTGATGGAGGCGGCCAGGCAGTACGTGCGCACGGCGAGGACGGGGACCATGGACCTCTCCGTCAGCTAGGTTGTCAGGAACCCACAACTGGTTTCGGTTCCTTCCCATTTCAGTTTCTTAACGATCTTATTCATGTATTGATTTCTTGTTTGGTACTAATGTTTACTGGGTTTCATGTGAAAGGCCGGAGGTACCAAATTTCCATTTGATGAATGAATTAGATTGATATGAACTGAAAGTGAGCTTGAAATTGAATTTTAAATTGATTTTCAAATCGAATTTAAAGGGTTTTTTTAACAGAAATAAAATTGAATTAAGACTGAAATTGAAACTAAATCAAGAATCGAAATGGAATTGAATTGAATTAAAATTCAACTGAATTAAATTGCAACTGAATGTAATTCAATTGTGTTGAACTGAAACTGAATTAAACTGAATTGAATTGGACTGATCTATCACAAGCATGTTGAATAACATTTTTTTTAAAGAAATGTGTTGCAACGCTGTCACTTGTGATGGCCTGTACTGACACGGTACGCACGAGCAACTGGATTCTTTGTTGCCATGTAAATGTTTGCGAGAACCGCAGTGTAGCTTGACCTGCTTTCTGATTGGCTGAAAAGTGCTTGTCAGTTGCGGAGGGTTCTATAATTATTCTGATGATGCTTCTGACGACTGACCGACCGTCACAAGGATAACGACGGTGAGATAATAACGACGACGCCACTCAGCAGTGCCAACCTCCATCGCCTCCGCGTTGAAGCGATGATGGTACTGTCAGTTTTGGTTTGCCGTTGGTCAGTGGTGGTGTTGGTGTTGGTGTTTGGTGCTGGTCACAGGTGGTGGTGGTGGTGGTGGGACGATGTTGTGATTGATGGAGAGGGTGTTGCAGTCGTTGATGTTGTTGTTGGTGTTGTTGTTGATGGTCGCGCTGTTAGTGACAGAGCTGCTGATGGTGGCGGAGGTTGTCGTGGTGGTGGCCGGAGAGGTAAGATACCACCTGAAATATGAGAAGCAACAATAATGTCGATTAAAAACAACAACAGCAACAAAATTGACCATCACTGACGGACAACTGACCATGCTTCCAAGAGACCATGTATCCGCTATAGCACATCGGATACACAGAATCCTTCAGTGACGCAGCTAACACTGTCAACGTTTAATTCATTATCATTCATTTTTATAACGGTTCTAACCGGCCACAAGAGCGTCTGTGTCAGTCATCTCCAAAGCCGACGTTAACCTTGCACCGAAGCCAGTGGCTATACCCCCTACGCCACCGCGGCAGACGCACGAAGCATGATACAGAAATAATGACGGAAACGTCTGTCATTCTTCCGCGGTAGTTTTTCCTGCAGACCCCGGGGGCACGTAGCAAGAGGAAATAGTAATGATGCCATTTAACTTTACTGTAAACCGCGTCAGTTTTAAACCCCAGGAGAGATAAAATACGCTATAGGTCTGGCAATAGATGGAGGGGAGGGGGGAGGAGGTAGAGGGGGCGGGGAGAGAGGTGGGGGGGGGGAGTAGGGGAAAAGAGAGAGAGAGAGAGAGGAGGAGAGAGAGAGAGAGAGAGAGCACGGCGCACGCACGCACGCCGCACACACACACACACACACACACACACACACACACACACACACACCGTGACACACACACACACACACACACACACACACACACACACACACACACCACACACACGACACACACACGCACGCACGCACGCACGCACACACACACACACGCACACACACACACACAAAGTCGCGCGCGCAGGGCCGGAGAGTGGGGGAAGATACAGAGATACGCTTTGGTCACTTTTCAATGACTATGATCTGCCGTTGCCGCACAAGAGAGGGGTATGGGGGGGGGGGGAGGGGGGGAAACGGGCACAGCAAGTCGCATAGAGAGAGAGAGAGAGAGAGAGAGAGGGGTGTTCTCAGTGTGAACGTTGAGTGAATCACCGGGTATATCAAGAAACAGTTAATGTTTACAACAAAGTACGCTACCTAAATATTTTCAACACCTTCTGCCCGGCCCGGACGCCAGCCCTGCCTGCCCCACTAAACGCCGGTAAAGCACAGCTAGCACTCCGAAGTTACCACCATACCACTACCGAACCCGCCACGACTAAAACATAAAGTCGGTCATGACTTTGGCATTTCCGGTATTTTCAGTTTTATTTATTTACATTGACTTGAAGGTAACTTGAGTTTCTAATCTGGCCCGTGGCCCGGCCGCGGCGTGCAGTGGCTGGCTCTGATTTATGATTGGGGTCAGGCAAATATCTTGCCCCCGCCCTCGGGCCGAGCGTTAAGGAGGGACTTGAAATCTGGCACTAGCGGAGTAAATCTTTAAATTTATGACTGCGAGTCATGACCTCATTTGGTTCTTGTTTAGTAGTGTGGTCACTGCCGCTCAGTAGCGAAGCCGGGGGACTGAGACAGTGAAAAATGCCGGAGCGAAGTCAGTACAAGCGGCTGTACATTTGTACTGTGCCGGCGGCAGATTACAACTGACAACGCATAAGTAATGTACGGTTTGTTAAACAGCAACGCAAAATGTGATGTTGCCGGTTTTAAAACTACCCAGCTTGCTGACGTACTGCTGATTTATAACAACGCAAGATATACTGTGCCACAGAACAGAACAACGCAGACTGAATCAGTATGTCCGGCCTCAGCTTAAAGGACTTGACAACACAAAATGTCCTGTCCCTTACACAAACTGTTCTTTGTTTGTTTGTTCGTTTGTTTTGTTTTGTTTGTTTGTTTGTTTTTGTAGTTGTTTTGTTTTTTCTTGGGGGGGGGGGGGGAGGTTGTTGTGTTGTTTGTTGTTTTTTTCGGAAGAACTGACAAAACAACAGTGATGCACTGTCCCCGGGATTAGAACGACGTAAAATACACTGTCGGTTTTAAAACAACCCAACGTGTGCTGCCCATTTTGAACAGAGCAAACCGTACCCTACGGCAGAATGAAACAACACATAGCTAATGTACTGTACGGGAGATCCGAACAACACATCATGTACTGGCACCGTTTAGAACAACGAAAACTGATGTAATGTCGACTTAAAACAACACAAAAAAGTGTACTGTCGATTTACAACAACGAAAAATGTACTGTCGGTTTATTACAACGCAGAATGTACCATCGATGTATTACAACGCAGAATGTACCATCGATGTATTACAACGCAGAATGTACCATCGATGTATTACAACGCAGAATGTACCATCGATGTATTACAACGCAGAATGTACCATCGATGTATTACAACGCAGAATGTACCATCGATGTATTACAACGCAGAATGTACCATCGATGTATTACAACGCAGAATGTACCATCGATGTATTACAACGCAGAATGTACCATCGATGTATTACAACGCAAAAAGTAGCACCAATTAACAATAACGCAAAAAGTACAATCGATTTTTTTTAACCAACGCAAAATATAATATTCCGCATTTATAGCAACGCAGAATGCATTGACAGTTTTGCTGGGATTGTCAAAGGTCCCAGTGATTGATTCCAGTAACTGCCGAGCGACTACTTAAAACAGTACATCGGCCAGTCACAGTGACAGCATCATCATCTGCGTTTTTCACGTGCAGACTGGCGGAAAACGCATTTCTGTCGATTTCTGATTGGCTGGATGTGACCCCCTCACCCCCCGGCTCCCCCTTCCCCCATATGATAAGCTTGAAATTCGTAACCTTTCAATGATCAAGCTGTTAAAACGCATTTCACAACCCACTCATCTATGTAGTGTCTGGCATGGGACAAGCCAGGGCGGGAGTGCCTGATGCCCAAAGGTCAACGGAACCGTGATCTGCCGACGGCTTGAAGTTCACCGTCAGCCGGAGTCACGTGCCCGATCAAAACGGAACCTGGGGGTGCGATAGGGAAAGGGGGAGATACAGGGAGCTAGGAAAGTTAAAAAACAAGGGGAGTACAAAGACTCACACTTTTTGCCAGTAAAGAGGGAAATGGTGGTATGATACCCACCTCCCCCCCCCTCCACCCCTTCTCCTCAGTTCTCTCACCTTTCTTTCTTACACACAGACACACACACGCACCGTGGCGCACACACCATGGCGCGCGCGCACACACTAACACACACACACACACACACAACACCACACACACACACACACACACACACACACACAATGATATGATTTCTTTGGGCTCCACCTGACACGCAGAGAACATGCATGCAGTACTAAAGTCAGCATTTACTGAAACGTTGTGAGTGATAGTTGTGTCAGTTTTGGAGATAATGATTCAAGACCACGTACTGTAATAGTGTAATCAGATTTTCTGGGTCACTGCCGGGCTTCTTCATTTTGCAACTTATTTGCATAGCGTTCAGATTAAACTCCGAATACCGCAAGTTAGGTCGTAATTGTGAAAATTCACTTTCCTACTACTTCGAGTCATTCGGTAGCGGGTGGGCGGTGGGTGTTTGGGAGTTTAACTGTCTTTTTCCGACACATGTGGGTGATACCAAAGACGGGGCAAGGAGAGAATGGCCAGCACAAATATCTGGCCCCAGCCAGAGAATCGAACTCACGACCCCGACCGGCCACTGACTGAAATTCCAACGCTCTACCATTCGGCTATCCCGGCTCCCCACTCCGTAGCGAGCTGAGCTACATTGGCGGCACACCTCATAATTATTCTGTAACTGACTCGTGTTACATTCGCTCAGAATGACTGAACCCTGAACTGAACAGAGAATATTTATTACAATAGTATTATAAAGATTTGACACGGAAAAAGGTCTCTCCGAGTCACACACACACACACACAACACACACACACACACACACACACACACACACACACACACACACACACACACACTCTCTCTCTCTCTCTCTCTCTCACTCTCTCTCTCTCTCACACACACACACACACACACACACACTCTCTCTCTCTCTCTCTCTCTCTCTCTCTCTCACACACACACACACACACACACACACACACACACACACACACACACACACACACACACACACACACACACACACCTCTTTACTCTAGTGTTTCATGTACACAACCACACTACGCCCTAGCCACAGTGAGAAAGCACTACACAAGCCCAGGTTTTTGCCAGGTTTTCCCGTGTCGTTTAAATGTGAAAGGGAGTGAAGACGATAGTAGGGGAGAAGACTCGGGGGTGAAAAATAGTTCAACTCCACCGCTACACGTGTCCCTCCAAATGCCAGATGTCAAAAAGTTCAGCGGAAGATGGCCACTAAGTGTATTCAATCTACGTCGGCAGAACTGGGAGGGTGCTTTTTGGTCTGGGGCGACGTTCGGGAACTCACTTCCGTATCACAGCGGCATGTTCGGGATCGCTCACGTGCGCTTTAGTGTAGATTCTACGGCGAGACTTCGTCCTGATTCTGACATGTTTGACGCTATACTGATTCAAAGATTTGCGAGGCTTCAAAAGAAGCCAAAATGGGTCTTTTAAACGTGATTTCCACCGCATTTTGGTGGACACCAAAGAAACAGACTTTCTTGGATTCCAGTGCAGAATCGAACTCATGGCCCGAGCATTCAAATTCCGTCGGCGCAGAATTGACCACATCGGCTACTGATCCCGCAATGTGGACGGCGTAAATGGAAACAAATGACATGCAGCCCAGACGCCAGTAGCCAAGCCCACTGACTAAAACGAATCCTCCATGGCAACCGCACGCAGCGCAGGCATTTTTTTTTCCATAACCTTCTGACCTTTGTAGACACGTACCCCAACCAGCTATCCCACAGGTATGGGTTTGTTTGTCGGAGTGCACGTGTCTGTTCACGCACTTTGATTGGTTAGCGTGACCTGCCAATCAGAAACTGGCTACTTTTTTTAAAACTACTTTATTGTCCCTTTCGGGAAATTCGGGCTGCTTCCCTCGGGGGAAGCGCGTCCCCCGGTGCAGCGCCACCCAATACCTATCTCTTTTTTAAAAACAATTTGCTGTGGGGAGGAAAGCCGGATAACCCGGAGAGAAACCCCCGATGAGCAGCCCGGCAGCCAGGAAAAACCGGTATCACATATCACAAGCTCGACCTGGGCTTGAACCCACGTTCTTGTCAAAAGCAAGTCGTGAAATAATCCGTCGTGGTGACATCATGATTCACATACACGCAAACATACATTGTATCTTTCGTCATAAAGTAACGACGTTCAACTTTCTGGACCCACAAGGAAAACGAAAAAGGGGGCACCCAAAGCAGACATGGAGGCGTAGCCTCCAGGACGAGCTGAAAGCCGCCGGCCAAACCTGGGGGCTGCAAAAACAGCAGCCAGAGACCGCAGGAAGTGGAGAACTGTCGAGGCCCTATGCTCCACAAGGAGTAAAGAGGAACGATGATGATGATGATGATGTTAAATTTCTACTACACCAACGTGACCAGCCAGCCAACCACTGAACCAGCCAACCATCAAAATTTATCATAATAATAATAATAATGAGTATTATATAGGCGCTTTACCCAGTTTCATGAATCGGCTCAAAGCGCCGCCGAACTGAACCCAACACGCACGCTCACGTGAATCACACACACTCTCTCACACATAAACACATTACAGTCACGTGGTGCGAAGGGTCAGCTCAGCTATTTTAAATTTCGGAATTAGAATTGCATATATCAAGTTTTTCAAATTTGGTGGGCTGAACACTTCCAAAGCAATATTATCGTAGCGGATATAATTACATAGTCTTTGCAAACATTCAGCCAGGTACCGACCAATCGCCTATTCAGTCAGCCTCGGACACTGGATACGAATATTGCCCATTGTAAACCAGCTCCACGTCCCTGAAGAGCCAATGAGCTTTAAACTTTGCCGTATGTGCGGGGCAGCCTCTCGCTATCAGTGGATATATTTTTCCTCCTCAGTCTGCGCCGGATGCCGCCGCCCATTTTAAACACTAGCATCTCACACACACTAGCGTGGTAAAAAGGGCGAAAACAACAATGCTGCACTGCCACGGCAGGAAGGAAAAAAAAAAAAAAAAAAGCTAGAAAAACTGCTAGACTGTAGACGCTAACACTGAGACAGAAGGAAACAAAAGTGTATGTGAGCGTGTGGTGCTTGAGTGAAGTTTAGGAATGAACTCATGTTAATACTCTCTCTTCTCTCTCTCTCTCTCTCTCTCTCTCTCTCTCGTCACGGTAATTCATATCTTGTCTGCTTTGTTTTGCTTTCAAGTTATGCCGCTGTAACACGCGGAGGTACTAGAATCCCCAACTCACATTTTACACGGCCGGTCTGTGTGTAGTACTGACGTAAGAACTGTGTAGCAATAAAAAATTATATCAACCAGCTTGAGCGGGACATGTTTGAAACCGACGGCTGCGCCGTGAGCGTATGACCTCATTCTTGTAAAATTAACTCAAGTCAAGACAAGCCTTCTCTCTGACCCTGGCCTTAACACCCCTACCCCTCCCCTCCCCACCCCACCCCCCCCAAAAAAAAAATAAAATTAAATCGACCTTCAGCCAGCGGGGGCCGGACCACACCCTCCCGGAACTTGAACTTCACAGAACTAAATGTTCAAAGGCGTTTTTTTTTTGTTTTTTTTTCCCAGTCGTATCAAGTTCAGACTGTTCAGTCCATGTCTTGAAATCAGTTCAGGGCTCTTCGGGACTTCCGGGATTGAATATTATGACCGATTTACTTTTCAGTCAGCCAAACAGTCCCACAGTCTCCCTTCCCCCAAGTGCTTTTTCCACACACACACCCACGCCCCCCCCCCCCACCCACCTCCCCTCCTTGAAAAATCAGTTCAGTCCCACCCTCTCTTCAATGGAATCGTTGATAGACCCTTGATCTATAAAAATGTCACAAAACCCTCACGCCCACTATGCCACATGACCCCTCCCCCCACCCTCCCTTTCACATTCTCTCTCTCTCTCTCTTCCACTTCAAACACTTAAAAACAAAAAACAAAAAAAACACTTCAGCCGCCGGCCGCGCCCGTCTAAGTCGTTGAAGGTTAAGGGCAGGAACTACAAAACAGAAACTGTGTTTTTACTTATGCCACCAAATTGGACTGCTGCGAAAAGGGAACACCAATGGAGAAGGGTGTGTGTGTACTTAGTGGTTGGGAGAGGGAGGGGGAGGGGAAATTAGGGGTGGGGGGTTGAAACAGCGCGGAAAGCAGTCTAAAAATTAACTTACCATCCCCGCCGTTGTCACTGAATCAGTACAGGCCGGAAATGAGAGTAGTCCCTGTGTCGGTACAGGGAGCCATTAGGCAGTATGTCCTAAAGACGTGTGTATCGGTAAGATGATGTTTGTGTATGTGTTGCGTGAGGTCTCACTGTTCCCATCACTTACTTCAAGTTTCCCTTAATCAACATAATTATAATTAAGTGGACTATCCCCACCCAACCCCACACCCCGGCCTCTCTCCAGATGATCTGTGCCTCCCCTTCCCCACCCCAAACCCCCATCGCGATCCCCCCCCCCCTCCAACCCCCCCCCCCCCCCCCCCCCCCCCCCCATCCCCGTCCCCCCGCTATCACTCCCTTGACCTCACCCCTCTACTCCTGTTCCAGCCAGTCATATCACTATTTCCGACGTGTTTCAAGACGGCCTGACTGCAGGTGTGCATTTCATTATCGGCGCAAACGAGGAGAATGTTTCTTTGAAGTATACTCGGCTATGGACCGACCGTTAGTAACTTGAAAATGGACCTATAACACCCCCCCCCCCCCCTTTTCTCTCTACACCTCTCTCTGTTCAGTCCGGTGTCAGTGTGTGTGTGTGTGTGTGTGTTGTGTGTGTGTGTGTGTGTGTGTGTGTGACGGTGTGTGTGTGTGTGTGTGTGTGTGTGTGTGTGTGTGTGTGTGTGTGTGTGTGTGTGTGTGTGTGTGTGTACATATCGTATGTATACCATGTCTGCCTAATTCTCTCTCTCTCTCTCTCTCTCTCTCTCTCTCTCTCTCTCAATGTCAGGTATGAAATTTGAAACAACAGTAAACTAATGTTTAATTTGTCTCAACCCGGCGTTGTTTACAGATCTGTCCTACCATAACTTGCTGTATGTGACGTCTCCGCCGCACACTGATGTTTTCTGTATTTATGAGCACACTTATAAGTTGTTTTGACTTATTGCCGCCATGCTCGGTCTCGTGGAAATTGTGTGAAAGTGCGTATGTATATTTGTTCAAAACGAATAAAACTGTTTAAACCAACCGTTGTGAAATATCAGTGTTTCAATGATTGAGTCTCTTTCTCTCTCTGCGCCCACCCCTACACACTCTCTCTCTCTCTCCGGCTCTCTCTCTCTCTCTCTCTCAGCACACCCGTTGAAAGCTTGTCAAATCTAACACGACCCCATAGGCGGAAGAAGTGTTTTGTAATTGTACATACATTACACAGGCGCACTCCTTGTCGGCAGGCCGCGGATTAAAACTCACTAGTACCCACAAGGCCAGTTGTTAAATGGGGATTTTCCGTGCTGCCTTTTTGCCCCGACGAGTCGGAAACTGCTTTAGTCGGAGTCGAGGCTTAACGTGCCCTCTTGCCCTCCGCTTAGACCTCTTTTCTAAATGGCCGTGTTACTCAAGACGTACAGAACTGAGGCCACCTTTCTTTTTAAAGAGGCTTCTTGGGTCGTTTTCGGCAGTTAAAAAGTGTGTCAGGTTAAGGGGGCGACTGATGATGATATTTTCCAATGCTTGAGAGGGGTACCCGTTTAAAAGTATTTCATAATTTATGCGCAAATACTGCTATAGTTATGCCAGTCCAATCTTATTTAGCCTACAATTCGTAATTTTTAGCTGTTCTACTATGTGCCTTTTTATTGTGTGTTTTACGATTATTTTAACCCACTAAAACTTGTGTTTTTCCAAGAAATGAAGGATTTGAATGATTATTTTGGACATTTTACGCAGTTTCAACCATTCAACTGAAATCAGTTTTGCTGAAACTACACGATTACAGACGACAGTTCACAAACGGAGGGGGAGCCGGGATAGCCGAATGGTAGAGCGTTGGACCCTCAATGCTCGGGTCATGAATTCGAATCCGGGCCGGCTGGGGCCAAATATTTGCACTGGCCTTTTTCTCGTTGCCCCGTCTTTGATATCACCCTTACGTGGTGGAGAAGGACGTTAAACTCCCAAACACCCACCCTACAAACGGAGCGGGCCTACGATAATAGGGCTTGGACAACAAGAGCTTCAGAACTGATGGGTGGAGTGGGTGTGCGGGAGCTCAGACCGGTCTGTAAGCATAAAAAAAGAAAATACAAATGGTAGCATTAGCCCCTTAGGCGTACATGGGTGTTGGGCTTTTTGCCATTTTTAGACACCCCTACCAATTTTCAGAGGTTGTAAAACATACAAAGACATCTTCACTGCCACCAGGATGCATATCGTAAAACAGAAGGGGGAGGGGGGGTGTTTGGGAGTTTAACGTCCTTTTCCTCCACGTGTGAGTGATATCAAAGACAGGGCAACGAGAAAAAGGCCAGCACAAATATGTGGCCCCAGCCGGGATTCGAACTCACGACCCGAGCATTGGGAGTCCAAATCTCTACCGTTCGGCTATCCCGGCTCCCCGTAAAACAGAACTGAAAAAAACTTTCAACATAGAAACAAATATTTATGTGTGACAAACTGAATGTTTCATTTACAAGAGACACTCTTCTTTCTTCAAGCTCGGGTGGGCCGAGCGCCTGAGAAACAAACAGTCATAAGTCAGCGAAACTGACCCTTCCAGCCACGAACGGCGGGCATTGCCAGAGCGCA
>JACVVK020000098.1:1250000-1265000 GCA_018292915.2 Batillaria attramentaria
TTTCCGGATTGAAGACATTTCCTTTGCTGGCTCTCTCTCTCTCTCTCTCTCTCTCACTCACACCCCCCCCCACACACACACACACACTGTTATCTACCAGTTATCTTTAAGACATAGTATTTATAAATATTCATTACTCTTTTTTCTCTCTAGGTCTTGGAGCGTTACTTCTGGCATGGAATGAAACAGGAGGTTGAAGACTACTGCAGATCATGCTGTGTGTGCCAGAACATGAACGCTTGCAGAAAGAAGCCAGCAGCACCGCTTCACCCCATCCCAGTGCCCAAAAAGAAGTGGAGCCTCGTTGGAATGGACATCATAGGACCTTTGCAGGTCACTGACAGAGGTAACCAGTACATTGTTGCCCTCACAGACCACTTTACAAAGTTTCCCGTTGCCAAGGCCATCCCGTGCAAGAGTTCAGAGGAAGTTGCCAGATTCATGTACGAAAACCATCTGCATCTTTGGCGCGTTTGATTCCCTCATAACTGACCAAGGCCGTGAGTTCCATTAACTTTGCGCTTGATATTCTCACCGACCGTTTCAATATCAACCATCGCATTTCTTCGGCCTACCACCCTGAGACGAACGGCCAACGGGAGAGGGACAATAGGACACTCAAAGACACTTTGGTAAAGATCACAGACAATGATGATTGGGATGAACTCTTGCCAGCAGCCCTGTTCGCCTACCGAACATCCGTTCACAAGTCTACACAGTTTTCACCCTTTTTGGCATTGTATGGTGAGCAGGCAAAACTACCATTTGACGTCACTGGTGATGCCAACGAGCAAGATCTGAACGAAGAAATCATGGACACTATGAAGGGGATTCACGAGGAAGTCAAGAACAAAATTGGTGAAAACATTTCAAGGGCGCAGAAGAAGCAGAAAGAGTACTATGACAGCAGGCGTGCATATGACCACGGGTTCCGCATCGGAGACAAAGTCTTAATCATCAATGCTGCACGAGTACACAGAATGGGAGGCAAGATGGCACCAAGATTCGTCGGGCCATATGAGGTCATAAGTGTGTTGCCGAAGGGTCGACTTCAACTGAAGAACACTAAAAGTGGGAAAATACTGAAGAATCTCTACAATATCAGCAACGTCAAATTGTTCCATGATCGTACACAGGACAACGCTGACCCCTCCCATGCTCCACAGGCTGACCCCTCCTATCATCCACAGGCTGACCCCTCCCATGCTCCACAGGCTGACCCCTCCTATCATCCACAGGCTGACCCCTCCCATGCTCCACAGGCTGACCCCTCCTATCATCCACAGGCTGACCCCTCCCATACTCCACAGGCTGACCCCTCCCATGCTCCACAGGCTGACCCCTCCTATCATCCACAGGCTGACCCCTCCTATCATCCACAGGCTGACCCCTCCCATGCTCCACAGGCTGACCCCTCCTATCATCCACAGGCTGACCCCTCTTGCCAGCCGCCATTGAGAATGAAGTTCCACCCCGTTGATGGTGCCTGGCAAAAGGATCGGGCCTCCAGTTTGAATTTCCCCAGACTTTTCAGGCGGCACCCCTCAAGGGAAAGTGTTGAAGTTGACATTACGGCTACACCTCTCGATAGCGTTAGCGTAAAAGGAGATGGGAATTGTTTTTTCCGGTCTGTGAGCTTTGTTGTTTTGGGGACTGAGTCGAAATATAAGGAATTCCGAAATATCATTTGCGATTGGATTGAAAAGAATGACAAACGCTTCTACGGAACGAGCGCACGTGAAAATTACGTCGCGACATCAAACATGAGAAACGACCGTACTTGGGCCACCGAGGTTGAGATATTTGCTGCAGCCACCCTCTTGGACACGCCCGTGTATGTGTTCACAAGAGAGGCTCCAGGCCGACAACCTAGGTGGCTGAAATACGGGCCAGTTTGGCAATCGGCCCCATTGAAAACAGACAGAGCAATTTATATAATGAATCTTGGACATCACTTTGCTCCTGTTTTTTGTGTCACTCCTTAGACCAGAACTGTTAGTCTTCTGCTGTTTTTGTTGTTTCAAGCGTCATGATTTGAGACACTGGTACTCAGTCTTGACTGTCTACTTGAAGTACGCTGAAAGCCAAAGGTGGCAACTAGTTTTCATGTCATGGACACTTACTTAATTTTGAAGAAATATTTTTCTATGGCGTTGTATAGAAAATATTAGATACTTGGTCTTTGATGTTATTCTCTAAATGCTATTTCCAGTTTAAAAAAATTGACAGGAAATGTGGACTTTCATGCATTCGATGACGTTTCATGCAAAGACAGTACGGTAGAAGTTTGTTTTGTACTTTGCTATTGTTATTATTTTGCTCATTTCAGGACAAGATGTGCGATTAACAATTTATTAATTTACATTTATGTTGCGTTATAAAGTGCACAGCGCTCTGGTTAACAATTTCTGTTGCAACTCTTTGCTATTCATTAACTGTTTCTTGTTTCATTTCTTGTTTCTTTGACACAGTTTGACTGGACATACCTTTTGAAATAAAGTTTTTCTTGTCAAAGAACGTAAATGTCTATTTCAGGTTTTGCTAGAGAGAGAGAGATAGAGAGTGGGGGGGGGGGGGAGAGAGAGAGAGAGAGAGAGAGAGAATATTGATTGACTTATTTATTTATTGTTTGAAATTCTAGTAATAATGTTTAGTATTCGGTACAACCATCTCATAAACAAAAACAAAAAAAAAAGAACCAATGCAAAAAAACAACTGAAAGAAACAAGAACCAACAACCAAACAAATATATCTCACACACACAAAAATAACAACAAGCACATAAATCGGGAAAAAAAAAGAAAAAAAAATGTTCCTATGGCCCTGTGCTTTTGGGGACAATAAAGTTTTGTAACAATAAAGTTAAAAATAAATACTGACATAGCTCTACATTGGTTAGAAAAGAGGGGGACCAGTTCGAGAGGGGGCCTATTTTGGATGCGAGGGGGGACCAAAATCGCCCAGGGGGACCAGTCGAAAACGAGGCTGGATGTCTAAGGGGGGGACCATTATAGAGCAGTTTTTGCCACGAATTGGTCCCCCGGGGGACTACTTCAGAGGGGGGACCGGACCGGATGCTACACAGGGTTGCCGAACGGCAAAGAGTTGGACTTTCAATGCTCGGGGTCGTGAGTTCGAATCCCTGCTGGGACTGAGCCAAATATTTGTAGTAGCTTTTTCCTCGTTGCCCCATGATTATATCACCCGCATGTGCTGGAAAAGGACGTTAAACACCTAAAAGTCACTTGTTCGAAGTTCTGCTTTCACGAGCACGGTATAGGGCGATAAAGACCAAAACAGTCAGGTTCAGAAACAGCTTCTATCCCACAGCCGTGAAGTGCGCCTTCTCACCCTCACCCCTCCCAGCTGATATGTGATAACATGATGTTATCAAATGTTTATCAAATTTTGACGTTTATCAAATTACTTTATTAATCTGTTTTATTGTTCTTAGTGTCTTAGTATTTTAGTTAGTAAGGTTTAATGTGATTTTATTAGCATTTAAGTGCGAGTGTCTGTATATATAAGTGAGCAAGTAACAGCATGCATGTTTGTGTGATTGCAAAGCAGCTCTTTGAAAACCCACAACGAATTCCTAATGTTTATACATATGGCAATAAAGCTGTGTTTATCTGTTTATCTGACTTGCCGCCTGTGTCCCATTACGTCGCCCACATTGCCTGCCGGTTCATCGTTTCTTTGTGTATCCCTGATAACGACAGATACTCAGATATATGTTAAAAAACCAGTCAGTCAATAAATCAATCGATCAATCAATTTCATTTGTCTTCGTGCAGGATATTTATATCACAGGTCGCTGAAGGTAAAAGGTACAATCAGATCAGATGGGTTCGTTAGTAAACTATAGAAAACAAGACTGTCCACTACAGAAGTTTTTTGGTTTTGTTTTAAAAGGACATTAACTTATGTAAGAATGAATTAACAACGACTTAAACCTGACTTTGAGTCACTAGTAACAGATGTGAGTTTCAGTACATTTCACAGGGGGAGATCATTCTGTGAAAAAAGACAAGGGGAACAACTCGGGACGCTGGAACTGTGACGACTCGGTGGCGCGGACATGATGGAAGACAGTGACTGTATCTAGTCTACACCCCCCCCCATCCCCCCTTCCCCACTCCCCCAGTCTCTTCCCCCACCTTCCCCCCAGCGGTCCCTATTGTTTATTTTACTGTTTACTCATCGACTTTTCATCCACTAGTTTTTTTGGCCGGCCGCCAGACAAAATACATTGTTCGCGAATTACCGCCGCTGACCAGTGCTGATGCCAACGCCCGCCAGGGGGAGCCCCTTTTCGCACCAGCCTCCTTTTGGGCCGTCCTCGGGGAGCTAAGAAATCAATCCTGTTAAATGACTATCACGGTCCAGTCGCACTCAGAAGCTCAAGTGTATGTATAACTCTGTCCACGTGAGAGACGACCGCGACTGACTCTGATTGGCTGAGCGCTGTTGTTAGCATCCAGACAGAGCTGACGCAACATGGCCGGGAACTGTGCTTAAAACGTGGTTTCGAAGAACTTTCGCTGATGAAAAAAAAAAACAAAAAAAAACCAAAACAAAAACCAGTCAAAAACAACAACAACAACAACAACTGACAAACACCCCCCCCCCCAAACAAACAAACAAACAAAAAGAACCAATCAAACAAAGAAACAAAACAGCAACAAAACAGGAAACAAGTAAATATGAATATTAATGTCTTTGAAAGATCGGGTCCGCTTACCCTTAAGCAGTTCTAAGCATGAGTTGTGCTCACCGGTCGGATATCAGTTCAACTCTAGGAATGACATGTGCTAAGTCTGTACCTCTGGCGCCAATACAGTGACTTTACTGAAGAATTATTGAATCACTGCCGTGGGCAAAGAACCGCTACCAATTTGAGGTTTGCTTCTGTTTTCGGGATTCAGTTAGTGTGTGCATTCTAACTGTGTCTCAGTTTTAAAAACAGCATAGCAGACCAGAACTTCACACCGCCAGCATTTTCAAGTTACAAAAGGAAATGGAATGCTGAGATGAAGAAACACCCTATTCCTAGAACACGTACCAATACATGTCTCCCCTCTTTTCAGGGAAGCCGGGACAGCCGAACGGTAGAGCGTTGGACTCTCAATGCTCGGGTCGTGAGTTTGAGTCCCGGCTGGGGCCAAATATTTGTGCTGGCCTTTTTTTCTCGTTGCCCCGTCTTTGATATCACCCTTACGTGATGGAAATGGACGTTAAATTCCCAAACACCCACACCCACTCCGCCCCCGCTCTTTAAATCTTGATTAGGAATTAAAGCGATCAATGTACGCTGAGATCGGTGGTCATTTTTGCTGACAAAGAATGCTAGCATAAACACACACACACACACACACACACACACACACACACACACACACACACACACACTGTAATATTACCCCCTCTATTGAATCTTGATTAGCAGAGCAAGAAATCTATCTACAAAGAAACGTGGTCATTTTTGCTGAAGGAAAACCCCACTTCTTGCGTCGCCAAGCGGTCCCCGGGGCGCGATAGTCCCGGCGAGACATGCCTGGTCCCAATCACTGTCATTGCGCGTGCCGCCCAGAGGCGTGAAAACAAATTCGCAAATTCAAACTTCAGTCCCCTCAGGGGCATGTTGCGGCGAATTATCGCAAGCGCCATTACAAGGGTATTGAATATTTCTTCACTCGGGCTCCGAATTAACTTATATTTCCCGTCTCGTGGAAACAAATCGGAAATTCAAAGTTCGATTCTCTGAGGACTTAGGCAGGCGGGCGCGTCTTGAAAACTGCCATCAGCACAGGTTCTGTAAGGCTTCCATCTTGTGGGCAACCGGTCGGCGGGTTCGACATTTCCACGCGAGTTTGTGTTTGCACTGTCTGTTCATTTAGTGTCTGGTGTGTTTAGGGCTGATTTTCCGCAGACTTGAAAATATTTTTTCTTCTTCTTTTCTTTCTTCCATCGCATGTTCTCTCGAATCATCGCCTTACGCCGTGTTTGCCTCTAATGGATGTTCGACATCTGCATACGTCAAAACATGGCATCGGTGTGAATGTTCAAAAACAAATTATGTGCGTTTTTTCCCCCTACGTTGTGAAAAAAGAAAACAAGGCGCAGAGTAATGTTTGCAAGTGATTCAGTGATGTGTGTGTGTGTGTGTGTGTGTGTGTGTGTGTGTGTGTGTGTGTGTGTGTGTGTGTGTGATATTTCATAATTAACAACGTATAAATTCAACTTCTTGTTAATTCTTTGTACATATCTACTCTCGCGTCCCAAAGCCAACTATATGACAATGTGAAATATTTTAGTTAAATTATGAAAGGACAAATTGATGAAGCTTATCTATCCGCTCGCTTGGCTCTTGGCTCGCGTCCGAATCGGCCGGACGGACGGAACCACGAGAACAAGCGAAAACGTGATATGCTTTATCTTTCGTAAGAAACGACGAATGAAACGACAAGGAACTATAAAAGAAAATAGAATACTGCTGAACAGGCCCACTGAAACACACAATTCTGCAGTGTACAAGAATTTCCTTTTGGAGAGCACTTGAAATTCATCTTCAGTTTCCCCCACTCCTTGTAAAAAAAAAAAGGAGAGAGAGGAAAAAAAGTGAGCAAAACTCCACTGGGAGCTATGAGCTCTCAAATGCCCCCTTGAAAATTTTATTACGATTTTAATGTTTCACACAATAACTTTCAACTTTTCAGGTTTCACACGGCCTCTGCGCGCATCGCCAACTCCCCGGGCGCTTTCACCCCCTTTCAACGCGTGGCCTTTTTTTTTTTTTTTTTTTGCCCACAGGGTTTACAGTTTATTGCTGAAGTCATTTAATTTTATTTTTCATTCAGCTGAGTGCACGCGCCACGAGCCCTTGTTTCACTCAGCAGTCAGCCAGCCGGCCGAGCTAGCCGCGGCCCCGGAGCCCTGAACTCTAAACCTTGTAAACCGTGAACAGTCCGGAGCCATAATGAAAATAAAATTTGCATCGCTGGTCGCCATGGCAACATAAAAGGGGCCGGCGAATCGGGTTTTATGCCTGGCGATGATCTTAATTTAACATGCCATAAATCTGGCCGCCCCTCAGTCTCTCCGGCCTGCAAGTGCTCGGGCTGAGCTGTGACTGACCTTGACTGAACTGACTTGGCTCGCGTCCGAATCGGACGGACGGACTTTTTGGTACTGGCGTAGTACTGACTAGCCGGTGTACTGGTAGACTGATGGCCCCCCTGAGGAAAATGTCAGTCAGCCGGGAAGTGAATTCCAGCCAGTGAGCCAGGAAAAACGCTGCTCTCTGACGGGGAGCCGGGGTGGCCGAATGGCAGAGCGTTGGACTTCGATCAACTCTCGGGTCGTGAGTTCGTACCCCGGCTGGGGTAAAATATTTGTGCTGGCTTTTTCATCGTTGCCCCGTCTTTGATATCACCCATAAGTGGTGGAAAAGGACGTTAAACCTTCAAATACCCATCCACCCACCCACCCACTGCTCTCTGACTCTGTTGGCGAGCAGGGTGACCGATGCACCGGCCAGTAATCCGTACTATAACTTTGCTGCCTCGACCATTCAAGAACCCGGCACTGAGGTCACCGACAGTGTTACGAAATCTACTTGAAAGTCTCAATACGTATTACAGGCATACAGCAACGCTGTGGAAACCATTTCATCGAATGCGCTTAATTCACACATCAGAACCAGACATTTGAGTCACAGTATAGCATCTGAGACCATTGCAGTGACTCTGGCCTGTGTAAGTTGTTGTAGAAGTGTACCGCGTTCTGAGCACACCGGCGACGTTATTTGGTTGCGGACTTAGGACCAGCTAAACGGAGCTGATTGGTGGCTATTTTTAGACGCTTTGTCGAGTCCCTGTCTGTCCAGGAATGGACAGTAGGCTCAAAGAGAGTCGTATTTCTCTGCTATCCGAAGCCACAAAGTCGCGAAACCGTTGTCGCAATGGCCAAATGAAACATCCTTCTATCTGGCAAATAGCCTTAGCGCTTCGCAAGCGGCAGGCTGTTGTTGTTGTTGTTGTTGTTGTTTTAACTCTCAGCGGCGTTACGAACTGACATAGAGGCTTTAAGATATCCAAGAGCTGTAAGCCGTCAGTTTTCTTGGCCAGCAGCTGTCGGCACCAGTCTATCAACGGAATAAAATGCACAAGCATAGGCGTGGTTGTAACAGTAATATATATCTGTAATCAGTAGTATGTTTTCTGGTTTGGTTGGTGGCTGATATAGTTCCATTTACTTAGTATGATCTAGAGTCAGTTATGCCACAACGACCCATAACTTAAGAATGTCCTAAAACTGAGTATGTCATTTGGTGACTGACGTTCATTTTGCCACGAGATCAATTTTGTTGTTTAAATGTAAAACGAGGATGCATTCATTCTTTATTCAGTAGTTTCCCGGTCGAGACTATGACCAGTGGTAACTTGAAAAAGACACGTTTTCAAGTTAAAACTGATCTTTCCTCGGAGGGGGGGGGGGGGGGGGGGCATTCAAAAGAACTGCACCGAAGAAAAGTCTATCCGCATAGCAGAATATCGCGACGGTCAATGGATGACAATTGAACAGCGCGCTGTCCTTGAGATACCATCACGACTCAGTGCGCACAATCACATGTAGCACTGAATGGAAGCGGTGGGCCCTGGAAACAGATCCACAGAAAGCCGGGTATGCGGAAACCAGAAAGTCAGTGCACACTGACAGGATTTCAGCTTCAAGCCCCCGTTTTCACTGGTGAATGAAACTCTCGTCTTTAAAAACCAGATGGCGCTCTACCCATAGGTACTCTTGCTTTTATGCTGGCCCTAAGCCAAACAACCGCAGAACGAATATTGGTTTCACGTTTTAGTACTGTGCTGCGTTCAACACAGACCGGGCAAAAGGCGAGGGTTGGGCCTGCCGGGTCGAGAGGGCACTTTATGACTTTAACTGAACTAATGATGACTAAGCAGCCTGGTTTTGGTTACTTGCACCAGGGGGTTCAGTCAAGGGACAAACTCTAGAAAGAGAGACAGAGAAAAAAGTCTTGGTCGGTAGGATGATTAATTGGGTCAGTTTAATTTCACGTCCAGTTGAACCTGTACTGTAGGTTCTTGGACATCATCCAACTGACATGCCTACGTGTAGGTATGCGCTCGCCGGCGTCCGGCCCGCTAAGACTTAAAGTCCGGTTGAGCCGGCCAGCGGCGTACAGACTGAAAAAAAAATCACTGTCTGGACAGGAACGACTGATGCCGTATGAAAGTGTAAAATGGCATGTAAAGTTGGCCTTGAATAAGAGTCGGTGGGCGGGTGTTTGGAAGTTTAACGTCCTTTTCCACCATGTAAGGGTGATATCAAAGACGGGGCAACGAGAAAAAAAAAGGCCAGCATAAATATTTGGCCCCAGCCGGGATTCGAACTCACGACCCAAGCATTGAGAGTCGGTCAACGCTCTACCATTCGGCTAACAGTCGCGGCTCCCCGGCCTTGGACAACACGCTTGGATATTACGCGTTTTGGCTGATTCTCAGTGTAAACTTAGACATCTAAACTTCTGTATTAAGAGAAATCTGTCGCACTTTGAAACGAAACTTCCAGTAGAAATACCGGTCACTGACATTTCGGAACGCCGGCATGTTGTCAGTGTGAAAAGGTGTTACGATCATCATCCGTTCTAGTGATACTCTCCGTATCGGTGTGTTAACTTGATGCAGGGATTATTATTATTATTATTATTATTATTATCATCATTAGCAACTGCTGGTGTGATGTACTGACTCGAACGTCTTCGGCACTGGGGAAAAAATAAAAAAAAAACTTCAGTCGAATTTTGTTTTTTAAACTGGCACAAATGAAAACAACGCTGACAACAACAACAACAACAACAACAACAACAACAACAACAACAACACAGACAACTGGAACATATACCAAGAACTGATGATTTGGTTTTTGTCTTCCTCGCCCTATTGTGAAAAATGCCCCCCCCCCCCACCCTCCCCGGATCCCGGCCTTCGGCGACTCAGTCTGTGCTTCCCTTGCCAGCTCCATTCCCTTCATTTGATAGAAACAGAACGTGTGATCACGTGACCTCTTTGACTTTTGTCACCGCGTCACCTAGCGTCAACAGCGGTCACATAAAGTTGTCAGACTTTGTCCGGCTTGAGCCGACACTGAAATGCTTTCCAAAGGTGTTCTCACCGCCAGTTACTTTCCTCGCAATAAATTTTCCTCACTGTACGTCATAAAGGCAACTTGACTTGCTTGCGCCGGAACGACACTTATTTGCTGGAAGCGATCAAACTTGATTTCTCACACATACCCTTGTCCGGCGTGTTTGAACAAGACCCCAAACTCAAACGCAATTAAAGGGAAAGTGTTCACACGAACCCGCGTTTTTAACAGTTGACACAAAATTATCACCTACTTGGGGGGAGAGTCAAATAAAGGTGTGAACAACACCTGTACAAATCTAGTCCACCAGAGTGGCTTGTGTAAGTTCAGTGTAGAGACGGCAAAACGCCCTGACTGTGTAGGCTCTTGTTCAAACCCCTTAGGTTCAAATCCCCTGGCAGGTTGAAATAGAATTTGATCAATAGTTCCCTCTACTTTAAACTGTCTACCGGCAAAATTGACCAAGCTGTGACTATGGAGGTGTGAATTTACCGTAAACTACTGTTGCAGTTTGATATGAATTAGCACCCACTTACACTGCGCGGACACTGAGTTTAAACTGAGGTGCCATCTCACCTTTCCATTTGCTGCCGGCCACGTTACGAAAGTTTCATTGCAAACCAGTTACGGAAAGGCCGGTTACTCTGGAATTTCAAATGAATACAAGCCGAGTGCTGCGGCTCTCTCCCCACCCCCCCCCCCCCCCCGTCTCTCTCCTCCCCCCCCCTCTCTCTCTCTCTCTCTTTCACACACACACACACACACGGACACACACACACACACACTCTCCTCTCTCTCTCACACACACACACACACACACACACACACACACACTGACACACACACACACACACGGACACACACACACACACACGGACACACACACACACGGACTGACACACACACACAAACTCTCTCTCTCTCTCTCTCTCTCTCTCTCACACACACACACACACACACACACACTCTCTCTCTCTCTCTCTCAGTCTCTCTCTCTCCGCAAACAGGCACACTATTTTATCAAGTCAGTTTCTCGATCTGATTTACAATGCCAGAGACAAACTATGGACAATTCTCAATTCCTTCTCGTGAAATCCTCACCTTCAGGTAGCGGCCTTTATCTGGCCGGGCGAGAACCCACTGATTCCGTTTTCAGATATCGACCAGTTTATGAAATCTTCAAACTAACCGTGAGAGTGCGTGCGTGGCGGCAATTTATCGTGCAGTTGCCACCGACAGCCAGTCGGAACATGGCTGCCACTAAGACATAAAGGGGGATGTGATGGGGATGATGGGGGGGGGGGGGGGTTGAGGGGAAGGGGGTGGGGGTTGGAGAGCCATTGCGGTCGCTCACTAGGATACTAAGGTGGTAGTTTGTAAATCACAAACTCATTCCCATGCCTACTTCACGTTCACACTAAACTTCCAACAATAAACAAGCATAAAAACAAAACAAAAGTTACAGTAGACAGAACTCACTCACTCATTCACTCACTCAGTCTTAGTAGATAAAGTCAGTGTGTACATGATTTCACAGCACGGAAGAACCTCACTTGACAATCAGGTCTTTGATTTGTCCTCCGTGTAACTCCAAGCATATAATTATATACTAGTAAACTATCCATTTGATTGAATTTTGAATTACAATTTGTTCACTCCGTCAGTGACCGTCGCTGACTCTTAAAACGCGCTTTCAAAAACTCGGTCAGAGGCTGTGATCGTAGCAACGGCTGTTCACCTTTCTCAAACATCAAGAATTTTAAAAAATACATACTTTATCATTGTATTACAATTCAGAATCTGAGAAGAAAGCTCGGTCCTTTCCCGCCAGCAAGTCGGATCATTTCAAAACCATCCGCGGCCGGTCCCAATTCCTGTCCGTGTTTTCCATCAAGTCCGAGTCACTCCTGCCTGTCAGTCCAGCGGTCAGTGAGCAGTCGACAGGTCCCCCAGAACTTAACTAATTGTTTCAAGCCCGGGCTAATGGCCCAGCCCTGTGTTTTGTTGAGGAGTATATTTCACGTCACGTTCGCAGACCGGACATTAGGTCCCCCCAGCCCGTGCCATCTCCCACTGTGCGCGTGCGGCCAGACGACCTGATGTAGGAGAGGGAGCTCGCACACGCGTGTACGCGCACACCACGCGCAATAAATCCGCCCCTACCCTCATCCCCCCCTCCCCTCCCTCCCACCCTTCCCTCCATCCCAAAACCGGTGTGCTGTATACATGTATACGGCTAAAGTCTTTACTGTCCGGCTTGAAGACTTTTTCGATGCCGTAAATCAGCTCCTTCAAATCACCGGTGTCCCCTTCTAGCTTGCTGTCCCTGTGCAAAATATTTATCTTTTTTATAAACGACTTTTTTTCAAAACCTAACTCAGTCAGCTCGGTTCATCGTTACATGCTTGTCTACACTAAATTGACTGAACAGGCTAGGCTAAACTGAACTAAGCTAAGCTAAGCTAAACTAACTTAACCTAAACTAACCAAAACTGAGCTAAGTTAAGCTGTTGTAAACTAACCCTACGTAAACTATTCTAAACCAAGCTAGCCTAACCTAACCTAACCTAACCTAACCTAAACTAAACTACGCCGAACAACAGTATACTGGTGACACAAAAGGGAAGCACGTTAAGCTAAACAGAGAGAGAGAGAGGAAACTTAGAAGAGTTATCACTAACTTATCCGTATGCCAGTCCTGCGAAGTCACAAAACAGTAACTGATCAGTAAAACGGTTCGTCTAAACCAGAGTGACCAATTAACATGATTCAGATACCTGAACTGACGTTGTGTGCGTGTGTTCTTGATGATGATGACGATGATGACGACGACGACGACGACAATGATGATGATGATGATGATGTTTTCAAGTCGAGAAACTCGTAATTTAACAGTTTCTGGATGTTTGTTTTTGGTTTCTTTGTTTGGTTGATTCCTGTTCGTTTGGTGTTTTAGTTTTTTGTTGTTGGGTTGTTGTTATTTTGGTTGTTGTTGATGATGTTTTCTAAACACTCAGTCAAATCAGTCGAAAATGACCCCCTTAGTGTAAAAGAAGTATTTCTGTGAGGGGAGAGAACTCCGTCCCATCACCGGGAGATAAACCGGCATGTCGTAAGTTACCTATATGGCCGATATGATAGTCCGAGAGGCGGACACCGGCATAGGAATGAGACTAGGAAAGTATAGGAGGGCAGGCTGCGTTGCTGAATAGAAGACAGGCGTTCGGAAAGCTGTGTGTGTGTGTGTGTGTGTGTGTGTGTGTGTGTGTGTGTTCCAAAGCAACTCTGAATTGAGAGAGAGAGAGAGAAGACAAAAAAAAAGGGGGGGGGGGGGAGGATGTATGCAATGAACGTGAAGTATGCGGATCAAAATAAAATGAAGGCGGTTGTGGGGTAAAAGTTTCACTTGACCTTTTTTAACAGAGAGAGAGAGAGAGAGAGAGAGGAATGGGAGGGAGGGAGAGACAGAGACAGAGAGGTGCATTCAAGTCTCCGGGCTTCACGGTCAGCTGAGCAGAGCAATGAGGCGTGACCAACGTGTCTCCCCGACTATCTGATCGACTGTCACCCCTTTCACTCCGCGCCATTTATATTAGTCTCTAACGACTTTTTCCAATGATTGCCCCGAGATTACACTGAATATACGACCTCAGCTTTTTCATAAAAAAGTACTTGAGGAGATTACACTTTCCGCGGGGTGATACGCACTACTCTAGGATTATTCATCGTTTTCAGGACAACGGAAAGAGAATAGTACTTACTTAGGCCCTTGGCTCCACGTGGAGCATAGGCCATCGACAACCCTTCGCCATCGCACTCTGTTCTGGGCTAGTCTTGCCACTCCAGTCCAGTTGGTCCCCTGCTTACATAGCTCTGCCTCAGTGTCCCGCCTCCAGCTGTTGCGAGGCCGGCCTCTCTTCCTTTTCCCCTGCGGGTTCCATGTCAGGGCTTGGCGTGTGGTGCTGGATGCTGGCTTCCTGAGGGTGTGTCCAATCCAGCCCCACTTCCTCCGCAGAATCTGCTTGGCCACTGGTTCCTGCCCCGCTCGCTCCCACAGCTCTTCATTCCGGATCTTCTCTGGCCATCGGATGTTGAAGATGCGTCTCAGACAGGTGTTGAGAAATGTCTGGATCTTCTGCTGCATCGTCTTCGTTGTCCTCCATGTTTCGCATCCGTAGAGCAGAACTGACTTCACGTTGGAGTTGAAGATGCGAAGTTTGGTTCTTATGCTGACAACTTTGGATGCCCAGACGTTCTTCAGCATGACCATTGCTGCCCTTGCCTTGCCGATTCTGGCTGTGACGTCTCGGTCTGTGCCTCCCTGTCCATCAACCACACTCCCCAGGTAGACAAAAGACTCCACCTCCCTGATGGGCTCTCCACCGACTGTGACTGGTGTGTTGGCAGTGGTGTTGATCTTCATCAGCTCGGTTTTCTTCCTGTTGATCTTGAGCCCTGTTCCGGCTGATGTGGCTTCCAGGCACGTAGTCTTGTCCTGCATCTGGCTGTGGCTGTGAGACAGGAGCGCCAGGTCGTCCGCGAAGTCAAGGTCATCCAGCTGCGTCCAGAGTGTCCACTGTATCCCGTTTTTCCTGCCTGCTGTAGTGGTCTTCATGATCCAGTCGATGACCAGGAGGAAGAGAAACGGGGACAACAGGCATCCCTGGCGGACTCCGGTCTTCACCTCGAAGCTTTCTGACAACTGGCCGGCATGGGCAATCCTGCAGCTCATGTCTTGGTAGGTGCACTGGATCAGGGAGATGATCTTCCCGGGAACTCCATAGTGCCTTAGCAGCTTCCACAGCGCCTCTCTGTCTACACTGTCGA
>JACVVK020000098.1:1270000-1307500 GCA_018292915.2 Batillaria attramentaria
GCTAGCTGACTCCTCGATATTCGCGTCACGTAAAGCCATCTGTTCACAGTGTCTTAGGCTAACGTCACACGGAAGACGTTTCAGTCCGAACAAACATCGAACACGGCTTAAACACGAGCGGGGGAAAATAGCATAAAGACGTTTTGTGGCCGTATGTCACACGAGGAACACGCAAAAACGCCATGTTCGGTCATGTTAGATATTTTCCCTGTGTGACAGAAGACTTACTGCCAGCCTATGAGATGCAGTTACTGTGCAGGCGGCTAATATAAGTGCAACACACTACCAGTAGAGCTCAGAATTTGTGAGTGTAGAATTATCGGAATATAAAACTTTAAAGCCACCGCTGAACTTTGATCTCTATCCATGCATTGTTTTCATTTCCATCCAAATCCACTAATCGTTGCCGTGATAATTTACAACCGCCAGACAAAAAGAAAACACTGCTGTCCTTTGTTTTTCCTCGCATGTTTACGGGAAAAATCGTTGGCAAACGACAGGAAGTCGCACGACCAGCCAAAACGGACTGCACACTTTTGTGTTCTTGTTCATGTGGTAGAGCACTGGACTGTCAATGCCCGGTTCGTGAGTTCGAATCCCGGCAGAGCCAAAATTTTGTGCTGGCCTTTTCCTTGTGGTCCCGTCTTTGTTATCACCCTTATGTAGTGGGAAAATGACGTTAAACCCCTACACACACACACACACACACACACACACACACACACACACACACACACACACACACACACACACACACACACAACCTTGTTCGTGTTTTTATTTGTTATCTGGAGGCGTGACACGAAGACTTCGGGAACACAGCCCTCCTTTGAAACAAGAAGTGAAATTTCTCCCAAAAATGTCCCGTCCTCATACCTGTATGCTTGCTCATCAGATCCCTCCTTAGTGGTCAGCTGCTACACTGGTGGACATTTCTTATCTCTCTCTGTTTCTCGGCTGTCCCGGTTCCCGATCAAAAAGACAGATTAGGCAACACGTCACACCTCTACGTTGGATATCCAAACTCACAGTTCAAACTGACGGTCTATTCTCTACGTTCGTGGGGGAGCCGGGGTGGCCGAATGGTAGAGCGTTGGACTTCTAATACTCGGGTCGTGAGTTCATATCCCGGCTGGGGCCAGATACTTGTGCCGGCTTTTTCATCGTTGCCCGTCTTTGGTATCACCCGTATGTGGTGGAAAAGGACGTTAAACCCCCAAACCCCCACACCGACCCCACCCTCTACGTTCGTGACCCACAGTTTGGCCAATCTGACAGTCGCCGTGACTTGGTCTTGCAACAGTCACGTCACTTTGCCTACCAAAAAGCTTTACAATTTGTCTGGAGCAGTAAGATCTCCACGCAAATTGGTCAATACAGAAATTTATTGTCTTGTCTCTGTCCCCTTTGTCAAATCTGTCTGGAACGGGGGTAATAAAAATGTCTGATTTATGTATATTTTAAAATTATCATTCCGAAAAGAAAAACCGTTAGTAGGAAACAACCCACGCGGGAGGAGGAAAGAGGGTGGGTGCGGGGAGGGGAGCGGTTCAGGGGTGCGGGGGAGCGGGGGGTGGTAGATGGTAGGCTGGATTGCTGGTATAGGGTTTAGCGTCCTTTTCCACCCGTTAGTTTTGATATCAGAGACGGGGCAAAAAACAACAACAACAAAACACCCAAACCAGTACAAATGGTTGCCTCGTAGCTGGGATTTGAACCCACGACCCGAGTATGGACAGTCCAGGGGAGCCGGGGTGGCCGAATGACAGAGCGTTGGACTTTGAATGCTCGGGTCGAGAGTTTGAATCCCGGCTGGGGCCAATATTTGTCCTGGCCTTTTTCTCATTGCCCCGTCTTTGATACGTATCACCCTTACGTGGTGGATAAGGACGTTAAACTCCCAAACACCCATCCGCATTGACAGTCACACGTTAACGCCGTACAATAATAATAATAATAATAATTATTGTATCAGACTATCTCGGCTCAAAGGGAGACGTACCTGACTGAAGGTGGGCATGTAAATGAGAACGATTTCAGTGAACCGAGTAGGCTGAGTTTCGTTTCGTTTTTATCTGGTTCGTTGAAACTGTGAGGTTGTACGAGATGGCCCGCCGGATTTTTATGGCCTACCAACGAAAGATCAATGGTTGGTTGGTTTGAGAGTTTAATGCTACCATTTTCATTCTCACAGATCGTATAGAGCTGTTTTTGTTGTATCTATCACCACACCACTGTGACACCTGGACAGTGATAGCGTCTGTAAAGCTGGCACTAAGCCAACAAAAGCGTACTCCATGACTGACACGGCAACCATACTGACTGAGTGCTCAGTCCGGGAGTGTAGCAACAGTCGTAGAATTAATTAGTTCCGCCCGCAAACATCTACCGGAAGTGACGGAAAAATTAGAACGACTTCGAATTTGTTAGTGCTTTTAAAGTTCGCTAACGTCACAAAACGCTCGTAACTTGAAAAGCAACTGTTTCTGTGCAGGAGACACTGAGCTATGTTTGGACGTTCTTCTCGCTCAGTCCGCGTGAACACGCTCCGAGCATGGTACCAAGCGGAATGCAGTTTGTCTGAAGGGTTGAAGAAAATCATACGCTACACTGACCCGGCTGCTGACCACAAATTGAATCCGGGCTCCATTTGGTTTTGGTCAGCAGCCCACATCGACTGGAATTGGAAAGAGGGGACGGAGGTGGGGGGGGGGGGGGGTGGCGGGAGGTGGGGGCGATTTGCGAAATCCGTGGGTTTATGTGGGTTTTTGAACTACAGGGGAGAAGTGAAGTATTTGACGGTTCGATTCTCCATTTGGGTAACTAAGGAAGATGCCTTAGTGAGGGTCAGTGGAGGCGGAGGGAGGGGGGTGGGTGGGAAGGAGGGGGTTGAAGAATGGATGCATATGCGTTTTTAAAGGGTAAAAGTGAAGGCCTAGATGGTTCCAGACAATACTTGGGTAAAGGAGAAAGATGGCGGACCTGACTATATTGTCTGGGTGTGTGAGGTTTGAACAAGTCAATATTTTATGTTTGACACCCCCCCCCCCCTACACACACATGACGCGGCTACCACACTTAGCGCTTTAGAAGTGTAACAACACTCGTAGAATTTGAATGTTCGACCGACGGTTCGCGCAAGGTGTACACAACATTGCATTAAGAGCTGTGCTAATCATCAAGATTGAGCAGTTCGAGCGTACATGCAGGCGAACTCACTAGCGACACTGTTCAAAAACACAAGCTGGCTTAACAAAGACGGAATTACCCCGTTTAACGACAAGATTCCCACTCAGTGTAAGCTTTCCTGTCGAAGCACGGGTCAGCCTGGGCAACTCGAAGGCCCCGCTTGCTGTGTGCAAGTTTGTGAACCACCTGAAGGTCAAGGAAATCCCGTGTGAAGCTTCATGTGTTCCAAGTGTACCTACACTGCCTAAATATTGAACTGGCTATGTCAACTCTACCAGCCGCCTATGATTTGCAAAGCCAATACACACACAGCCGCCACCGTCTGTTTTCGCTGCATTGAAAAATATAAAGACGTGTTCAAATCTTTATTTCTCCTTCCCATGCATATGTGAGGACAAATTGAATGCAGTCGTAATTCTGGAAACGCGTATTGTTCTCTCACAAACTGAACGTAGTTATATTTATGAAAACTTCTACTGTTCTCTTGAACCGTTTCCCAAATCTCAGACAAACATGGCCTTTATGAGAAAATCTTAAATCTTTCTTTTGGAAAGGCTGGCGATGTAAGTTTTTAACTCCACATAATTGGAGAAGTGCTTCGAATCCCATCGACCCGTTTGTGAGAATCCCAAAACATGCATCGTCATGGTTCGATTTCGCTCTTTTAGTTAAAATGTTGTGGCTATTAGAAAAAAAGCCAAAACAAACCAGATGCACAAATATAGAAATGAATTGAATCAATTCGCCCATCTTGTAGTAATTTACACAACAACATTTTGTCCTTTCGTGGTCGTGTTTTTCGATGGAAACAGTGACATTTTGGAAATGTTCCGCTCAATACTGGACAGGAATAAACCTTCGCCCTTTGAAAATCGAAGTTTTTCAAGAGTAAAAATAGAAATTAGAAATGTTGGAACTTGACTTAAAAATCAAATGTAAAAGTTCAAAGTAGACAACAAGGCCGGGACAGAAAGAGCGCCTCCAATCGACTCCAGTCAGGAAGATGTTGAACTGAAAACAGAACAGGAAGTTTTTGGGGGAATGTTTTGATTGTGCTTTTGATGTGGAGGGATTTTTATACTTACTGGTCGACATGTCGACTGATGCTGACTTCGGTCAATATCACCTTACTCTTACACACACACACACACACACACACACACACGGAACGTACACACGCACGCACACACACACACACACACACACACACACACACGGAGCGTACACACGCACGCACGCACGCACGCACGCACACACACACACACACACACACACACACGGAGCGTACACACGCACGCACGCACGCACGCACGCACACACACACACACACACACACACACACACACAACACACGGAACGTACACACGCACACACACACACACACACACACACACACACACACGTACTGCAGTGACGTCTTTATTGTCCTATTTGCACTCGTGCTTTTTCAGGAGTTTCTTATTTCACCCATACAGCTTTTGTTGTTTCTGTACAGTTTTACTGTCTGGTGGGTTGTCTCCTCAAAAATCTCATATTCACGGCTGTGAGCGCAACATCTAAAGCTGGAGTCAGTTTGTCATGGTAAAATACTTGAATTTCCCGAGGTTTTTGTTATTGTTTGTTTGTTTGTGAGTTGTTGTTGTTGTTGTTGGTTTCTCACAACTGAGAGGCGTGGTCAGTCCCAAGGATGGACCTCTCCTGGGCCCGCTTGTAAACGTCGGGTTAGGGAGTTTAGCCTCGGGTTAGTGTCCAACCTCGAACTAAACTAGCTCTACGGTTAAATTTTCTGCTGTGTGTGTGTGTGTGTGTGTGTGTGTGTGTGTGTGTGTGTGTGTGTGTGTGTGTGTGTGAAATCAGGAAGCGCGTCCATTCCAGCAAGGTGCCTAAGCGTTATAGAAGGATTTTTGTCTTTCTTTCTTCGCTTCCTTTTTTATTTGATTTTGTTTTGGGGTTTCTTTTGTCCTAGTCTGGGTTAGACCCGTAGCCGTGGGTTAAATTAACCTCGAGTTCTACATACAGGCCCTGTAGTCTGTAACCAGTTTAGTCACACACCTGCACACACCTTTTCCAAAACCACCATGATGGCTGCAAGCAACAGCTGCAAATGATGTGTTCGACAAAGGACCTACCTCTCTGTTTCAATGTAGATGTTTTCCGTGCATTCAATTGTCAGAATATTGATTTATCAACATTTTAAACCGCTGTGTTTACAACTTGATGTTTGGATAAGCGTTTCATGTGGAGAGATTTTTCTGCTCACTGGTTGACATGCCGACAGATGCCAAATTCGGTCAATATTATATCATTTACACACCCACCACACACGGAGAGTCACACACACACACACACACACACACACACACACACACACACACACACACACACACACACACACACACACACACACACACACACACCCCGCAATGACAGCTTTATCTGTCGTACTTGCAATCACGCCATTTTGAGGACGTTCTTATTTTTAACCACTCAGAATTTATTTTTGCTTTCCGTCGTTTCCAGTTACTGTCTGGGAAATTTGTTTCTAATACCTGATATTTTCTGACTGAGTGCAACCGCTATTGCGTAGTCAGTTCGTCTTTATAAACCACCACAATGTACCCTCTGTTTTAATAACAGACAGTTTCTAGGACAAAACCGTTCGAGAAGTCTCTACCAAATGAGAGCGGTGCGAGGGTGTCGGGTGAGCGGTGGTCTAACAGGGAGCGCGTCGGACTTCGCCGCTGTGCTGCTGAACGGCGGTCACCAATGTCATGGCGATGAAGCGTGGGTTCGAGCCCAGGTCGAGCTTGTGATATGTGATACCGGCTTTGCCTGGCTACCGGGCTGCTCATCGGGGGGGTTCTCTCCGGGTTATCCGGCTTTCCTCCGCCAGCAAAATTGACAAATAGGATAGGAATTGGGTGGCGCTGCCTCGCGGCGACGCGCTTCCCCCGGGGGAAGCAGCCCAAATTTCCCGCAAGGGATAATAAAGTACATGTAGTTTTTAAAAATCTCTCTTTGTCGAGACTTGCATGTACCTTCTCAAAAAGGAGTTTAATAGCAAAAAGCAACATTATTTTGATAATGATGACTAGGGATCCATCTTCCTTGTCAAGAGGAAGCCTCACCCGGAAAAGAAATCTTCCTTTTCATGTTAACTTTGATGTCATAATTTGTTATTCTGGGGCCAAAGCAACACCGTCTTGTTTCCCAAATTGAAGTAGGTCATTGCTGCAGTCTCGACGAAATGTCGGCCGTAAAAGGTACACCCAATTTTGGACATAGCCACTGCTTCTCAGAGATCACGGACTGCTAAAGAAAACGGCAGTGAAGGTCTCCAAACGTTCTGCAGCGTCATCACAGAAAGAAGTACCGTCTGCCTCTCGCTTCTGTTCTGGTCACATCGCCCCAGTCTGTCGTCTGCTTCAACCAATTACCTCGCGCACGCGCAGACGCCATTTTTTTTGGAGGAGCGACACGCACGCACGTGCCTTTGAAAAGAGTACGCATGCGCCCACATTGTTTGCCATCATACAAGCGGAACGCCAGAATTTGGGGGAGGAGAGAGGAGGCAATGGTGTAAATCGTTTCCCTGCACGGTGTCCTTATCTCTGTGGTTCTGGACTTTCTGGCTAGGTTTGAGTGGGGAAACAATGCAAGGTGCGGTGCAGTAGGAAGGAAAGGGGAGAGAAGTGTGTGGGGGTGGGTGGGGGGGGTCGGGTTGACCTCACGCCCTTTGTTAATCCAGAGATTAAACAGTTCAAAGACAAGAGCCAAGATGCATTACAAAAAACAAAACAAAAAAAATCTTAAGAAGCTTATTTCAGGACGCAACTCCCACTGTGGGGAGCCGGGGTGTTCGAATGAGTAGAGCGTTGGACTTCTAAACCTCGGGTCGTGAGTTCGATCCCGGGATGGGACCAAATATTTGTGCTGGATTTTTCATCGTTGCCCCAGCGTCTTTGATATCACCCTATGTGGCGGAAAAGGACGTTAAACCCCCAAACACCCACCCACCCACCCACAAACCCAACACCCACCCCACCCACCCGCAATTCCAACTGTGTCAAAAAAAAAAGAAAAAAAAAAAAGAAAAGCGTTTCCCACAGACGCCGGCTGCCACTGTTGGGTCAGCGGTTTTACCAAGTCTCTTGAACTTTTTTTTTTTTTTTTTTTGTAAGGCTCTTGTAAAAATGAAAATGTTGCTATTACACTGTTGGTGACTTCTACACTTCTACGGCCCGCTCAGTCAGTCGAAATTTGAGTTTCGTGACCGCGGCGGGCTGCAAACCGCTACAGCGCATCGTGCCACACATATATATCCCGGCAATTGATGTCAAGCGAGTGAAGTATCTCTTAGCGTGTGTCATGCACTGCTGTCTAACATGATAATGTTTCGCAATGTCTTTTGATCAACTCTATCAACCGCACAACATGTCTTCTAGCGTCATTTACTGTGTAGCACAGCAAGGATGTAGAAAGGGAAAGGCCACATCATACTGCAGGAGACTGAAGCGACAATGAACTGTAAGGTCAAAGGGGGAGGGGGAGAGGGATTTACAAGTAGGAAAGAACTGGAGTTGGAGGGGAGGAGGGGGAAGGTGATAGGGAAGGAAGGGAGGCAGCAGTACATGATTTACTTACAACAAATACTGGAACAATTATTACCAACGAAATAATACGATCGTGAAACAATTATTCGGCTGGGAAAAGGGGAAGGTGGGAGCGTCAGCAAGAGGGAGGTGGGGGTGTCGGAGGAGGGGGAAGTGTGTGTGTGTGTGTGTGTGTGTGTGTGTGTGTGTGTGTGGTGTGTGTGTGTGTGTGTGTGTGTGTGTGTGTAGGGGGGGGGGTGTATTATGGGTGAGGGGAATACAACATACAGCAAATTTAATGATAAAACGTAAAACAATTATGCTGCTGGGAAATGGGGGGGGGGGGGGTGAGGGGGGAGAGAAAGGCATGTCAGCGAGAGGGAGGTAGGGCCTGGTTTTCGAGGATGGGGGGTGGGGTTGGGGGGTGGGGGGATATGTTATGGGGGGACTGGAATAAGCAACAACATGGAGCGAATGTTGAAACAATTTGCGACGCGTAATATCGCCATAGAACAGCAGGCGGCGTGATAATGAGGCACGTGTGTGATTGAATTGGGGCCGTGTTTAATGCTTTAATATGCATACATTTGACTACCGGTGAAAGGGGGTTCAGTGCACAACTCTGGTAAATGGTTTCTTATGCATGTGCGGCGTGTGAATTTGTGATGAGGCCAAATGAAAATAAATAACAGGGAGGGGGGAAGGGGGGAGGAGAGGGACTGGAGGGGGCCGGAGTGAGGGTGGAAAGCAGGTCAGGGTGAGCCTGCGTGGAGGTACCGACTGCTTAGTTTGAAAACCTGTGACCCTCCACCACGAAATGAGTCTTCGTGTGCTATTTATTCATGTAACAAGACGACTCATGTCGTGGTGGAGGGTCACATTAATGCGTGCGTCTGTTACACAGTCTAAGACTTAAAAGGCACACACTCTGTGTGTGTGTGTGTGTGTGTGTGTGTGTGTGTGTGTGTGTGTGTGTGTGTGTGTGTGTGTGTGTATGACTGAATTTGTGATAAGGCGAAATGAAAATACATGGGCCCTCAGTGTTGGTCGGGAGGGTCGGAGGTGGGGGGGTGGGAGGGGGGGGGGGGGCTTACATCTACTGCGTATTTTAAAATGGTAGGATGATTTACAAACTCGATCTGTATTGTTTATTCAGCTGCCAAACAAAATTCTCCCTTTACAAAATCGATTACTGTGCGTGCGTGCGTGCGTGAGTGAGTGCGTGCGTGCGTGCGTGCGTGCGTGCGTGCGTGCGCGCGTGCGTGCGTGCGTGCGTGCGTGCGCTTGAATTAAGCTATGTAGCCTCCACAATGAACACACACGCAAAAAGCACCTGTAAAAATTGAAGGCTCCGCTGGCTGATCAGTACTGCCGAGTCCAGACAGAAAATATGGAGGTCACACAGAGGTTAAAAACTGCGCCTGAGCAGGCTAAGAGCAAAGTCCTGTAAACTTGCTATGCGAACTACCGACAAACCTGCAAACAATAAATGTCTGAACCGGAGAAAACAGCGAAACGACTCAATAAAAATTCACAAAATTCTTTCCCGGGGCTGAGAATGCAGCGAAATGAGACGAGTCGACAAGGAACACGTGTAGCGAACTACCAAGTGTCTTTTTTCATGTACCTTCTCTACCTTTGGCACGGGAGAGCGCCCAGTGAAACTGAGTGGCGCCTTTTTTTTCTTTTTCTTTTTTACGGTAAAAGCCAAAGGCAAGATAGATAACTCCGGGACCTTGACTGGATTATCTGAGGCATGCTGGAGAAACAATGCTCCAGCCATTCTTTGGGAGTCTTTACATTTCGGGTTTGTTTTTCAGATGCGAAATATAAACAGCAGACTTTCTTTCTTGTTGTACGTCAAGATTCAAATTCTAACATCGATTTTTTGTTTGTTTGTGTGTTTGTTGTCGTCGTCCTTGTTTTTTTTTGTTTGTTGTTGTTGTTGTTGTTGTTTTGTTGTTGTTGGTTTTGTTTTTTTTTTGTTTTTGGTTGTGTGTGTTGGTGTTTTTTTTTTTTTTGTTTTTGTTTTTTAGGGGGGGGGGGTGTTGTTGTTTGTATGTTTTTTTTTGTTTTGTTTTGGGGGGTGGGACTTCGTTTGTTCGTGTTTGGTGGTGGTGTTTTGGGGTTTTTTTTTTTTTGTTGTTTGTTTGGTTGGTTTGGGCTTTTTTTTCGGGGGGGGGGGGGGTATTTCGCGGGGGAGGGGGGAGGTCTTGCGATCAGTAATCCAAAATTCGTTTTTGTCCTGCTAGCTCGACTGGTTGAATTGTCATCCATTAAAACTTGAGATCTGCGATCTGTCCGTAATGCAAATCGCTCAAGCGAAGAAATCCCGTGTCATTATCTATCTCACTGTCGCGGTGATCAGTGATCTCAATGGCATCAGTAACTGTCTCTAGAGTTTGTCTTGAACGTTTATTGCAAATACAAAGGCGCATTACCTCGTGTGTCGCAGTGTGTGTGTGTGTGTGTGTGTGTGTGTGTGTGTGTTCGCCAGACTTGCTGGCTTTCATGTATACGTCAAACTCCTCCATTCTCCCCTCGGCTACCCCAGCCCCCCCCCCCCCCCCCCCCCCCCCCCCATCCCTCTTCCCATCATTTTTCTAGCTCCATTTTCTCAAACAATTTCAGACATGCATTGTCTTCTCACTCATCCCCCCCACCCCCTTTACCCCCCTCCCCCTTTCCTCCTTCCTCCCTCCCTGACTTCCCTGCTCAAATTATCATTTTAGCCCAACCGACAGCAAATTCTTTTCCCTTTCTTAACCCTACCTGCACCTCAGAGACTTTGCCCTCAAAATGGGTTCAGGTGAGCGGGCGCCCGCTGAACCGAAGCAGAAACAGATTTGCCGCACATTTTCACCTATAATTGAAATAACAAAAGGCAAAACACAAACGGGCAGACAATGGCACGGAACAGGGAAAGCAATCTTTGTCGGCAAGAGGGGGAACTGTCAGGAGAAGGCGAAGAATAAACCGAACTCAACTGTAAAACTGGCAAGAGGAAAAAGTACAAACAAAAGCTGTGGGTCCCCATTGTAAGGGCGGCGAGGGGTGAAGTAGGGGGAAAACTGACACAGAGTGAGGGGGAGTGAGGGGGGGGGGGAGCGAGGGGGGGGGAGCGAGGGGGGGGGGGCGGGGAAGTGTGTGTGTCGGGGGCACGAAAAGCTGTGTCCAGTTCAGAAAGGAAAAAATCATATACACGAAGTTTGAAACATACACACACACACACACACACACACACACACACACACACACACACACACACAGAGTTCTAACCAATGTAAAGCTGAAACTGACACGGAGGAAGGAAAGGATGGTGGGGGAGGGGGCCGCTGCAAGGACGGAGGGGGAGGAGGAGGAGGGGGGGGGGAGGGAGTTGGGACTGGGGCAGGGGTTAAAAGCTGTGTCCAGTTCGGGACGGAAATTAAACATACAAGCTGCTTGCAAACACAATGCAAGGGACATTCACTGTATGCACCTTTGTATAGTGAAGACACACCTCAATGTTTCTTGTGTGAGACAGACTGCCATCTCAAAACAAAAGATCACCTGCAGATTTTCAAACGCGCCAAGTATGCTGTGTGACGCGCATGTGCCATCCACACAGTGGTCGCCATGTTCTCTAATTACCCCTTAACCTTGCTACCGAATTTTACGGGAAAAATCGTATTCGAAGGCAGTAAAATCCGCAATATCGACCATGCGGCGTTTTGTTGCTTTTGTTCCAACTTTCTGCAGTTACGTTTGAATTCGCTTACTACCACGCAAAACACCTGAAAAGTTATTGTCAAACTGCATTTCAGTAAAGGCTAAAAGGTATGAGAAATCCCATCCCGGCCACTGTACCGTTTATATTATTTAGGATCCTCCTTTCTCCACTACCACAAGTGAAGCGGGTGGGTGGGTGTTTGGGGGTTTAACGTCCTTTTCCACCACATAGGGTGATATCAAAGACGGGGCAACGATGAAAAAGCCAGCACAAATATTTGGCCCCAGCCAGGATCGAACTCACGACCCGAGCATTAGAAGTCCAACGCTCTACCATTCGACCACCCCGGCTCCCCCCACAAGTGAAGCAAAAAACAAACAAAAAACACTTGACAAAAGCTGATTGGGTACACAAACAGAACTTCAGTTTACTCGGCCAGTTTCTGCTGGTCATCACTGAAGACTGAAATGTTTTCAAAAGAATAGTTTCCACATGCACACCAACTTAATTCACTGTAAACGCCAAAGGAAACCTCTGACCGACCAAGCTGTTATTTCAATTCAATTCAATTCAATATAACTTTATTGTCTGTCGATGGCAGAAAATTTTCTTCTGGCTCGCACACACACACACACACACACACACACACACACACACACACACACACACACACACACACACACACACACACACACACACACGCACCCCTACATTAATTTATGTAGACATATAAATCCATACATATTAAACACAGATCCTAAAGTAATGTGTGATGTCCAAGTCTAATACTATGCTACTAAACTAAGAAATCTAAACTAAAAGATGGCAAGGGCATAGCGGACATGACACAGCTGAGGAGTAAGCACAGTTATGAAAATCTCAACAAATAAAATCTTCAGTAATGATCTTCAACATGTGACGAAGTGAAAAGTTCAAATTGTAAGCTAAGCCAGTTTGGTCTTCCCGTGTCTGTTTTCTCTTTCGGGCTGTGGAGAAATAGTCCTGTGTAGAATATCCAGAAGACTGTTGGGTGAGTCAGCTAAATGACTCACGTAGAACACATACTCGTCTCTGATGATAGTGTCTTAGATTAGCAACACTCTTAAATAGCCATCAGATGTTCGTTTTCTGTCAAGCTGCAATATTTGCTGTATATGCGCTTAGTGTTAATCTTTGTTTTACCTAGTTGTAATTGTTATTTGTTTTCTACGCTTTTTTAAATCGGGAGTTCGATAAATTAGCATGAAGGTGCAGCGTCTCCTGCATGTCCTAGATTTATACTGCCCCGTAGATCAGTTTGCATCAGTTGCCCAACGTTACATTTTTGGTTTTGTCTTTCAAGTACTGCAGGCACACTCAGCCGCGAATTAGTCTTTGTGGCTTGCGAGGCTCTAAGCCCTAAAATTGTGTAAAAACTCACTCTCTCACTGTGTAGGCATTTCATGACCGATATTAAAGACACGTAGCGGCAGAGGGTGGAGGAGGGTGGGTGTCTGGGAGTTTAACGTCCTTTTCCACCACATACGGGTGATATCAAAGACGGGGCAACGATGAAAAAAAGGCCAGCACAAACATTTGGCCCCAGCCGGGATTCGAACTCACGCCCCGAGCATTGACAGTCCAACGCTCTACCACTCGGCCACCCAGGCTCCCCCACGTAGCGGTAGAGTCGAAGCCAGAACAAGAACAAGGGTGGGGGTGGGTGTTTGGGTGTTTAACGTCCTTTTCCACCACATACGGGTGATATCAAAGACGGGGCAACGATGAAAAAGCCAGCACAAATATTTGGCCCCAGCCGGGATGCGAACTCACGACCCGAGCATTAGAAGTCCAACGCTCTTCCATTCGGCCACCCCGGCTCCCCAAAACAAGAACAAGAAAAAGAACAAATACCTTTATTTTTCAACGGTGTCGAAGTCAGTTGCAGACACAAAGCCCATTATTTTCAAAACTTGGCACTTAAAAAGAACAAGAAAACCCTTTATTTCACAACGGTACAAGTTGTCCGTTTGTCATGTTTTATCGTCGGCTGCTGCTTCAAATTCCCATAAAAGTCCTTCTCCGTGGAGATTCTTGATGGTGTGATGACGTGTCCTTGGTCCCAACGCTGTCTGGAAGAATGAGAAGTTCCTGCCGTTAGCACGTTTGTACATCTCAACAAGCTTCAACAGAAGTGTCTCGTGGGGTTAATTTTCCATAACATTTATTCAAAACACAACATTATTTCGCAAGAATTCATGTTGAATCGTGAAAAAACAAGTTACATTTGGAGGTCCCGTTGTAAATATACATTTTTTTTTTCGTGGTGTCCTGCGAGTTTACAGAGCTATTGGAGCAGGTCCACGAAGTGACCATAAAGAGAAGAGAAGAAGAACACGAAGCCACAGGGGAGCAAAGCCGAGACAGACACAATGCTCGTGTACACAAATGCAACATTTCCTATTTGCCGTCAGACTACACCAAGCCCGCTGCAAACATGAGTCTAGAGCAAGGGGAGAGAATCCAATACAACCGGAAGCGTCCATCATACAGCGGTTATTGTCCACGTGCACGCTCGGTCTGAAAGAGAATTAATTTTTGGCAACGATTGTCTGGGCTAGGGTGGTCTGCATTGAATTTGAAGTATCTGCTCTGTCCACGCCGGATGCAACATACATACTGTGGGTGCGGTAAGCTACAATGACACAGAGATGTGGCCTCGCGTACTTGCTTTATTTCAACGACCGTTTTTGTAAAAAAAAAAAACAAAAAAACAAAAAAAAACGCTATGGCATGATAGTGGAGTTTTAGTGGCTGCTCTGTGTTTTCAGTGTTTCTCCTGCGGAGTAAAAGCGTCATCACTATGACGTATATAAATATGACGTAATATATTTGGCTGAAGTCAGTTCTCATGCACCGTCGATCACGTCCTGTCATACCCTTGCGCCATCAGGAATCAAAGTGGACCAGCAACTGACATGGAGTATTGCCAGAGAGGGTAGGTGGGTGGGTGTTTGGGGGTTTAACGTCCTTTTCCACCACATAGGGTGATATCAAAGACGGGGCAACGATGAAAAAGCCAGCACAAATATTTGGCCCCAGCCGGGATCGAACTCACGACCCGAGCATTAGAAGTCCATCGCTCTACCATTCGACCACCCCGGCTTCCCGTATTACCAGAGAAGGGAATTTAGGGGTGGGATAGGTCAGTGTGCCGGTGTGGCGGGGGGAGGGGGAGGGGATTTGCCTATATGTTGACGTCATTGGTGTGGAGCAAGACAACCAGAGTGAAACTAGCAGAACTTTTAATTCCTCCTCCGTTGCAACTGTAGCTCAGACCAGAGACACCCACCACTGAGCGTGCAGGGACGCCGTTCTTCAAGCGACAGTGCCCATTCAGTTTCGAAAAGCAATGGTGGAGTATAATATAGCCGGACCAGGCGAGTGTGAAAGAGAGGCTCTGGCAAACAGTAGCGGAAGTGATGGCTCCGCCCAATGCCTAGTCACGTTTTTGTCAATACAAGCGGCCCCACTGTCCGATCTGCAGATTAATGCTGCTCTATAAAATTTCGGATATTGTAAATTGCCAGTCCTCATTTTATGCCCGCGTTTTTTTTCCCCCCGTCCAAGATTTGATACTCCCGTACCGGCATAAAGACCAGTTAGGCGGATCACCGGCCCGTTTTTTTTTTTAGTGCGCGTGCATCGGTATCGTAAAACTTCTAATGGACGCGGACTGATTGAAATATCGGTTTATATTCCATGCAGGTTATAGCGAGGGAACCCCCTGCTCTTTCGTCTTCCCCCTTTCAATAAGTATCGGAATGGAATCCCCTTTTTTTGTGAAGGTTGTCGGCAATTTGGTACCAAGACGAAAAACTATTGATTTGAGCTCTTCAGTCGCACTATGCAACATCGAACACATACACACGCCTGCACATGAACGCAGAAACGCACACACACGCGCGAACACACACACACACACACACACACAACACACACACACACACACACACACACACACACAGCACGCAGGCACAGAAAAGGTATTGTGAACACCCATAGGATTTCATCTGATTCCAGCCGAGAGAAACGGGATTAACACTGGACGTATATAAGATTCTCTCTCTCTCTCTCTCCCCCCCCCCCATCTCCTCTCTCCCCCCCCCCCCCATCTCTCTCTCTCTCTCTCTCTCTCTCAACTACAGAGTAAGGGGAGGCCGAAGGGGGGGAGGGGGGGGGGACAGGTTGTTACAATGCCAAACACTACTTTCCCTTTCGACAACGCCGTAAAAACCCGTTCAAACTTCTAACGCCAAGTGGGTCAGTCCCCCCACTCATTACAAGAGATCTGGAATTGCCCGAAAACGGCGCGCACGTGCGCAGACGCAGGGACACAGGGCCGGCTGTCTCCAGTGCACTACATGGAAAATCGCGCAATTAAAATGTAATCTAAGTACTCTGTAATAACGAGGCTTGGATCGAGTGACGAACGCTCTATGCATGTAGGCCCTGAGAGTAGTTAAGCCTGCTTTGACAGTCAGCGTAATGACTTGTGTAGTGTGTGTGTGTGTGAGTGTGTGTGTGTGTGTGTGTGTGTGTGTGTGTGTGTGTGTGTGTGTGTGTGTGTGTGTGTGTGTGTGTGTGTGTGTGTGTGTGTGTGTCCCCTAATGGAAGTTTCAGCCTGCTTTGAGAGTGTGTAATGGCTCTAGCAGTCTGCTGCTGTAACATTAGGGAGGAACGCGCAAAATGAAATTAATTCGATAGCTTAACAATGCCTCATTAATTTATGAGCGTGCTGTTTGTAGTAAATGGACGTCCTTGGCATTACTTTTTTATGTGCGCCGATTTAATTACTCAGTCATGTACTCCCTGAAAATAAAGTGGAGGGGGAGAGTGAGAGAGAAGGAGAGAGGGAGGGTGGGAAGGCGGGAGGGAGGGTAAGGGGCAGGGGTGGAGAGAGGCGGGACTAGTTTGTGCAATAATTATGTTACGCCTAAACGACAAGGAATCAACAGTTCATACTGGTTATGCCTACAATTAGTTTGTGTTCCCGTTTCAGTATTTGTCGCTTGCTTGGGACGCATGGCTGACTGATTGGATGGCCGACTAGGTGCTTGGTCGGTTGATGAAGTAGCTGACTTTGTCACCAGGGTGGCTGTGTAGTCAATGGCGTGGTTTGTTGACAAACTGTTTGATTTTTCTCCTTTTGGTTGTACGGATGGTAGGAACGGGTTGTATATACTTGGGTGGTGGTTTGGTTGAGGGAATGGATGGGTTAGCGTTAAAGAGATGAGTTCGATCTCCTGGTATATGTGAAAGATTGGCTGGTTCGTGGTTAATCCTAGTTGACACAGAGAGAGAGAGAGAGGGAGGGGGGGTTGGGGGAGGGGGGGGAGAGAGAGAGAGAGAGACAGACAGACAGACAGACAGACAGACAGACAGAGACACTGAGACAGTGTGTGTGTGTGTGTGTGTGTGTGTGTGTGTGTGTGTGTGTGTGTGTGAGAGAGAGAGAGAGAGACAGTGTGTGTGTGTGTGTGTGTGTGTGTGTGTGTGTGTGTGTGTGTGTGTGTGTGTGTGTGTGTGTGTGTGTGTGTGTGTGTGTGTGTGGAGAGAGAGAGAGAGAGAGAGACAGACAGACAGACAGGGAGAGAGAGAGAGAGAGAGAGAGAGAGAGCACTCCGACCGTAACCGCCGACATTAAAAATACGTGTACTAGTAAATACTTTCACATTTTAAGTACTACGCCCTAGCTAGAAAATGCCACCCTGGCCCAGCCGCTCCAGCTTTTAGGCGAAAGGTTTTCAACCATATTTTCCCGTCCATCAATCTTGATATTTTTGACATCCCCACAAGCGCAACGCCTGCCCTCTGCACTTTAAAACACCGCGACACTGACATCCACTTAAACCGCCACGGCCCCGACAGTTAAGGGGCGCGTTTAAACCAATAGAATCGGTGTCGCCAGCCGCCAAGTACGACAACTCGAGAGAGGGGACACAACTTGTGTTTAAGGGCCCATAAACCTGTCATAGGCTGCGCTTCAAGACTAGACATCACTGCCGTGTCCAGCGTTAAAATGCGGCCAATTGAGTTTAATGCGTTGGAACACGTTGGCACGGTGTGTCTACAAAACGGGGTTTTACGTTCACGGGCGCGTGTTTAGCTGTTTGACTGTTGTTTACGTTCGTGAAGAAGACACCCTAGCCGGCCGGGCAAGCGTTACGGATGGCCTGCGCCTAGGAAGATCAGACGTGGTAAGACGCACGTCGCATGAGTAAAGCCGCGGTCGTCGTTCCGTATTTTGTGACCTTGAGTCAGGTTGTTATTCAGACCTTGATCGTAAATCATCCCATATGATTATGGTAAAGGTGTTTTGGTGTTAGGGCTGATATTTTCAGTTGGGTTCTTTATTGTTTCAAGCCGCACAAGAGTTATAGTGCGCCAGGACTTTGAGGGGTGCGGGGGGGGGGGGGTGTTAACTGAGGGAGGGGCGGGGCGGGGCGGGGGGGCTGGCGTGTGTGTGTGTGTGTGTGTGTGTGTGTGTGTGTGTGTGTGTGTGTGTGTGTGTGTGTGTGTCTTTATTGTTTCAAGCCGCACAAGAGTTATAGTGCGCCAGGACTTTGAGGGGTGGGGGGGGGGGTGTTAACTGAGGGAGGGGCGAGGCGGGTTGGTGTGTGTGTGTGTGTGTGTGTGTGTGTGTGTGTGTGTGTGTGTGTGTGTGTGTGTGTGTGTGTGTGTGTCTCTCTCTCTCTCTCTCTCTCTCAGTGTCTGTGCGTGCATGCGTGCGTGCGTGTGCTGACAAAGAGAGTTTATATTACAGAGAGCCATGACATTCAACATTTTCTGAGTGCATTTCCACGTTTCATTTGACAGTGCAGCGATGTCGATAAACCTGACTTTAAACCCGGGTTATTCACACAGACGTGATGCAACTGTTGTTTCAGGCAATTTAACTCTCTTTCAAACTGTTTACAGAGAAACAGCATGCAACACTCACAATAAAACACACAGTAAAACACTCCAAGGACAGACAACGCTCTTCAGGGATAACTTTCAAACGGAATTATTGACAGGAAAACAGAACCTCGACAATAAACAGTGCAAGTAAATAGAAAAATGCAAGAGAATGTGACAATCTGAGACAACATCCAAATGGAATTATTGAAACGCGATGTAAACGGTGCAAGTAAACATAAAAACAAGACAACACTCTTGTTGCGACAAATTTCAAACACAATTATTGACAGAAAAATAGAATCTCGACAACAAACAGGTACGAGTAAATGTAAGAACAATACAATGTTCTAGAGAGACAACTTTCAAATGGAATCACTGACAATAAACAGGTGCGTGCAAATATTAAAAACTGCGAGACGCATGCTGTGAAAACAGATGCAAAACGCTAAGCAAACACGAGGAGTTTGTGCCCGTGTGATAGTGCGATTGTTGGACCGAACATCGAGGCCGTGAACTTATTTACCCCCAACTTTGTCATGCAGCTGAAACAGGGCGTTGCCCCGAGCCTACTTATCAGCTCGATGAGTATCGCCTGTCAGACCGTATTTGACACGGGACTCAAAAAAATCCCACTCTTCATAGATTTCACATACTTCGCCGTAACCGCTACAAGATGGCGGAAGAGGAGGCACCAGAATGGTGGTCTGTTGGTACCGTATAACAAAGCCCGCCTTTGTTGGTGTCGCTGTGAAAGTGTAGTAGAAGAAGTACAGCGCCGTTTATTTTAAACGGGAGTTGATGTAGGTTACAGATGAGGGGTAGGCTTTTGGTATCTAGAGTACAAACATTTCGAACAAAAAGTACACTCTTGGGAAATGAAGTCAGACAAAAGTCTGAGCGAGAGACTGTGAATAAGGGGAGACAGTGTTTTCTGCTGTCAAGCAGAGTATTGTTTACGGGAGATATGAATTATCTGATAAATGAGTCGACTGTACTACGGTAGTATGTAGTCACTAATGTGTTTTCGTAAATTGGAAAATGTCTTGGAAAGAAAACAGGGTGGGTGGGTGTGGGCGGGGTTTTGTTTGGGTGGGGTGGTGTGTGTGTGTGTGTGTGTGTGTGTGTGTGTGTGTGTGTGTGTGTGTGTGTGTGTGTGTGTGTGTGTGTCATGTGTGTGTGTGTGTGTGTGTGTGTGTGTGTGTGTGTGTGTGTGTGTGTGTGTGCGTGTGCGGGGGCAGGGGGGGGGGAGGAGGCAGCAATTCTACTGTAGTACAGACGAAGTTAGTCACTAAAGTGCTTACTTAAATGGGAAAGAAAGGCATTCAAAAGAGAGGTGCCATTAAGACTGAGGGAGGACGAGGGGGGGGGGTGATGCGGTGGCGGCGGTGCTTTAAATGTTTACCGTCCTTTTCAAACACGTAAGGGTGATTATTATCAAAGACGAGGCCAATGAAGACAACACCAGCACAAATATTCGTCTCCGCCCCAGCCGGGATTGGAACCCACAACCCAAGCACTGACAATCAAACGCTCTACCATAAGCCAATCCAGTCTCCCCGGAGGGAGGGTGAAAAAGGCAAGTAGTCGATTGTAATCTGTAGGATTAAATCACTAGTGTGTTCTCTGAAATTGGGAAAGATATGAGAGAGAAAGAAAGTTCAATACGACTGTCTCAAGATTACTAAGCTTCACAACATTGTTGACCGGAAGTTGCAGTTGTGAGTGCGCATGCGCTACCAAAATAGTCTGTCTTAGTGACATGAGGGTGGGAGGTGGGTGTTTGGGATGTTAACGTCCTTTTCCACTACGTACGGGTGATATCAAAAACGGGGCAAGGAGAAAAAGGCCAGCACAAAAGTTTTGGCCCCAGCCGGGGTTCGAACTCACGACCCGAGCATTGAGAGGCCAACGCTCTACCATTCGGCTATCCCGGTGTCACAGCCGGATATTTCGGAACCGGGACGAATGGGAACCATTCCGATTTATCCTGGCCTTGTGGCAGGATTTTTCGGAACCATTCCGATTTATCCTGACTCTAGTGACAGGATATTTGAAAACCACCAGCATATTTCGGAACCGTCTAGTAGGTCATTAGCCCACATGCATTTTGTCTGCCAGGTGCCGGATAAATGGGAATGGTTGCGAAATATCCTAGGATTTTTGGGAACCGGTTCCGATTTATCCTGGTTCAGAAATATTCTACGACGCCGGCTCCCCGAGAGTTTTGAATGGTTGCGTGGACTTGGAGTGACACGGCCCGAAGCTCTGCCAGCCGGTGACTGGCAGCATCACTATGACGGACGCCTGGTTTTCGCCTTGCGTTTAGCCTTTCTGCTAGGCACAGTGAGCGGCTGTCACTGTGCAGGTGTCCTAATGGTACGATGCCGGACACCACCAGCTGTCACAGCTCAGAACGATCTGTGAGACTTGACTCGCCTAAAGTCCATCTTTGCTAAGCCAGCTTATATTTTGGAACATTTTCGCTCCTGGGTGCGGCTGTACGCTCGAAATACTTACTTACTTACGCCTGCTACCCCTCCTGGGGCATAGGCCGCCGACAAGGGATCTCCAGCCGTCTCTGTCCTGGGCTTTTCGTTCCAGTTGGTTCCATGTCATCCCCATAGTCCTAATGTCTGCCTCAAGGTCACGGCGCCAGGTGGTTCTTGGCCGACCTCTCTTCCTTTTACCTTGCGGATTCCACTGTAGTGCTTGTCTGGTGATGTTGTTTGCTGGTTTCCGTAAGGTATGCCCAATCCATCCCCATCGTCGTTTTTTGATTTCATCCTCCGCCGGTAGCTGGTTTGTTCTCTGCTATAGTTCTTCATTGCTAATGGTTTCCGGCCAATGGATGCGGAGTATTTTGCGTAGGCAGCTGTTGCTCGAAATACTTTATCCTGATCATCAGTACAGCTCTTAATGCGAGACAACGTTGTTTACACTTACACACGCGAGCGGTCGAATATTCAAATTCAGTCTACGACTGTTTTACATTAATTTACCGGAGCGCTCAGTGTTGTAGCCGCGCCATAGAGTACGCTCCCCGGCGCTGGCTCAGTGCCAGCATTACAGACGCTGTCACTGCCCAGGTGTAGAATTAGTGTGATGATAGATACCACGAAAACAACTCAGAAAGATCTGCGAGCATGAAAATGGTAGGATAAGCCCCTTGGAAGTGGAGGTCACAAAAAAACTTGGAACAAGCTGAAAACAGAAAGAAACGGAAAAAAAACCTGTTTCTTGTATGTCATACATGGATCATAGACACATGGATGTTATCACCATATGTATATCTCTCGTAACCAGCAGAGAAATAAATCAATTTAAAAAAAAGGGAAAGGGAAGGGGGTTGGGGGAGGGAAGATGGGGAGGGGGAGAGGCAGGAAGTGTCCGCTACTTGTCATTGCCAAAATCGACACAGAATCCATGGCTCGTCCTTGCCCTGTTATTTCCGTCCGTACAGTAGACGGCATTCTCGCTGCCTCTCATATCGACGGACTTGTCCCAGTGAAAAGTTAAATACCACAGCAATTTTAAAATCTCCACGCAGGCCCCCTTGTTGGCTGAAATGCCGGAAATTCAAAGGTCAGCTGAAAGGTCAGTCGCTGAAAGCGTGCACAGGAAGGATCGAAAAGTTTATTTTGACCGTTTGAAGGGTTGAGTCAACGATTTGGCTGCCTTATTGCGACCCTGGTCCCCCCCTCCCCCCCCCCCCCACCACCACCCCTTCATCTTTAGCGACCCCGCTACCTACCACCCTCCCCCCCCCCTCTGCTTTCCAAGAAAGTCAAGTTTATTTCCAAGCTTCTGGGGGCACAGGAAAACAAAACTTACAAAAGGAAACATATGAAAATCAACGAAAGTATCAACAACAAACAAAACAAAACAAAAAAACAACAACAAACAGAAAAAAGCACCCCCCCCAAAAAAAAAAAAAAAAAAAAAACACTACAACAACAACAAAAAACGAACAAAACAAAATCAGTAACAAAGCATATACATACACACACTCGCACATACTACTGGCTGCATATACGTTCACAGAAGTACTCATATCTGTCTTGTGCATACATACACACACAAACCTGGCCAATGTCCACACACACACACACACACACACACACACACACACACACACACACACACACACACACACACACACACACACACACACACACACACACACCGTGGCACACACACACACACACACACACACACACACACACACACACACACACACACACCGCATCATCTTTAGACACGCGCATATTCTCAACAAGCATACCAGTACATACGGTCATACGTGCGCGTTCACTCTACAATAACTACTAACTAAGATACAAATACAATCTCCATCTCCCCTTTGAAACCCCCTCCTTCTCTAACGCTCGGATCCCCCCACTCCCACTTATAACTTCATCTCCATAGTACCACTACTAACCCTCCTCCCAGCCCACCCCCCCCCCCACCCCCCTCTTCCATTCGACAATGACTAAGACCCACTGCAAGTCGAGACCGAGTATAATTACGACGTATGACCTCGTTAACAACAGACGTTGGTTCGGTTCTCGGCGAGCGATAAATTTATGAGTCAAAGTACACTAAGCACCTATCATTCTAAGGATTAGTCACTGTCCAAATGTCAGCAGGCAGCCGGTGTATCAAATGAAATGCATGAAAGATACCGGCGTACCAAATGAAATACATTAGGGATATCAGTGTATCGAGTGTATGCATCAGAGATATGTCAGCGCATCGAATGAAATGCATGAGAGATATCAGTGTATGGGATGAAATGCATGAGGGATATCAGTGTATCAAGGAAAATAGCCTATATGATTTCGCACCTAATAAGACATGATCCGTTGGTTGGTGAATTGTTTAAGTCCTTTTCCATCCAAGACGGGGCAACGAGGGATAAGTCACCACAAAGTTTTTGCCTCTCAGCAGGGATTCGAACTCATGGCCCGAGGATTGACAGTCTAGCGCTTTACCAGTTCCAGTTTTGAAAAAAAAAAATATAAAAATTGAAAAATCACGTGCTTTTTCATGTACATCACAGATTAGGGACAGTGCGCAGGAGACCTCAAGTGTGAGGTGGATTTTCGGTTTAGTACCTATAGTGAGTTCGGCCATCACGCCAGTCATCATCCGCAGCTTCTCCCCCCCCCCCTCCCCACTATCTTTCCTTTAACCTCTCCCTAAGCGCCGTGAGTACTCAGGGTGGAGCCGTGCGCTATTTCAAGTCTCCATCATCATCATCATCATCATCATCATCATCATCCCCGCTTACCCCTATACATGGTTCGGCAACGATATCATTTTACATTGTACCCACAACCTGTTTCTGATGCCTACAACACCCCATCCCCCCACCCCCCACCAACACACACACACACACACACACACACACACACACACACACACACACTGCACACACACACACACACACACACACACACACACACACACACACACACACACACACACACACATACACACACACTATGCCTTCCTCCCCCTCCCCCTCCCCCACTGCACACACCCTCTCTACATCATCATGACCATGCACCCCCACCCCCACCCCCCAACCACCACCACCACCACTACCACCACCACGACTACGGGTGCCAGAGGCTACAGTGGCAGCGGAGTGGTTCCATAAATCAAAGACAACATTACATACCGGTGGCGGCGGATTTGAAACAAATCGGACCAGCTGGAAAAGTCTGATCTATACTCTCAGACCTCCCTCTCTCTCTCTCTCTCCCGGCTCCACGCCCCGATTCACTCACAGTCACCTGTTTCTCAGCATCAGTTGGTTTTCTGTGGGGAGTCGGTTATGCCCAGTTAGGTTGATGTCACGAGGGAGACGTGTTTTTGTTCGAACGAACATGGAAAACAGCTCAAAACTCGCTCCGGAAAAAATTAGGGCAAAGGCATGTTGTAGATGTGTGTCGCACGAGAAACACGGAAAAAACACCATGTTCGCTGTTTGTTCGGACTAAAAACACTCTCGTGGGACATCGGACTTAGTATAGTTAGCCCTTCAGGGGTTTAATATTATGTTAGAGTTGGGGTTAGGATAGGGTTTGGGTCACGGTTAGGTTAAGGTTAGGGTTTGGGCTAGCTTAGGTATACATCGTGTTAACGGGTCAATCGCTATGCCGCTGACTAGAAGCCCGCTGTGCATTAATTTTGGGTTAGGGTTAGGGTCTGTGCTAGCTTAGGTACACCTCGTGGTTCAATCGCTATGCTCACTGTACGTCTACTCTGCATTTGCACTACAAGTACATGTATCTGCAAATGAACGAAGAGGGCGAGCTACATGTATACTACCACCTCGAGGCTGACTGGCTGTTCGGTGACAGTAAAAATTCAAGAGTTAGGACAAAGATCTTCCCTGTATGACTTTTGTGTCATATATCAAGTCGAGGATCAAAGTGGCGGCGCTAAAAATAAATCCACTTTTGCCACAGACCAAAGCAGGGTGCTTAACATGCTATTCTTAGCAGTGCTAAAAAGAGAGTGACACCGCGTTAAGCACACTAGAGGAAATGACTCGTGTCTATGTACAGCAGCTGGGACCGTGACTCAGGACTGGGTGGTCAATGTTGAAGGGAGAGGGACACTTGCTCCGAGTTCACAGATCAACCTTGGAGGATGACTATGACGAAAACTATGGTTTGTGTGTGTGTGTGTGTGGGGGGGGGGGGTTGTTTGTTTGTTTGTTTGTTTGTTTGGGGGGAGGGGATTAGGTGTGTGAGTTCACAAGACTTTCGTGTGTGTGTGTGTGTGTGTGTGGTGTGTGTGTGTGTGTGTGTGTGTGAGAGAGAGAGAGAGAGAGTAAGTTTAAGTTTTTCATAGGTGTGTGAGTACACACAAGACCTTTATGTGTGTGTGTGTGAGAGTAAGTTTTATTTATGAGTGTTCAAGTGTTTCAGATATAATTTATGTTTGTGAGTAGTTTTATATTTTAAGAGCGCGAGTGCGTTGGTCTTATACGGATGTGTATCTGCGTGTGTGTGTTTGTGCGAAAATTAGATTTACTTGTGTGCGTCACTGAGTGCAAGTTTCAATTGTTATTACTATGTCTTTTTATGGTGGCCTACAATTTCCCTTCTGGGATCAATAAAGTAATTCGAATTGAATTGAACTGAAGTGAATTGAACTGAAAGCATGATATCATCAAGTTATTTGCAAAATAACCGCCTTTTCGGGTCGTCGTTGCTTAGATTTGAGCCCAAATGCACGGCTGCCGCTCGCTTCAGGTCCAACACAGGAGGCGGAGGCCCGCTTGATATCTGAGGCACGCTGCGCTATGTTGGTTAGCAGTCCGCGGTGAACTCAAATTTCGAGCAGGGCGTAAAAGTCACATGGGGTCGATCGCAGCATTACAATTTACAGGTATAGCTATTGCTGTGTGTGAATTCTTTGAAGGTTCATTACGGAGTACACGGGGCAAATCAGTGCAAATTATCTTCCTTCTGCACGATCTACTTAACTTGAGTTAAATGAGTCATCAAAATACATAATTGAACAAATCAATCTTCGGCGTTTTTTTTTCTTTTGTAAATTTCTGAAATATGAGACTAAGCAGCGGTGATTTGTTGATAATAACAGTGCACCTATTACTGTACAGTGATGCTGACCCCATTTCGCTTACCACCATCAGCAGCAACACTTGGTTTTCGTGGATCGGGTGTGTGGCTAGGGGGAGATTTTTACTGCCACAGTACAACATAAACAGTGACAGTGGTTTGCGGGCGAGAGATAAGTGCGACTTAGAAACGGAAGCCACGAATTTCGTTTGAAAAGTATTGGCCCAGCTGCATGGAAATCTTATAGATCAGTTCGCGCCGGCTAGACCGACTGACATGGGAAATAGTAGGATATGTACATAGTTCGGCACACTGGGCGTGGTGTTTTAGCTCTCTCTCTCTCTCTCTCTCTCTCTCCAGTGCATAACAACTCTATCCTGAAATAAAGGTTTCATCATCATCATCATCATCATCTCTCTCTCTCACACAAACAAACACACACACACACACACACACACACACACACACACACACACACACACACACACACACACACAGAGGCACGCACACGCACACTACGACATACACACGAACGCACGGACGCACAAACACACACAAACAAGGATACGGTAAGAGAGAAAGCTGCGTGCGTGCGTGTGTATACGTGTGTGTGTGTGTGTGGTGTGTGTGTGTGTGTGTGTGTGTGTGTGTGTGTGTGGTGTGTGTGTGTGTGTGTGTGTGTGTGTGTGTGTGTGTGTGTGTGTGTGTGTGACACAGTGAGAGAGAGAGAGGAGAGAGAGAGACACACACAACACACACACACACACACACACACACACACACACACACACACACACACACACACACACCACCACACAACACACACACAGAGGCAGACACAGAGACAGAGAGATGGAGAGAGCCAGAGACCTAAATATCGAACTATTGAAAAAGAAAAGAAAAAAAAACCTCAAGTACTGTCGGCAGACGAATCCGTTTCTCATGCAAGCCATAAGTCAATTGAGTGAAGTTTCCTAAACGCTTCATCAGACCAGAAATAAGAAGCTTGGTGGCACGCTAACTCTCAGTTTCAATACCGCCCTGATTCTACCGTGCACGCTACATCAGTATTGCCCACTTTTTATGGTGATTGTTTGATACGCGGGGAGGGAGGGGGGGGGGGGAGAGAGGCAGGCAGACAGACAGACAGACAGAGAGAGTTAGTTAGTTAGGGCTTAACATCGCGCAAGCAACAAAGACTATTTTGCGGCTTAGAGAGAGAGAGAGGGGGGGGGGGGCAAACAGACAGACAGACAGAGACAGAGAGAGTTAGGGCTTAACATCGCGCAAGCAACAAAGACTATTTAGCGGCTAGAGAGAGAGAGAGGGGGGGGAGAGAGAGAGAGAGAGAGAGAGAGAGACAGACAGAGACAGAGACAGACAGACAGACAGAGACACAAAGAGATACACAGAGGACAGATACACAGACACACAGACAGAGGAAGCGAAGCAGACACACATACAGGTGGGGGGTGGGGGGGGGGAGAGAGAGAGAGAGGAGAGAGAGAATGGTTGGTTGTTTTGTTGATTGGCTGGTTGGTAGTTTAACGTCATTTTCAACTACGTGGAAAGGTAATATCAGAGACTAGTAAACAACGCAAAGGCAAGCATAAAGGTTTTTTGTGTTGTTTTTTTTAAATTGCCCCGGAAGTCGAACTCACGACTCACGCATTGCCATTCCGCCGCTCAAAACTGACCACTACCACCGCCACCAGCACGAGTGTTCAACAACACACATACTTCCACATAAGGTGGTTCGATGACTGACTGATACTGATACAACTGCGAATGTACAGATTTCCAAACACTTAAAACAGGACAAAAACAAAAGCTCCTCCCCCCCCCCCCCCCAAACCAACCACTTTCATGTTCGAGACTAATGCCCGAGAGAATTTTCAACCCACAGCGTGTCTCTCGAGTTTCTGCCCCCTAAAAAAGTGCCAGACAGCCTAAAGTGCAGAGTCAACACAGGAACACCATAGGGACGCAAAACAATTTCTTCGCTCGCTTTTTACATGACAAGGAATAGAGAATAAGCTGCACCGCGTCAAAATTATTGAGTTGGGTGTGTGTTTTAATACAACGCCCCGGGGAGCCGGGGCTGGGGGTTTAACGAATTCCGCTCAGGCAGACAGCCTCGGCCGGACAGCCGGCATGGTACAGGGGGGCTTTCCGCGGCCCAAAATTTCGCCACCATCTAATATAATCTGGATACGGCCGTGTAATGTACGGGTCAGCTTCAGTGTAATGTTGGTCGTCAGGATGTGGGACTGGCAGATGTAGGTGGGTTGAGTTTTCACGTCCTTATCCAGCCCGAAAGAGTGAAATCAAAGACGGGGGCAACGAGGAAAAAAAAAAGAGAGAGAAATGTCTGGTTTCATGTTCAGTTTGGCTCCCTGCCCGGATTCGAACTCACGACCCGAGCAATGACGGTGGCTCTACACCGCTGGACCAGGCATAATAGTCTCAAGCACTCGATTTTGAGATGAAATAAGGGCCCAAGTGATGAACAAATCAACGGTTCTTAGATTTTTTTTTTCCCAACTAACTGTCGATAAATTATGAAGTTGTTAGCCCGGTATCTGGCGTTATGATGAGCCATGCCAAAGGAAGAGAACTCTTCCTGACTTAACGTTCTTTTCCATTTCTTGAGAGTGATATATAAAAAAACAAAAAAAAACAAAAATGGGCAACGAGAAAAAGCCAGTACAAATTTTTCAACTCCCAGCAAGCATTCGAACTCACGACCCGAGCATTGGCAGTTCAACTAGAGGCGTATGTCGCGCCACATTCACAAGGGTACACGAACAAATCCCAAGGCTTTTTACGAACAATTTCTGCGATAGAAGTTCAGACAAAATCATATTTGTATCGCACGTGAGAACTGAATACGACATGTGTGCTGCAGGTTGAAGGCAACTCTTCTCCCCCCCTCTGTCAAACGGCCAAACGGAAAATTGGTACATTCCTCCATCCTAAGTTTGTCGTCTTTGCAGAGAACAAAACAAAGCATGCACTGTGCCAGCGTGCACTTGAGCGACCTCTGAAACGCGTGACTTTGGAGGTCACTTTTTGTATTTGTGTATGTGTGTCTAAATATATATATATACATTTCACTGCTAGTTCTTTGCCTTCTCACCTCCCCGCTCCCCATCCCCACTACAAAAATGTATAAAAACACAACTGCACTATTGTTTTTTGGGGCAAGAACAAGCAGTGTTGTATCTTGCTATCTGACCGCCTTTCTGGGGGTTTGTTTGGATAAAACTGGATGAAATAAGTTATGCACGTGTGTGAGCTCTCTCTCTCTCTCTCTCTCTCTCACACACACACACACACGCACACGCACACGCACACGCACACGCACACGCACACGCACACGCACACGCACACGCACACACACCACACACACACACACACACACACGCACACGCACACACACACACGCACGCACGCACGCACGCACGCACGCACGCAAGCACAGACCACTAATCGATTTGTAAAGCGAGATTTTTAATGTGGCAGCTGAGAAAACATTACAGATTTCATAATTCACCCTCCTTCCTTAAAGTCACACACGCGCATACGCACGCGCGCACATACACACACGCTAAGAAGAGAGAGAGAGAGAGAGAGAGAGAGACTGACAAACCGGCAGGCACACACATACACACTCAATCTCTCTCTCTCTCTCTCGCTTCTCTCTCTCTCTCTCTCTCTCTCTCTACCCCCCCCCCTCTCTTTCTCTCTCTTTTAAAAAGGGGGAAAGAAAAACGAAAATAATCACACCCCATTCTTCATCCCAGAAGGCTTTCAGAACAATGGCTGGTTTCAAAATGAATAATCGCGACGTGCAGTCACATTTCTGAAATCTGTCTGAAAGGAAATTTCAACTTGATGGCGGCACAACAAATTTATTGTTCTCTCGTGCATGAGGCCATGTGGTGATAAAATTGCTTCGCGCTCCGTGTTGATTGAATTGCTTGTCACACACAGCCTCCCTATTGATTGGTCCACGTGACTAGTCCCGGGGTGCGTTAAATTAAATTAAATCACTCCCTGTTTGAATTGGATTAAAATTAATTAGGTACGTGAACTCGTATTGGCGTACGTTGGAATTACTTTGAGCGGAATCTCTTTGAACTGCTAATTTGAATGAAATTTAAGAAAAATACAAAGAGGAAACTGACACAGCAGGATTGGATTAAAAGTAATTAGCTGCGTGAACGTGTATTGACGTACGTTGATTTAATTTAAACATAATGTCTAAATTAAATTAAATTAAATTAAATTAAATTAAATTTTAATTAAATTAAATTAAATTAAATTAAATTAAATTAAATTAAATTAAATTGTAAATAAATAAAAACACACAGCGGAAACTGAAAGAGGAGAACTGGGGTTTTAGTGTGCAATGGCCCGCGAAAACTAACTGGTTTGTCGACTGCTTCAGGTCAAGTGTTAAAGTTCTGCTCCAAGTTACGAAATCGACCTGGGCTGTTTTCCATGACAAAAGAATGGTACCATGATTGTGTGTGCAAAATAAGAGCTTTCTCTGGACCGTCTGAGCAAAAGTATGAGGCACAATACACGGCTACCACTCGCTTTAGGTCCAACACAGGAGGCGGGGGCCAGCTGCGCTGTCGGTTTGCAGCCAGCGGTAAACTTTAATTTTGGGCAGGCGAAAATTGAAATAAACTGAACCTCACCAACTCCCACTTTGTATTCTCCTCAATTCTGCGAAAACATCGGCTGTAACTGGCCTTGGCGAATGGTTTTGAAATTTTAAGAAGAAGAAGAAGAAAAATTGAACTAAAATACAAAGTTGAGCCAGCTGAAGCGTGCGGCGGATTCGTCTATGTGCAATTGAGTTAATATCATTCGCCTTTGCGCCATATTGATTTTAATTCTGTGAAGTCAGTCAACCGTTGTTTTAAGCCCCGATTACTTCGCTTCATTTGAGTAAAACTTCAAATCGTTTTGATCGGCCTGATGAGCAAATTTCCGGAAGAGAAACTACAATCCGTGTGGAACGAAGGGGAAAGCAGGGAAGGGTTTGTGATTTAGTTGGTTGGTTGGCTGGTTGGTTATCATGATAATTGGAGGCAGGGGTGGGTGTCGTGTCCAGGGTGTTCTTGTTTCAGTCAACTGGCTATTTTCTGGGGGTCTATTGAGCGTTATTATCATGACTATCATTCTTGGCTTAAAAAAACACCCCTCCCTTCTTCATCCCCCCCCCCTCCTCCCCATCCTTCAGCCCGACTCCGCGACAGAAAACAGTATCTGAAATGGTCGTCTCATGGATGCAAACACTGACACCCCCCCCCACACCCACCACCACCTCCACCTCCACACCAAACAGTACCTCTTCAGTACCCCCCCCCCCCCCCCTTTTGAGTAAGTTTTTTTTATGTTGGTTGCCCCGCCCAGTGAAACGACTAGACGTTCAGCTCGTCAGTGTGTTTTTGTTTTAGTCAACTTTACGACTGACTTGTTACTGGGCGTCACTTGAACACCTCTGTCATAACGATCGTTCTCGGTTTCAACCCCTCACCCCCGCCCCCACACCCACTCCTAATCTTCAACCCCTCCCCCATGCAACTCCCAGCCCACAGCCTCACTGCTGCACAACACATATCCATTGTATTGCACCAAGGAATTTAGACATGCTGGTTGACACGCCCCCCTTACCAGTCATTCAGTTTGACTGTAGAAAGTGGATTTGTTTGCGTAACTGATCCACAACAGTCAAATAGGCGTTACAGTCTGTCTGGACTGAATCATGTTGAGCTGGTTAGGGTAGCTGTCCCCCCCCCCTCCCTCCCCCCCCCCAATTGTCCAGTCGGGTCACTTCCGATCACTCTTGCACTCCGAGTCTTGTGGCGGGGACGTTGAACCCCAACTAACCAACCAACCAACTCCGCAACAGAGAAAAATATCTGAAATGATCGCCTCATCGATGCAACACTGACCCCCCCCCCCCCCCCGCCAATTACTCTTGACATCACTCTTTGATCACTCAATATGAAGACTAGATGCTCAGCTCGTCAGAGCCTTCTCCTTTCTGCCAACTTTACAACTGGCTTATTCCTGGGCGTCCACTGGGACCCTTTATCATTATCATCATTCTTGGTTTCACCCCCCCCCCCCTCCCGCCAACACCCCCGCCCCCTCTCCTCCATCCTCCTCCTCCCGCTCTCACCTCACCACAGTCTGACTCTGCAGCAGAGAACGATTTAAATGATTGTATCATCGATGCAGCACTGAGCCCCCATCCCCCATCCCCAACCCCACACTCTCAGTACCTCCCGACATCAGTCTTTACACTCACTGCCCCTCCGATATTGTCAGATTTTTTTTTTTTTCGTCACGCATCAATGGCGCTCCCCAGATACTCCCCCAACCCCCACACCTTCCCCTCCACCCCCTTTCCCTCCTTCCCACCCCCTCAACTCTTTACTCTAGAGGGACGGGGGCACGGAGTGGCAAAAGCTAAATAAAAGTGAAAGAGCGATAACGGCATTGAAGAGGATCGAATTTCAAGGCAAATTAAAGCTTTTCCGAGCTTGTCCTACAATGCTTCTAGCAAGTGAGAGCAGATTCAAGCAGCAGGGGGGTTACAAGTGTGGAACCAGCCTCCGCGTTCAACAGCGGCGTGGAGAAAGAGGTGCGCTGGAGTGCTGCGCGCGGTATTAAAATCAATCAGGTCTCGAGAGCGGCAAGTTACGATAGGAGGAAAAAAAGACTTCACATGTTCAGGCTGTCAATGACCCCTACAGAAAATTACTTTTAAAAAAGGTAATACTCTCTTTTTTGTTGTTGTTGTTGCTTTTTTGTCCCTAATTGCCTAATTGTCCTTCGAACCTATCCCAGAAAGCGTTAGGAATCGAGGCCCACTCTGGGATAGGTTCGGAGGATGGTTTGGCTGTTTTAGGGAAGTGTCGTTTGGTTTTAATTTTTACTGCAAAGCCTACTTTCTCAAAAAGACCTTTAACTCGTTATGCCCAGCGTCCCGACAAAAGAATGTTCAAGAACAACCCACTAGTTTCACAAATTGTGTTGTTGTTGTTGTTGTTGCTTTGTTTTTGTTGATCGAGTTACAAAATCTATGCTGTCTTTGAATGCCTTTTTGTTTTTCTTCATCTCCTTCTTCAAAACGCAGAATCATTTCGTTAGTGCATCCTACTTCTGCAATACCCGTTTCCTCTTCTTGCACTGACAAAATACCCCATGAGAAACACTGTCACATTAAGGGGGTGGGGTGGGTATTTGGGTGTTTAACGTCCTTTTCCACCACATACGGGTGATATCAAAGACGGGGCAACGACGAAAAAGCCAGCACAAATATTTGGCCCCAGCCGGGATACGAACTCACGACCCGAGCATCAGAAGTCCAACGCTCTACCATTCGGCCACCCCAGCTCCCCTCTGTCACAATTAAGATAAAAATACAAAATCAGGTATACCAAAAAAAAAAAAAAAAAAGTTTGCATCACAAACATTCCGATGAAAACTGCGCCCTAAAACAGCATCCCTGCCTTTCCGTCTCACCATCAGGCTCACAACCTGAGCTCCGTTCAGCAACATTGGCGCCCCATTCCCAGTCGGTTTGACGATTCAAATCTGTTGAAAAGAGCCACTGAGGGCGTTCAAGTCGCATTGATTTCTACCATTGATGCCACTCGAACGCCAGCTTTGATCTACAGGGCGCAGCTTCTATCGTCCGCTTGCTCGCCGATCATTTTCTGTAATATTACATTTTTTTTAACTCGCACTTGTTTTTTGTCTAATGCGTGTAGCGGCCCGGCCGCTTATGTTGTTGATAATGACGAATGTTGTGAGAAGATTAATTTGAGAGAGGCGGCGGAAAGGGGTCGAGAGGAGGGGGTACGGGTGGAAGGGGGGGGGAGGAGGTGGTGTTCAAAGTGAGAATGCTGGAAGAGAGACTGAGCAGATGGTGAAGAAAACGTTTCGAAATGAATGCTGGTTACAGACAACTCTCGCAAAATCAGATATCGTGCCGGATTACATGTGTTTAGACGAGAGTGGGTGGGGTGTTTGGGGGTTTAACGTCCTTTTCCACCACATACGGATGATATCAAAGACGGGGCAACGATGAAAAAGCCAGCACAAACATTTGGCCCCAGCCGGGGTGTTTAGACGAAGGAGACATTTTGAATTCCGCCTTTTTTAAAAAAAATTTGTAAGGCTTTTTTTGTTTGATTTTTTTTTGTTTGTTTTTTTTTGTTTGTTTTGTTTGTTTGTTTGTTTGGGTTTGTTTTGGTTCTTGTGTTGTTGTTGTTGTTGTTGTTTAACCTATTGTTCTTGTTTGTCCTTCAGACTGCGCATTCTGAGCACTCCAGCCGCGAAACAAGGGGGAAAAAACTGGATCTGTGGATGGGTATTGTCTGGCTGCGTTTTACTGGCATTGAATGCAAGCTTCTTCCTTTTTTTCAGTTGCTGTTTTCCTGAGGTGCCCACCACAGTTTTCACCAACAAGAACAAAACCGACGTTGGGACCAAAATGAATGCCCTGTTTCCAAGATTCCACGACGCACCCTCAGGGTTACCATACGTTAATTTCTTTCACAAGAGTGAGTGAGTGAGTGAGTTTTTAGGGCTTAAAGCCGCGCAAGCCACAAAGACTAATTCGCGGCTGAGTGTGCCTGCACTACATGAAAAACCCCAAAATGTAACGTTGGACAAAGGATGCATCCTTCACAAGAAGCAGAACAAATAAGGTAGTGTTGTACCTGTGTGCACTGATTAATCAAAATGCTCCGACGAAGCCTGATTTACAGTTTTTCATTTTCCCAGACAGTACAGTCGGCAAACCTGGTGAAACTGGCATCAGGCCACCATTTGTCTTCCGTCACGCCGGCGACACAGCAATTAAAACGTCGACACTAATAAAATCTTGCTGCCACAAACAATGCGACGAAGAGGCAGACACGGCGACAATCTGTAAATTTCACCCTCCCGCCAGGAAATGTAAATCAGAAATGTCCACTGCTCCTTCAGTTTTAGCAGGACAATAGACTTTGAGAGAGTAGCGGTCACATATTTATATCCGGGTACTGGTCATTAGTGTGACGTCAGCTGACATGGCGACGCCTCAGTAACGCTTGTCTGGAGTGTATGTTGTAATGTTACGGACGTTATACGACACTGTGAACAAAGACAGTTATGGGCGGTGTACTTTACTGTCCACGCCACTAACTGTACGCCAGTCATGCTCAATGACGTTTGGTTCGAAAAGTGGTCGATACTTGTCCAACACCACGCGTCACTGCAGTCATTGCTGTCGACTGATGTCGATGTCGTAGTAGCGGTAGTAGAAGTAGTGGTAGCAGTAGTAGTGATGCCACGAAATAACGAGGTATAAATAAACACACACACACACACACACACACACACACACACACACACACACACACACACACACACACACACACACACACCAGCTGAATGAAAATTGGCAAATTTCTGTCAAAGCATACGTCGGAAAATCTCTCTCTCTCTCTCTCTCTCTCTCTCTCTCTCTCTCTCTCTCTCTCTCTCTCTCTCTCTCTCTCTCTCACACACACACACACACACACACACACACACACACACACACACACACACACACACACAGAATAAACATGCAAAAAAATGACCCCCCCCCCAAAAAAAAAAAAAAAAATCAATAACTAGAATGATAATAAATAAACAAACAAACAAATTAATTGTTCTCGTTGTTTTTGTTTTTTTGTTGTTGTTGTTGTTGTTGTTGTTGTTTTCGATGTTTTTCAGTTATTCTTGTTCGAGATTCTCAGGGGTGAGGGGGATGGGAGAAAGGGGGGTGAAATTGTCTGTGACGATCCTTTGCGAGGGGTCATCCAGCACGTGCGCACCGTACGACCGTGGTGAAATTCCGCCTCCAGTGCCGAACAGCAGCAACATCAGACGTCACACATGAAACAGTGGGCTACAAGCGCCGGGCCCCTGTCTCTGCCCTGAAGGAGCCCGTCCGCCGGTCCGAAAATAGAGAAAGAAAAAATCAGCGTGGAAAAAACCGCGTCATGGTATCTGATTCAATATCCGAACTGCGCCAATTACATTTACTGGCCATGTGGTAAACGCAGCGTTGGTTTAATAGCCCCTCTACAAGTCAACAAATCGGCGCCGTGAACTTCTCTCTATACTCACGCCATCAAAGCCGGGAGGGATGAAGGGAGGGAGGCGGGGGGAGGGGGAGGGGGCTGTAGTTCAGGGTACAGAGGGTGATCCTCCCCTGAGGCTAATGGCGAACTTTGATTTGTGTCCGTATCTGACCGTGAAAGAGAGAAATTGGATAGAGGGATGGGACAAGCTTGTGTTTTTTTGAAGGACAATGATTTGCGAGAGATACTGGGAATAAATATTAATTGGCGACTGTCGGGGTAAATCAGTTCAGTCCGCCTCCGTGTCGGGCCTGACTTTCCACGGGATGTTTACGTGTCCACTTCAACTGCGTGCATAAACCATGGCATCTTTTACATTGTTATTTGCGCTCAACCTTTTCATGAGCGAATGTCAAGTCATGCAGTACAAGCCTCAGTGTACAAATTCTGGCCTTGCCAGGATTCAAACCCGAGTCCTTGCCATGCCTACTCCGTCGCTCAACCAACAACAATAATACTAAGTTCAAGTTCAAAATATTTTGGTCATCCCTCGAAGGGTCATTAAATGCTGTCGTACAGTAAGAACTGTGTACTGTGCGGGGGCTTCACCCAATTTCCTGGTTCAAAGCGCCGCGAACTGAACCTAACACGCACGCTCACGTGAGTCACACGCATTCTCTCACACACAGGACATGAACACATTAACTCTTAACAGCCCAAGCCCGACCACCCCCTGCCCACTGTATAAGACTGGTTAAAAAAAAGCAGCCACTGCACACCAGTAACAGCCACTGCAAGCCACTGTTACACAAGGCTTGGGCCTTCCCGCTAGGCCTGAGACCGCCGCAGATTGCATAATAGTTGCTTGAAGTGGCTTCTGGTGATATGAAGATTCCAAGTAAGAACGTGATTTTTGCATGGGCATTTAAGAGTTAAAAACACAATACAGTCACGTGGTGCAAAAGTGTCAGCTCATCTAGTTAAGTTTCTGAATTTAGAATTGCATTTAAGTTTGGTTCTTGCGGGTACACTGAACATTTCCAAAACTGACAAGGGAAGAAGCCGGAGTATCCGGAGAGAACCCCCGACGATCGGCCAGAATGAACGGTGCCTCATACTTCAGCTGCAATATTCGATGCCCAAAGTGGGACTCGAACGCGAACCTCTCGCATCGGGGAGCAGGAGACGTTACCTCTACACCGTCGCCAGCTCGCGGGACTCGACGCCCGACTTACTAATCACGGCAGAACAGTTTGTGGCGACAGTCCCGCGCCACGCACATAAATAAAAGTTAATTGTCGTTGTCAACGTAACCTCTCTCC
>JACVVK020000098.1:1310000-1317500 GCA_018292915.2 Batillaria attramentaria
ATGGCGGGAAGGGTGCCGGAAGGTAGGGGTGAGGTTATAAAAAGAATCAAATTCGCAGTGGAAAATTTGCCATTTGGGAAGCGAGCCGCGAACAACAATATCATAACTTCAGCAGACGGGACGGGTTGCGATCGATGCCAGTGAAAACTTCGCTGGCTCTCTCGTCTTGCTCTCTCTCTCTCTCTCTCTCTCTCTCTCTCTCTCTCTTTCCTTTCTCGGTTTGAATAGGATTCAAGTTTGGACTGAGACGGAAAAGCTGGTTTCTTTAGCTGCCCGGCCATTTTTTTTTCTCTCTTGTCTGTTGACAGACTGATCTTGAAGGTTAGGATCATGACCATCGACAGTTAGCGATAATGGTGTGTGTGTGTGTGTGTGTGTGTGTGTGTGTGTGGTGTGTGTGTGTGCGTCGTGCGTGCGTGTGTGTGTGTGTGTGTGTGTGTGTGTGTGTGTGTGTGTGTGTGTGTGTGTGTGTGTGTGTGTGTGTGTGTGTGTGTGTGTGTGTGTGTGTGTGTGTGTGTGTGTGTGTGTGTGTGTGTGTGTGTGTGTGTGTGTTTTGAGGGTATGGGGGTCACTGCTTTCCACTTGGGGGCGTTCTGTATGTGATCATGCACAATCCGCCCATGCGGATCTGTTCACCCCAAAACAAACAAAACAAAAACAAAATTGATATGAATACCGCAGGCAAAAAAGACTTTGACGTCAACAACACCACTACCTACACCTCAGTCTGTCAGAGGAGAGCTGTTCGTCGAGAACACACACACACACACACACACACACACACACACACACACACACACACACACACACACACACACACACACACACACACACACACACACACCACTTCATTTTTTTAAAAAAAGTCTGTCGACACGAACCGGCTATTCTCTACAATGCTGGCAAGTGGCAGTATTGTATTAAGTCATTTCTCATACTGACAGGCCGAAACAACAGCTATAGTTGTGAATTCTAAACAGGCCTGTGTCCAAGCTCGATTCGAACTTCGTATTTGTACCTTTCACACAAAGAGTCACCGTTGTCGTGTCACAATGCCTGCACAAAGCCACGCCCGTCCTCTGCGTTGAGGAATTGAAACGTTAAACCGATTGGAACAAGTGATTTTTATTTCACAACACCGCGGTGTCAATAAAATTACATCAATAATTCAAAGGGACAGCATCCGGGTTTCGCGCGAGCATTCTGTTTTAATGGCTGAGTGATAAATGGAGAGACTATGTACACTGGACCAACCATACCGGGTCGACTGAGCTCCCACGAGTGTATTTATGGCAGGGGCGCCGGAAGATGTTGGGGGGGGGGGGGGGCAGAATCTCAGAGGGGGGAAACGCCAGAGCCAGTGAAAGGCGGGGGGGGGGGAGTGATTATCAGACGACTTTCTGCCAAGTCATTTTGATATTTCATGCAACGGCTAAACTGAGTTCTCTGCTGGGTGGGATGAGAGAGAGAGAGAGAGAGAGAGAGAGAGAGCAGGAAGAGGGGTAGGGGGAGAGGGGGTAGGGGAAGGGAGGGGGGGCAAGACCATGGCGTTGCCCCCCCCCCCCCTTGCCATAGTCACCTGAAAAGATACTCTTGCCCCCCCCCCCCCCCCCGGTTCCGGCGCCCCTGTATGGACGTTCGCGGCCAATGAGAAAAACGTCACCCTGACTCGTTTTATTTATTTATCTTGTTTTACTGCATTGTTTGTTTGTTTTCAGCAAGGACAGCACTGGCACGATTTACTGTAAACGCTACCAGGGGAGCCGGGGTGGTCGAATGGTAGAGCGTTGGACTTCTAATGCTCGGGTCGCGAGTTCGTATCCCGGCTTGGGCCAAATATCTGTGCTGGCTTTTTTCATCGTTGCCCCTGTCTTTGATATCACCCGTATGTGGTGGAAAAGGACGTTAAACTCCCAAACACCCACCCACCCACCCACCCACCCTGTAAACGCTACCGCTCAACGCACTTGATTTAAAGGGACAAATGTTTACTGATTCAAGCTCGCAAATCCACCTGCATTAATTACGACGACAAAAACATGGTATCACGAAGATGTGTGCGAAATTAAAACCTATTTCGAGTCGTTGTTGCTAAGATATCAAACTGCGAGGCTATTCTGCCCTCTCAGGTATGACACAGGAGGCGGGGGCCTGCTTGCAGTCCGCGATGAACTCCAATTTCGGCCGGGCAGGCAGTATAGGCCACATCGGGCCGACGGCAACATTACAAGTTTCCAGAACTCTAAAACTGACTCTGGGAAGACCACGGACTCAACAGTGTCAGCGTCTGTGCGAAACACCTTTTTCGTTTCGACACAATGGGAGTTGCTCATGCTAAAGTTGGCTCTTTTTTTTTTTTAAATCAAATTCAAAAATAGAACTCAGATCCTCCGGCATCCGATGCAGACGTGCAAATTCCATCATCGGCAAGGATGAAAGGTCTCCTCCTTCCTTTCGCCAGTTATTTGGCTGAGGATTTCACTTTCTAAAGAAGACGTTTTCTAAGAGATGCCGGACTCCTGAACTTCATAAAACGCCCGCCTGATTCACTAACAACAGCCAGAAGCACGTGCAAAGTGTGCCAAACGGGGCTACTACACGGTCCGTCCGTTTTTGCAAGTCATAAACTCTTCCACTTCGGTCCCCCAACCACGGGAGAAAGCCAAGATGGCGAATATTTACTGCTGCTACTTAATTTCAAAAGTTTCGACGATGCCTGCTCTGAACTAAAGCCATGTGTTTGAAATGAGAGCATGCTACACGTCTTTTCCCTATAGTAACGTGCTACACGGGGGATAATCAACACGGCCGCGAGTGTTACCGGTGCTATTCCGATTCAACGTTGAAATTCAAGCGTGACTGTTCTGAACTAAAGTCATGTGTTTGAAATGTGAGCATGCGCACGTCTTTTCTCTGTAGTAACGTGTTACACGGGGGATAATCAACACGGCCGAGAGTGTTACCGGTGCTGTTCCAATTCAAAGTTGAAATTCAAGTGTGACTGCTCTGAACCAAAGTCATACGCTTGAAATGCGAGCACGCACACGTCCCTGCGTTGTATTAACATGTCAGTGAAGGTTGGTTTTCTAGTTTGACCAATGGTCCCTTTCTTCCACAAAGGCTGCTGGGGAGCCGGGGTGGCCGAATGGTAGAGCGTTGGACTTCCAATACTCGGATCGTGAGTTCGAATCCCGGCTGGGGCCAAATATTTGTGCTGGCTTTTTCATCGTTGCCCCGTATTTGATATCACCCGTATCAAATGGAAAAGGACGTTAAACCCCCAAACACCCAAACCATCCACCCACCCACCCTCCACAAAGGCTGGCAGAAATTCACGGAATGTTTCCGGTGCTTGTCACGTTCGAAGATGGAAACACTCCGTCCTACTCTTTACTGGCTTAAGCTTGCTCTTAACTGGGCACAGCGCGCGAAAAAAAACACATGTGCACATCACAGTCGTTGCGCTCGGTGTGTCTACTAACTACAAAACTGAACACAACGGTCGAGCAATGAAATTCTACGACTGTTGGCGGTTACACTACTGGAGCGCTCAGTGTGGTCGCCGGCAGGTCGTCATCGGGTACGCTTCTGTTGGCTCAGTGCCAGCACTACAGACGCTGTCACTGTGCAGGTGTGGAAGTGGTGTGATGATAGATACAGTGTACCACGAAAACAGCTCAGAACGATCTGTGAGCATAAAAATGTTAGCATCACTCCTTTAAACCGCCGGTATAAGATGAAGTCGGGTGCAAGTTCAAATTTCAGATGTTTCGCTTTACCAGAGAGCCGCAATTGTCGTCAAAATGTTGGAATCAAAGCAACAGTGGAACACTCTCCGCCATTCCACTAACACCCCGTGCCAACTCCTTCGTCGTTTCTTTATTCTTTTCATCGAAACACGTCACCTCCCCCCCCCTCAACTTACCCACCCTTCTCCCCACCATCCGCCCCCTACACCTGTTGGCCGGTGGTTTGGTTCCCATGTTTCTGCGGTTTACTGCTATTTTAACGCCGTCCCCCCCCCCTCCCCCTCCCCCCCCCCCTGCCCCCTATCAGTTTAACCTTTTGCGAGCGGGGTTTTGTTTTCCAATCTTTTTCACAGTAGCCGCCGCCCGGTGCGGGACCTTTTGAGTCGGCCCCGTGTTTGAAATATCAAATCTGCAGTGGGTCCGGCCGAAACTCACGGAGGCCAAAACCGCATGCGTCATCGACATTAATTTTTATCGATGTTCGACAGAAACCCGGGGACAAAGCAGTTCAGTCTGCTGATACCGTGTGAAATGCATAATGCATTAGAGAAAAAAAAATTGCATGCCAACTGCGGTCGTTGGAATTACCTTTTGCCTGTCCAGGCTATGCCGTCACCAGATACAGATACGCGCTACCGCCATTGTGATGTGTACGTTTGGCAATCCACAAAAACGTATTATGTTCTTCAGTTCCGCATCATTTCAACGTGAACAGTTCGGACTCACAGTCCACAAAACGTGTCATGCCCCTTACAATGCCACCATACCGTGAACATTTGCATCTTTCAGCACCATTATACCGTGAATATCCGCTGCCAGTTCACAAGTTAGTTAGTTATTCAGGGCTTAACGCCGCGTAAGCAACAAAGACTATTTCGCGGCTAAACCAAGTCCCGTTCTGCCAGGTTCTTTAAAACATACAAGTCCGGCTTAAAACGTGATGTAAATATATATTAAGAATTTGTGCAGCTTTAAAGGAGAACCAATGAAAGATTAATTCCTTACCAGAGCTGCCAGTTCACAAAATTATCATGTCTTTTCAATACGATTACACCGTGACAATTTGTATCTCAACGTTTTTCTTCAAACAACCGAACGGCAGGACATGCACAGGCAAACACGTAACTTAACTGGACAGAGCAACATTCAAAAACTCGGAAGCCTCCTCAATTGTACCGCCTCCTCGGGTGATCATATGACAATCAAAATGTGTATTGTTTTTGTACACATGCGTATATATACTCCACGGGGGGTCTGAATTATGAGAAAACTTGAACACTGTCGGTTAGGCTGACTGATGTCACGTGGGAGTGTTATTAATCCCAACAAACAGTTCTTTCAATTTCAGTTCACAGAAGAATACTCTCAATCACACACACACACACACACACACACACACACACACACACACACACACACACACACACACACACACACACACACACACACACACACTTCAAAAGATACAGATTGTTCACACCGTGAACCTTTCTATCTACCAGCACCATTATACCAGACAGAGCACTGTGAATGATGTTTGATGAAAGTCAGTCATCTGTACTCTCTCTCTCTCTCCCAACCCTCCCCCACCCCCTTCTCTCTCTCTCTCTCTCTCTCTCTCTCTCTCTCTCTCTCTCTCTCTCTCTCCCAACCCTCCCCCCACCCACCCCTCTCTCTCTCTCGCGGTTTTAAACCCTAAATAACTCTCTCTCTCTCCTCTCTCTCTCTCTCTCTCTCTCTCTCTCTCTCTCTCTCTCTCTCTCTCCCCCCCCCCTCTCTCTCTCTCTCTCTCCTCGCGGTTTTAAGTCCTAAATAACTCTCTCTCTCTCTCTCCCCCCCCCCACCCCACCCCCACCCCAGTGTCTCTCTCCTTCACTCCCCCCCCCCCCTCTCTCTCTCTCTGCGACCACTTCATGTAACTGGACATAATACGACTGTGGAAGCTGGACACGGGGCAACACTGACTGGACTCCATCTGCTGGCTCCAATAAAACCCAGCGCACGCTTCAAATAACAGTTCTGCCAGGCGAAGAAGTGCCAGACTAAATTAATGTCATACATCGTAAAATTTCCACTGACCAGGGTCCGACTATCGATCGCCAGCCAGTCCGCTGGCCGTTATTAAGAGGACCGTGTGACGTCCGAGTGGCTCAGCTTCAATTTGAGCCGGCTAGCCTCGCTTGCATTGAAAACTGTTTCAGATGTAAGCGTCCTAGCTGCCAATACGGTGGAGAAACCACAGCGCCCCTGGACCGTTCGCGACGAGAATCCAGGGATGGTCAGTGCGATGACGCAAAAGACTAAATTAGCTTATTTTGAGGGGTCAAACAAAGGAAGATAAGTTTCAGCGCAAAATGAAAGATACACAGTCAATCCACAATCGCCCCCAACACAGACACGAAATATATGATGTACAGTAAAGTCGCCGTCCGCTTCTGAACATTCGCAGCAAACACGTCCTTTTTCTTTAGTTTCAGATCTGCTTCCGTTTGTGTGAACGTTGGCTGCATGTTGGTTTGCAGTGTGTAAACGCAGTGTATATTGTGGCTGCAGCATTTGGCCAGCTTCGTGTTAGAATGTGCATGAAGTTTGTATCCTCACTTGCTCATTATCTACTTGACTTTCCCGGAGCCTTCTGGTTCTATCAGACGGTACTTTCACACCCAAAACGTACTATTTACAACTTATCTAAATTGAAGACTATCCGCTTGAATGGCAGGTTTGTCTTTTCAGAATGTATTTTATCTGACATTTCTGGAACCTTCTAGCAGACAGCCATTTTACATCTAATGCTCGTTACGCGACGACACGTCGTGAACTTGAACAGCATCAGATTAAACGGCCAGATGAAGTTCAGTCGCTACTCGTTGGCTGTATTTGGGTGATCTTGAACTGTGGTTATGTTTGATTATTATCATTGTTTAAATTCTTATACTGAGGCCAAAATTTTTTTATTCTTATCACACGCTACTTTACACATATACTGTATATATGTCTCTGACACAACATTCATACCAAGGTTTTCATTCACGCTAATCCAGAATGCATAGTACATGTAACTGCATGGGGGAGCCGGGGTGGTCGAATGGTAGAGCGTTGGACTTCTAATGCTCGGGTCGTGAGTTCGATCCCGGCTGGGGCCAAATATTTGTGCTGGCTTTTTCATCGTTGCCCCGTCTATGATATCACCCTATGTGGTGGAAAAGGACGTTAAACCCCCAAACACCCAACACCCCATGTAACTGCATGGTGTAACTGCCACCATTTTAGAAAGACCCACCCTCCTACCCCCCTTCGCACCCACCCCTAATAATGGCTTCACAGTTATTGAAACACAGGTGCGGAGTGTGAATCACAACAACTGCTGGTCACAGCCAGGTGGGTCACCTACCGAGTGGCGAGCGCCCGCAGTTTCCAGTCAAAGAACGAAATTCGATCGAAGCGAGTTGATATTCCTGATAATTACAAGTTGCCTCGCAGCGTTTTCACCGGAGGCTGCGTCACAAACGGAGCGGTCGATAATTTTGATTAATGACCGGACTGAAACTATATCGATTGGTCGGTAGGAGCAAGTCAGTTTCACCACTAGCTACCAACGGGCGACTACGTATTACTGCCACATGGCGGCGGTGTGTTTGTTTCGGGGTCTAATTAGTCGTTAGATAACGGTTAGAGCGCACTATTACCGAGCCAGTATTAAGTTCTTATCACCAGCCCTCTATTTCAATTTACCACTTCATGGTTAAGGGGA
>JACVVK020000098.1:1322500-1327500 GCA_018292915.2 Batillaria attramentaria
ACACACACACACACACACACGCACAATATCACGTGACACACGCACAATATCACGTGACACACGCACAATATCACGTGACACACGCACAATATCACGTGACACACGCACAATATCACGTGTGTACATTAAAGATCCCATTCTGAACAGGAGGAGGCATGGAATGGACACAACACGGGTGGGTGTTTGGGGAGTTTAACGTCCTGTTCCACAACGTAAGGGTAATACATATCAAAGACGGAGCAACGAGAAAAAGGCCAGCACAAATATTTGGCCCCAACCGGGACTCGAACTCACAGCCCGAGCACTGAAAGGCCAACGCCCTGGACAAAACAAATCACACCATGCAAGCACTGCAGGGAAAGCGGGGGGGGGGGGGGGGAGGGGGTGAGGGGGGTGTACTAGGGTGACATCTGAATTTCCCAGCGATGGGATCATACAGAGTATTTATAAATAAATAAGTAAAATAAATAATAAATGTTTTCTTAACGTTACGCACGCACATCTGCTTACTTCAATACTAGTAGTCTGCCATACTGATGGCACGCTGAACATTTCCCAAGCAGAGGGGGAGGAAGCCGGAGTACCCGGAGAGAACCCCCGACGGTCGGCCCGAATGAACGGTCCCACAGACGAGACAGAAAGAAAGATTCTTTGCCCCGAGTGGGACTCGAACCTGACCTCTCGCATTGGTGACTAAGTCTTAACCGCTAGACCACCCACCGCCCCATCTATCGGGACTAGTTCTATACAATGGAATAACGACGTGGCCTAGCAAGCTTAGGGAGAGCGGGTCAGTGAAATTTATCGTGTTTTCTTCTCTGGTTTATGCATTTTCGCTTGATTTTAGTGCTGGTACGATTTCGGTAAGAGAATTTTCGCCCTCTCTGTTCAGTTTCAGTCTTTTCAATTCTGCCATCTGGTGGGAAGGTGGGTGGGTGGGTGTTTAGGAGTTTAACGTCCTTTTCCACCACGTGTGGGTGATATCAAAGACGGGGCAACGATGAAAAAGCCAGCACAAATATTTGGCCCCAACCGGGATTCGATCTCACGACCCAAGCATTGGAAGTCCAACGCTCTACCGTTCGGCCACCCCGGCTCCCCGGTCTGGTGGGAGTATGATGTACCCGAAACAGTTTAATATGAACTGCTTTGTAAGAGCACCCGCATGAAATATCTACATTTGTAGCAAGCGATTGATATATCGGGCATCTTATTTTGGTTCAGTGTTTTTTTGTTTGTTTGTTTGCTTGCTTGCTTGCTTGCTTGCTTGTTTGTTTGTTTGGTTGGTTGGGTTTTTTTAAAAGAGAAATTGCAATCTCAAACTGACAGCAAACTATACTTCCACAACCACCCATGTATGAAAATCCATTAAAATGGCAGTAGCTTGAGCGAGTCAGTGTTGATCGATTTACAATCCTGGGCCCGTATGTAAAACTCGAGGTTAATTTAACCCACGGCGACGGGCCTACCCCAGACTAGGACAAACGAAACCCAAAAGCAAAATTAAATTTAGAAAAAAAAAAAGGAAGCGAAGATAGGAAGAAAAAAAGTCCTTTTATAACGGCTTAGGCACCTTGCTGGAATGGGCCCGCTTCTTGATTTAAAACAAAAAACAACAGAAAATTTAACCCTAGAGCTAGTTTAGTTCGTGGTTAGACTCTAACCCAGGGCTAAAAGCGTTAACCTCGACTATTACATAAGGGCCCAGAACAATAAAATCCAATTATTTTCTGCACAGATGTACCTTACTCAGCCTAACAAACAACACATTAATAACTTAAACTCGCTCACAATGAATGTTCAGACAGAGAGAACAAAACCACCACAATTGGCTGAACTCCAACTTTGTCTCTGTTTTTCCATTCGCGTGACAATCGGCATTTACGAGTTCCCATGCATTCCAGCGTAACTCTTTTAAACGTTAATTTGCAATTTGTATGCAGGTCACTCGAAAACTTCTCTTTTCTTTTTGTTTTAAATTTCTGAAGAGCAGATTTGATTATGTGCTGTGCCTATATGCTGAACCGATACACTACGACAGCAAGACAGGAAGTTCACAGTTTGGAAAAAAAAAATCAGTCACTCATTCAGACACTCACACTGTCACTCACTCACTCACTCACTCACTCACGCACTCACTCGATCAATGAAGCAAGAACTCAATCAATCAGTCGATCAACCACTGTCGGGCACACCGGACCCTATAAGCTATTGTGGCTACCTCGCTATGACTGTTGAAAATTCATCTCGTCAACTCTTCGAAGATGTGTATGGAAGCACATCGTGGTCGTGAAAACAGTAATAATCAGTGTTCTGTTCTGTTCTGTTCTGTTCTTTCTTTCTTTCTCGTCTTCTTTTTTGGCACCTCGAGTTTGGACACAGACAGGATCCTAAGAGAAATTTGAAATCCTTTGGCGAACGCTGTGTCCGGTTTGCCATACCAACAGTCAGGAACTCACTGCCTGCCAGCGTAAGACAGCAACCTACCCTGTCATTTTTCAAATCACATAAAAACCATCTGTTTCAACTCGCGTTCTACTGATTCATGTACCCGTGGTGCTTGCTGTTTTAGGGGTGAGTGAGTGAGTTTTTAGGGCTTAAAGCCGCGCAAGCCACAAAGACTAATTCGCGGCTCAGTGTGCCTGCACTACATGAAAAAACAAAAATGTAACGGTGGACAAAGGATGCAAACTGGTCTACGGGGCAATATAAACCTAGGACATGCAGGAGACGCTGCACCTTCATGCTAATTTCTCGAACTCCCGGTTACAAAAAAGCGTAGAAAACAAATGACAATTACAACTAGGTAAAACAAAGATAAATACTAAGCGCATATACAGCAAATATTGCAACTTATCATCTCCTAGGCGCAATAAACCAGTTCGCAGCATATGCCCAACATCACTTATTCCAAGCCACTGGTAGTGCAGACGTGAGTGAGGAGTTAAAAAGAAGAAATATAGATGAAAGGGCCGAACTTAGAAATCAGCTGAGAGAAGAGAGGAAGGACAGAGCGGCTAAATTCTGGAGGTTTTAAAGAGACAGATACAGGTGAATGGGCTGGTGAGGGATAGACAGAGAGGTAGGAAGGAAAATTCTTTAGTTGCCAATGAAGACAACATGCCTGGGAGGCAGTTGGAGAACAGACCGCTCCAACACGGAACCTCCCCGCCGTGAGGCGGTTTGGGAAAACAACGCACCAGAGAGGGGTGCGTTGTGAAGGTCTTCAACATGACAGGTGTTCAGCAGCACCAGCAGGGCGCTGCGAACAAAGCCCGCCAGGCTGAAGACCAGGTAGGGGGAATCCAGTGAAGTCGGCCTTCAGAAACGACCCTCAGATGTCTCACTGCACCAAGGGTCAGCAGACACCCGCTTACTGACCTCCCCCCGGAGGAGATTTTAAGAGAACAAAAGACAGGTGAATGGACCGAGGGAGGCAGACATAAGAGTGAAGAGCTTGCTGTTTTAGGATGTGTTGTGTGTGCGTGTGAGTGACGTGTGCATGCTCGATGAGGTGATGTATTTCTAGAAATGCGCTGTATGAATGTGATTTTTTTTTCATTATTATCATCATCCTCTGCCTGAACGTCGAGGTAACAAAGGGAACACGAGTCGTACATGAGACCAGAAGTTTCATTACAAACAACCTTGGTTCCATTTCCGAATTACGAAACCGACTCTTTCTAGTAAACTGATATGGTTTTGTGTGAAATCGCCCACACTGCCTGGCTGTTACAACAAACGGACGGGCCGCTGAATGGTCAGCGAGTAACGTCAAGAACTGTTTTGACAGCTAATATTTCAACAATTTCAATAACAAATACTGATGTAAGCTTTCCGGGTTGGAAACGTTAATTTGGCAGGCACCATAGTATCCTGAGAGAACAGCGATACAATCAGAAAACAATAGCAAAACATAGATCCAGTGTGTGCCACAGTGAAAAGCTGTTAGCTGTAAAGTGAGGTTGAAAAGCGGATCCCCCCCCCACCCCACCCCACCCCCGCTCCCCCCATAAAAATTCCATATAACTTTGCTGGGTAGTCCGGTTTGAAACAGTTATACGTCAGTAAGGGACGATTGTAAATTGACAGACCAATAATGCAATCAGAACACAGTAACAAAATACAGTCCCAGTGTACGCCACTGTGGAAAGCTTTTAGTTATAAAGTAAGGTCGAAAACAAATCGCATAGAAAAAAATCGATACTACTTTGCCATTGACGAAACAGTGATCCTTCAGGCACCATTTCACACACACACACACACACACACACACACGCACGCACGCACGCACGCACGCACGCACGCACGCACGCACGCACGCACGCACGCACGCACACACACACACACACACACACACACACACACACACACACACACACACACACACAAAACCGTCCTACTCGCTTTCAAAACTTTTGCTAGAGCAAGGGCAACTTTTTTTCTTCTTTTTTTTTATATTTTGATCCCAACAGTTTACAAAGATTGTACGTCGATTTGACTCTAAGGAAACGAAGTGGTACATACTACTTTAACCTTGCCAAGTGGTCAGGTTCGAAACATTCATACTTGAGGCACCATTGTGTCGTAAAACTATAGCAATATAATTTTTACACAGTAACAAAATACAATGTCAGAGTAGATGGCACAAATCCCAAACATACGACCACAACAAAAATGTCGGTTTAACTTTCCGATTTGGAACAGTGAAACTTCAGGCACCATTGTATCCTTACACAACAGCAATACAATTTGAACACAATAATTTTAAAAAAAAAACACACAAAAAAAACGTCAGAGTAGACAGCACGTATCCCAAACATTCAACTACCCCCCCCCCCCCCCCACACACACACACACACACACAAACAAAATTCGTTCAACCCTGCTAGGTAGTCGGGATTGAAACAGTAATACTGCAGGCACCATTGCATCCAAACACAATACAATTCCTACACAATAACAAAATGCAGTGTCAAAGTAGATAGCGATTGTTCCAA
>JACVVK020000098.1:1335000-1337500 GCA_018292915.2 Batillaria attramentaria
AGAGAGAAACGGGGATGGGTGTGTGTGGGGGGGGGGGGGGAGGGCATTGATTATTGATGCCTAACATTAAACAGACAACTGTCCGAAACAGAAGAAAGAGAAAAAGCGAACAGACAACCTCGCTGGCTGGGCAAGCATTGTGGGTAGCCTGCGCCTAGACAGACCAGAGTGGACAAAAACCAAGACTTGGCCTCCAGATCTGAGTGAAGTCTCGGTCATCCTACCGTTGACCACCTGCAAAGCAGAAGATCGCAAAGAGACATTGGTGAAGATCGAACATTAAAAGGGCGTGACATGGTCCTTGTAAACCAGACCCAGCCTGGTGCAGTGTCACAGACGACGCTGGGGAGACACGAGAGAGACACTGAGGATGAATCGCATATGGGCTTTTCCGAACGGCAGAGGTGCCACGTTGAAGTGAAATGTACTAACCTGAACTGGACAGCGGAAGTGTGTGTGTGTGTGTGTGTGTGTGTGTGTGTGTGTGTGTGTGTGTGTGTGTGTGTGTGTGTGTGTGTGTGTGTGTGCCGAGAAGGGGAGAGGGGCTATTTACAAGGATCTACCGTTCACTGTTTAGAGCAGAAGGGGGGGGGGGGGGCAGGCACATGCACAAAACAATACTTCATTGCTCAATCAAAAATCGTAGTTATTCCACTACCTCCACTATTACGCAATCTGCAGCGGTCTCGAGCCAAGCGGCGAAGACCTACGCCTTGCGTAACAGTGGCTTGAAGTGGCTCCTACTGGTGCGCAGTGGCTTGTTCTTTTTACTAACCAGACTTTTCATACAGCGGGCTTGGATTCTTCGGAGCTATGAGTTTTGGCTCCCTGTTCCCGCAAAACAAGACAGCAGAACGCATGAGCGAACAGACAAACCAAGTTAACGGGCCGAAATGTTACTTCGCTCAGTCTGAGGCCGGCCAGGCATTAATGGAAGGGGTCAGTAGGTGGGACCACAAGTTGAAGATCTGAGCTGCTACACAGAGGGATGGGGTAGGATAGGGGGAGGGGCTGGGGGGAGGGGTACAGGGGAGGGGGTGAGGGAAGGGGGAAGGGGAGAGAACCCGAAGTTGAAGTTGGCGTGATGCATGGAGAGATTTGGACGCGAGTCCGAGAGTAGTGTAATAACAACAACAACAACAACAACAACAACAACAACAATAATAATAATAACAACAATAATAATAATAACTGAGCATTGTATAGGCACATTACCCATTTTCACGAATATGGCTCAAAGCGCCGCCGCGAATTCGAGCTCACGACCTGAGCATTGAAGGTCCAATGCTCTACCACTCGGCCACCGCGGCTCCCAGACTTAGCTTTAGACTCAGACTTATTACGTTTGCGATGCATGTTGGGAAATAAATGGTTGCAGACGTGACTTGTCCAAGTCGCCGCTTGTGCGCCCCGTGCTAGTCTTTTAGTCTCAGCTTAGGCTATACAGCACAGACACTGACTTCAAAGAAAATGCTATATGTTCCTATGAAAAATAACGCTACGCATGACACCCTAGAAATGCTTTAAAATTCACCACAAAAAAATCACTAAAATCCAGCAGCCAAAGTCTCACGGGTAGGGTAAATTTTTTAAAAAATCCAATATTCCACTTTTTTGCAATTCTAGCAGCGACCATAATTTATTCCCCCCGTCATTCCTCTGTCGTCTGCTAGCTCTCGAGCCAGCCGCGCATGAATACAAATAGTCCACATGCCAGGCTCGTTCTTCACTGGTTTCACTATTATCTGGCATGAACTTTATTTACAAAGCCAACAAACAGTCCCAGATAGCCATGTTTCGCTCTGTACTAGTCTGTACTATATTTAGCGGAATAGTTACTATACTGATGCCCCGGAAGCTATTGGTGACGTGTAACCTTAGTCAAGCTAGTCTTGCAACTTGTCCGGCTACTCTTAGTCTCTCTTCGTACATCACAGCCCTGGCTCCGCATGTAGAAGTCGAGGTTATGGGTTTTAGAGTCTAACTAAACTAGCTCTAGGGTTACATTTTCTGGTTTTTGTTTTTTTTTTAAATCAGGAAGCGGGCCCATTCGAAGAAGGTGTCTAAGCCGTTATAGAAGGATTTTTTTCTTCCTTTCTTCGCTTTCTTTTTTTTAATTCAATTTTGCTTTGGGGTTTCTTTTGTCCTAGTCTGGGTTAGGCCCGTAGCCGTGGGTTAAATTAACCTCGACTTTTACATTCGGGCCCAGAGCTGGTACAGGGAGGGATGGGGGAGGCGGGACCCACAGAGTACAAGGGATGGGGGGGATGGGGGGGGGAGAGGGGGGGGAGAGTAAGAGGAGATAAAAGAATATCAAGGGGAAAGTGGAGAGAATCAGGGAGAAGATCAATTTCATAAAGCGGGGTAGCAAGTTTCTCTGGTCACACAGTCGTGGAGAGGATCCGATTGAATTGCCATCGGCTGGCGCTCCATAAAAACGTTTGATGCTCTCTCTCTCTCTCTCTCTCTCTCTCTCTCTCTCTCTCTCTCTCTCTCTCTC
>JACVVK020000098.1:1342500-1365000 GCA_018292915.2 Batillaria attramentaria
GCCTTGTTTCAAACGTTTATCGTGCATTGTAATGCAGTTTCGCACGCACGATAACACTGGAAATGTCGATGACATCAAAATAGAAATCGAAAATAGCGTGTAGGGCCTACTTTGACGGTTGGATGGGCATTCGTGTCGCTATGTAATAATGTTTAAAATTAACTTTTCTAGTGCTCAGGGCCCGTATGTAAAAGTCGAGGTTAATTTAACCCACGGCTAAGGGCCTAACCCAGACTAGAACAAAAGAAACCCAACAATAAAATTAAATAAAAAAGGAAGCGAAGAAAGGAAGAAAAAAATCCTTCTATAACGGCGTAGCCACCTTCCTGGAATGGGCCCGCTTCTTGAGGGGTGGGTGGGTGTTTGGGGGTTTAACGTCCTTTTCCACCACGTAAGGGTGATATCAAAGACGGGGCAACGAGAAAAAGGCCAGCACAAATATTTGGCCCCAGCCGGGATTCGAACTGACGACCCGAGCATTGAGAGTCCAACGCTCTATCATTCGGCCACCCCGGCTTAGACACCTTGCTGGAATGGGCCCGCTTCTTGATCTAAAACAAAACAAAACAAAAAACAAAAACAGACAAGTTAACCGTAGAGCTAGTTTAGCTCGAGGTTAGACTCTAGCCCGGGGCTAAAAGCCCTAACCTCGACTTTTACATAAGGGCCCAGTTATTTTCTAAAGCGTGTTGGCTACTCAGACAGCAGCAGGGTGGGTGGGTGTTTGGGAGTTTCACGTCCTTTTCCACCACATAAGGGTGATATCAAAGACGGGGCAACGAGAAAAAAAGGCCAGCACAAATATTTGGCCCCAGCCGGCGGGATTCGAACTCACGACCCGAGCATTGAAAGTCCAACGCTCTACCATTCGGCCACCCCGGCTCCCCCAGATAGCAGCAGCCGAACCGCACGAACACTTTCACTCAAACAATTTCAATCGTACAACATTTCACCGTTAGTTTCGTACATCAGAAATCAGTTCCGTTTTTCAAGTGTCAGTTCCGTATCTCAAACGTGAGTCCCGTGCAAATCTCCAGCATTAGTTTCGTACGAAAATCTCCAGTGTGCAAAACCCATAAACGTTTGATCACAAGCCCCTCTCCAAGCAACCCAACCATATTTTCAGGCTGCGACGTGCCAGTGTTGAAATCAAGAGCCCACCCGATATACCGCAAAGTCATAAATCGAGTCACAGCCAGATAAGATCTATTCTAGAGCCCATAAAGCTTAAATACAACTCTCCCGGGCACTCGTGTCATCTTTGAAGAATTTCTCTAGAGAGACATTGCGTGGTACTGATATTAGTCATGGAAACATGGCATTAAACATTCAACGTACTGACAGTACTGTACTTAAACCCGAGGACGGAAAGGTGAAATGTCGAGGATGGTGTTGTAGTACGTGGGTGTGGTTAAGGGTGTGGTTGTGGGTGTTGTCGTCGTAGTTATCATGTTATGCTTATCATACTCGTCAATAGTAGATGTTGTTCACGCCTTTGTCCTTGTAGTCATTTCTCCCAGCTCGTTGTCGATGTCGTTGTTGTTGTCGCTGTAGGTGTCTTAGGGCGGTCGGTGGTCTAGTGGTTAAGACTTGGCCACATAGACTAATGCCAGACAGCAGATTCGAATCCCACTCGAGGTAAAACAATTGTTCTTTTTCGTACGTGGCACCGTTCATTCGGGCCGATCGACGAGGGTTAAGTTCTTTCCGGGTACTCCGGCTCTCCCCCCCCCCCTCTCTCTCTCTCTCTCTCTACTTTGGAAATGCCCCGTCTTTGATATCACCCGTTTGTGGTGGAAGAGGACGTTAAACCCCCAAACACCCACCCACCCTCTACTTTGGAAATGTTAAACCCACAAAATCTGAAAACAAATACAGTTTTAAATTCCAAAACTCAAACTGCTGAGCTGAACTTTCGCAACCCGTGACTGTAATATGCCCAGTGTGTCAGTGAGAGAATGCGTGTGACCTGCGTAAGCGTGCCCTTTGGGTTGGGTTCGTGGAGCTTTGAGTCAATTCAAGAAATTTGGTTGAGCTCCTGCACAATGCACAGTTTTTATTTCTGTTATTACTGAGTTACAACAATGACAACTCACACAATCGCACAAGCAAAATAATGAGACAGATGTTCTGGGAATAGGACGGCAAGAACGCGGAACTTTTACTACTTTATTATCCCTTTCGGGAAATTCGGGCTGCCTCCCCCAGGAGAAGCGCGTCGCCACGGTGCAGCGCCACCCAATACCTATCCTATATATATATATATATATATATATTTTTTTTTTTTTTTTTTTTTTTTACAATTTTGCTGGGGGAGGAAAGCCGGATAACCCAGAGAGAACCCCCCGATGAGCAGCCCGGTAGCCAGGAAAAACCGGTATCACATATCACAAGCTCGACCTGGGCTCGAACCCACGCTTCATCGCCGTGACATTGGTGACGGCCGTTCAGTAGCGCAGCGGCTAAATCCGACACGCTACCTATTAGACCGCAATCTCTCATCGTGAAATAATCTCTCACAAAGAAAATACAAATTATCGGAAATAACTAATTTTATGTAAGGATTCTTATCTCCTCATTCAACACGCTGGCTGTCACGTGCAACAGACGATCTACTTCTCGGTTAACGGTTGTTCTCTTGTTGGCTTTTTATTTTAATTTTGTTGTTGTTGTTTTGTTTTGTTTTGTTTTGTTTTGTTTTGAGGGTTGTTGTTGTCGTTGTTGTTTTTGTTGTTTTGGTTTGTTTTTTTCTGTTTGCTGTTGTTGTTGTTGTTGTTGTTTGTTGTTGATATTTTCGTTGATTTTCATATGATTCCTTTTGTTTTCCTATGCCCCCAGAGGGTTGGAAAAATACACTTGACTTGGTAGTTGTCTCCCCTCGCCAGAGGGCATAAATTTTGTATACAGACACAATGGCTGGCCAGTCTTCTCTCGCTGTAGCACCTTCCATACAAATTTTCCCTGTAATACAGCCATGCAAGGCTTTTTTTTTTCTTCTTTTTTTTTTTAGTCCACCTGGATTGTGGGAGGGTGGGTGTTTGGGAGTTTAATGTCCTTTTCCACCACATACGGGTGATATCAAATACGGGGCGACGATGAAAAAGCCAGCACAAATATTTGGCCCAAGCCGGGATACGAACTCACGACCCGAGCATTAGAAGCCCAACGCTCTACCATTCGGCCATCCCGGCTCTCCCTGGATTGTGGGAGAATTTCTTTGCTTTCCAATCCTGGTTTTAACCTGTACGCTATGAATAACAGTCATTTATATACATGAAATTTGCGCATCACCCGGTCGTCTCTTTTCTGTTCAGGAATGTTTCGCCCCACACTCAATGAACTTAGCCTTTACGGCAGAGGGTCGCTAACACAAATAAAGTCACAAACATTAAGCTCCAAACTGACCCCCGTTCCTACCATCAACACTAGACTGGTCCGTTCGTGCGTCATTTTTCGACGTATTAATTGAACGCGTCGCGAGGCGGCCATTGCAAGTCACTGAGTACCGGTGTAGGATCCGGTCCGGTCCCCCCTCTGAAGCAGTCCCCCGGGGGACCAATTCGTGGCAAAAACTGCTCTATAATGGTCCCCCCTTAGACATCCAGCCTCGTTTTCGACTGGTCCCCCTGGGCGATTTTGGTCCCCCCCTCGCATCCAAAGTAGGCCCCCTCTCGAACTGGTCCCCCTCTTTTCTAACCAATGTACAGCTATGTCAGTATTTATTTTTAACTTTATTGTTATAGTGTGTGTCAACTCAGTAGAAAACGTGACTCTGGATCTCTCTCACACTCTCTCTCTCTCTCTCTCGCCCCCCACACTTTCTCTCCTCCCCCCATCTCTCAAACACACACACACACACATTATGCACGCACGCACGCACGCGTGCACACTCACTCACGCACGCACGCACGCAAACACACACGCGCACACACACACACACACACACACACCTCTTTCGTTATATGTATAATTATTTTCATTTTTGTACAGAGATGTTATTCAAGATGATCTTGAACTGGGTCAAGGTTACAGTGTCAAATCTAAACTTTTAAAGTGATTTAACTTCGTAGATTTGCCGTTCTATGTAGCCTATACTTTTGTTTTTTTTTATTTTCTCTTCTTTTTTTTTTTGTGGGATGAGGAAACGGTCGCCACTAAAAAACAAAAGTATAGGCTACATAGAACGGCAAATCTACGAAGTTAAATCACTTTTAAAAGTTTAGATTTGTTTTTCTTTTCTTTTATTTATTTTTTTGTGGGATGAGAAAACGGTCGCCACGCTTCTTGACACGTCACGTGACTCGTGTCAAACATGCCTATAATTATAAGTACACGACAATTCATTCCGTACTTGGGCCACCGAGGTTGAGATATTTGCTGCAGCCACCCTCTTGGACACGCCCGTGTATGTGTTCACAAGAGAGGCTCCAGGCCGACAACCTAGGTGGCTGAAATACGGGCCAGTTTGGCAATCGGCCCCATTGAAAACAGACAGAGTAATTTATATAATGAATCTTGGACATCACTTTGCTCCTGTTTTTTTGTGTCACTCCTTAGACCAGAACTGTTAGTCTTCTGCTGTTTTTGTTGTTTCAAGGGTCATGATTTGAGACACTGGTACTCAGTCTTGACTGTCTACTTGAAGTACGCTGAAAGCCAAAGGTGGCAACTAGTTTTCATGTCATGGACACTTACTTAATTTTGAAGAAATATTTTTCTATGGCGTTGTATAGAAAATATTAGATACTTGGTCTTTGATGTTATTCTCTAAATGCTATTTCCAGTTTTAAAAAAATGACAGGAAATGTGGACAGCAAAAAACAACCAATGCAAAAAAACAACTGAAAGAAACAAGAACACAACCAAACAAATATATCTCACACACACAAAAATAACAACAAGCACATAAATCGGAAAAAAAAGAAAAAAAAATGTTCCTATGGCCCTGTGCTTTTGGGGACAATAAAGTTTTGTCACAATAAAGTTAAAAATAAATACTGACATAGCTCTACATTGGTTAGAAAAGAGGGGGACCAGTTCGAGAGGGGGCCTATTTTGGATGCGAGGGGGGACCAAAATCGCCCAGGGGGACCAGTCGAAAACGAGGCTGGATGTCTAAGGGGGGGACCATTATAGAGCAGTTTTTGCCACGAATTGGTCCCCCGGGGGACTACTTCAGAGGGGGGACCGGACCGGATGCTACACCGGCTTGGAATTGGAGTGACCTTTTTACTGTGCACCGAAGATCATGGAAAATTTAAAAGCAGGGCCTGTCCACTGCGGTTCTCAGATGGTCATTCATTTGAAAGCCGACCTTAGTCCGGCCAGCGCCTTTCAATCAAACGTCTTAAATGCTTCAAAGTCCCTGGCCTCCGGCTGACCTCTCAGTAAAGGCCGGTCTGAAGCGGACCTTGAAAGCGGCTTTGTGGCTGCACGACAAAACAGTATACGCCCCTTGAAAATATGTGTTTGATTTTTTATCTCGGTGTTTCTCAGTCTAGGAAAGGAGCAATTTTGTGGGCGTCCAGTTTTCTGTGTTTGACAAAGACTGGTGCCATTTTAGTCCTAATGCGGTCTATAGTCATTTCTCTTTCAGTGGGTATTTGTGGTTTACTTGTTGGTGTATTTCTATTTAAATCTTTTTCCCGTCTTCCTCCTGAATTCAGATGACGCGGACCCCCCCCCCCCCCCCCCACACACACACACACACGCACGCACACACTGACCCTCTCTCTCTCTCTCTTTCTCTCTCGCTCTCTCTCTCTCTCTCTCTCTCTCTCACACACACACACACACACACACACACACCGGCACACACACACAACACACACACACACACACACACACACACACCGGCACACACACACCGGCACACACATATTCATACATAGACAAACACGGCGCACGCACACACATACTGGCTCTTACACACACACACACACACACACACACACAGAGTATGCTTCTTGTTCACTCGGACCTTTCCATGGGTCCTCAGTGTTCCTGACTGCTAGACACGTGTGTTGCTGCCTTGTGCTCCCGTTGGAATTTGCACGATAAAAGATGAAAATGCCAAACGTAGCTGTGTGGCGTAGCCAGTTCTAACTTGACATATGGGGGGAGCCGGCACTAACGCTCTGGGTCAGTTTGAAACATTAGCCACGGCGGTATTTTAGTGACTGATGTTTGTATCCCCCTATCCCACCCCAAAGCCTCCATGCAGCGCACGCACGCACGCACGCACGCACGCACGCACGCACACGCACACACACACACACACACACACACACACACACACACACTCTCTCTCTCTCTCTCTCTCTCTCTCTCTCGCCTCATGCACACACACACATGCACACACACAAACACAGATACACACGCGCGCATGCGATTCCCGACTGGGGCCAAATAATTGTGGTGACTTCCTTTATTCTCGTTGCCTGCTCTTTGCTATCATTCTTATGTGGTGGAAAAGGACGTTAAACCTTCCCCCCGCACAACCAACCAGCCAACCAACCTCCTATTCACAACCCCTCCCCCTAGACACCCTCCCCCCCCCCCTCGTCCCCCCCTCCCCTCCCCTCCCAAGCACCCGTCGCAACTCCTTCCCCACTCCCACCCGCACACGAATCCTCTCACCCCCAACTGCAGTCGTCAGTTTTCCCCGTTCAATCAAAATATCGATAATCAGTGTCAGTCACTAATGACGATCATATTACACAGGAAGCTTGGGGCAAACCTGCATGCATTTTTCTCCGTGTGTACTAACAAGGGGAAATGGATACTACATTCCTGAAACTAAGAACCTTTTTTTATGCCATTTACTTCAATCCCTCTCTAGGGAGATTTTCTTCTGCAGTTCCAAAATCAGTCAACTCTCAACAGGAGAAGTCACTGCAGCCTTCGCTTTTAAGCGGAAGACTTTATGGCCTAGAATAGGCCTTCCTCCATGTTTCCAGCTTGACACAACATTCAGCTGAACGTTGAAATTTTGGAACTTGAAATAATTATAATAATCGCATTAATTAATATACACGCTTTATCCCAGATAGGTGGCTCACAGCGCCGCGAGCTGAACCCCATCACGCACGCTCACGTGAATCACACGCATTCTTTCAGGCAGTGGACATGAACACATAACAATCACGTGTTGCGGAGGGCCAGCTCAGCAATTTCGGTTTCGGAATTCTAAAACAGCATTTATTTTTTAATTTTGTGGGCTGAACATTTCCAGATGTAGTGGCTGGCAAGCCGCGCATCGTAACGTTCGTCTCTCGCCGTTTTCCATCCGAGTCGTTTCAAACGCAAACCTTGACTGAAAGGCTTTATGGTGACCCTATAGTCAGGAGGTTCCACTTGAAGAGAGCCGATCGCGCTCGACTCCCTTGGGGCGTCAGCCTGGCGTACGCAAGGACAGCCCCTGTCACTATTGTGTACTGTGACTACATTGGCGCCAGACTTACTGAAAGCCCGAATCACTCGTGTGTTTACGAAATATGCCCTGGAGTCATTCTAGGGTATGAAATCATTTTGGGGTTAATTGTTGTTGTTTTTGTTGTTGCTGTTTTGTAGTTGTTGCCGATCTTGTTGTTTTGCTTTGTTGTTGTTTTTGTTTTGTTTGTTATTTGTTTGTTTGTTTTTGCTTGTTTGGTGTTTTTCTGTTTTTTGTTTGTTTTGTTTTTTTGTTTTATTTTTTGGGGGGGTCCACGTCATCATTGTCGTTCATGATAATAATGATGACGTTGTTGTTGCTGTTTCGTTGTTGTTGCTACTGTCGCTGTTGATACGCCCCCCCCCTCCCCCCCCCCCCCCCCCGCCAAAAGAAAAACAAATAAAAAAAAAAACACAACTTATTGTTACCGGCTTTTTTTATATTCAGACTAACTGTAATTTGGTCGTAACTTCACGAAGCCAGTTATTGTGTAGGCAGCACAGTAAAAAGGTGTTTGCTCCTGTCCAGTCTTTCCTGTCCACCCTGCAATTTCTCTTCCCCCTCCCCACCCCCCACCCATCCACCCCCCTCCTCCAAGATTTTCTGTGTAGAGGTCATAAATAAGTACAACTCACCAGTCTAATGACGGGCTGTTAGCCGTAGGTATTATCACCACCAGTCGCCGCTACCACCACGACCACAACCACTTTCACCCCCCCCCCTCCCCCCACCGCTACTGCAAAGCCCTCTAGTTATGTCCACGCAGCAAACTCATCTATCTGTAATGGGCCCTCGTTTGAGAAAACCTCAAATTCCTCCACAAACCTTACTGCCACCGCGCTGTTCTCGATCTCGGCCGAACCGATCGATGAGAGTCCAGTAAGGGGTCATCGTGGAAGGGCGGCCGTTCTCCTGCACGCAGCCCGCTCTTCCAGCCCGGCCGCCACTCCAGCACAAAGCCTGCGAGAGGGCGGCCGTTCCATTGAAAATATATGAAGCTTGCGCACTCTGGCTGACCCCCCACAGCCTTTTTCATATCGGGACAGTGGCGAATAACAATAGCCTGTTTGCATATTTCACTGTCTTGCCTCTCACTTGTACAGTGCCGACCGCGCCGTGTTGTGTAAAACGACTTGACTTTCATGCAATCAGTCTGACCAGTGACTTGGATGACGACGCAATGTATACGTTGCTTTTTTTCTTTCTTTTTTTAAGGGGCTGGATGGGTGTAGAGGGACAAGGGGAGGGGGGGGGTGGATATCAATGCGATGGACGGAGGTGGGGTGGGGGGGGGGGGGCAGAAGTTACAAATTTCAACTTGAAATTTTGGTGGTGTCAGTTGAGGGCGGGTGGGGGGGGGGGGGGGTTGGCGACGGAAGACTGATGGTCAGCGGAGAGAGAGAGAGAGAGGCGCGCGCGCGCGCACGCACACACACACACACACACACACACACACACACACACACACACACACACACACACACACACACACACACACACACGGCACACACACACACGCGCGCGCACGCACACACACAGTTTGGAAGAGGGGGGAGAGGGGATTTCACTGACATTCCTCACTGAAATGTACATTGAATGACATTTAATCAGTTTGGGTGGTGGTGAGAGGGGGGAGGGGTGTCGGAGAGAGAGACTGAGGGGGGTGGTAGCGGAGGAAGAGAGAGAGAGAGAAGAACAGGAAGAAGGAGAATATAAATTTTCAAGAAATGCTTCACTCTTTCATCGGTAATCGCACTTTTTTTTTCCTACTGAACTTCATTTTTCAGAGATCAATTCATAAAGAAAGGCAACAATCAAGACTGATCAGTCATAACAGACCACAGGCGCACAGTAACACGTACATATTCAGTCTTCAAACAAAATATGACCAGTTATAACCAGCACTGCGACTCCTCAATACAACAATGTGGGCGGCCATGTTGGACATGTCATCTCTGGTCAGTATCACACACACTGACTGCCCACGCTAGGGCCATGTCCAGCTCTGACCTTCCCCCGTACCGGCCCCGGATGGAAATTCGATTGGGGCTTGGCCTGAGAAACAGGAAACCAATCTCACCATTAAATATAATTCATGAAAAATAATTCGCTCACTGTCCGTCCGATCCGGACAGCGTCTTCTTGACTGACCGTACCCCCCACCCACCACCACCCCCTCGCTTGCCCCCCCCCCTCCACCCCCCCCCCCTGCCTTCCCTTTATCATCTTATAAGCCAAGGCGGCACCATGGACGCTTCTAGACTTAAGGGTGTCTTGTAATGATGTTTTGAATGTTGGATTTTGAGAAAAGTTCGTTAGTGGCTGAAAGGATATGATGATGATGATGATGATGATGATGATGATGATATAGCGTTGTAACCTATTAATAAATAACAGTTCTTAGCGCTTTTAAAAATAAAATAAAATAAGGGTGGGTGGGTGTTTGTTTTCCACCACATACGGGTGATATCAAAGACGGAATAAAATATGGAGTGAGAGAGTGAGTGAGTGAGTGAGTGAGTGAGTGAGTGAGTGAGTGAGTGAGTGAGTGAGTGAGTGAGTGAGTGAGTGAGTGAGTTAGTTAGGTGGGGCTTAACGCCGCGCAAGCAACGAAGGCTAATTCGCGGCGAAAGATAAAATGGAAGAACATACAAAACTGAATATATGCACGGGGTTTCTCAAACTGAATATATGCACGGGGTTTCTCAAACTGAATATATGCACGGGGTTTCTCAAACTGAATATATGCACGGGGTTTCTCAAACTGATTATATGCACGGGGTTTCTCAAACTGATTACATGCACGGGGTTTCTCAAAATGGACGACGGACCTTTTCCCGTTGCTATGCCGCTTGGAAAGTTTCGACTATTGCTCTCAGTTAAAGCCGTGAGTGATTGCAAAGCAGCTTTCTTGAACCACAACAAATTTTTAATATTTATACAAATGGCAATAAAGTTATGTTTGTATTTATGTTTATATGTCCTGCCCTCCTCTCCACCATCCCCATAATTATGCCCAGGAGCCGGGATAGCCGAATGGTAGAGCGTTGGACTTTCAATGCTCGGGTCGTGAGTTCGAATCCCGGCTGGGGCCAAATATTTGTGCTGGCCTTTCTCTCGTTGCCCCGTCTTTGATATCATCCTTACGTGGTGGAAAAGGACGTTAAACTCCCAAACACCCACCCACACCATATCCCCCCAACCCCCACCCCCCGTCCCCTTCACTATGTCGGGATCCGTCTCTGCTCCCAAAGCGTCTGAAAATTTTCTGACCGCTGTGAAAGGACAGGGGTGCGAGTGTCCACGTCAAGTATTGACTCGAATCAGATCTCCTGTTTGCCAAGCACGGGTCCGATTTTCCGTCTGCCTCGTTATCAGCCTCATGAAATATTCACCAGAAACTCTGATAGTCTCATGAATACTCAAAATGAAAGAGTCCTCTTATCTTTTTTTTTTCTCTTTCTCCAACAAAGATAACTAGAAATAACGCAGCAAAACTGACGAGAAAACAAATTAGTTCATTCTGATAATGATAGCTTCGGAATATGATATCGTATTTCGATGGTGGAGGCAGATTTGTCTGTCTAGCATTTCTGCAATCATTTCAGCACGTATATCCAGTGGCTATTCTGACTACAGTCAGTATACCTCGCGGAGAGGCGACGGCAAGAGGGAGGGGAAAGGAAGGAGAGTTTCGGTGGGGGGGGGGGGGGGTATAGTCCCATTGCATCACGTTGGCCGTTCTCGTGTTCGAGTACGTTCTAACTTCGATCGTTGTAAACAATATAATTTGTACTCAAATCACAATGCCACGCTCAGAGAATATTCCTTGAGAAATGTTTTATCCGACCCTCAGCGTGCAGTCCTTACGTTACCACTCACATTCTACCCCACGCCCGCTGGAGAGATAGGGTGGGAAGCGGAGGGACGGGGGGGGGGGGGGGGGGAACTGTGTGGGTGAAATGAAGCGGGTATTCCAGGTACTGCCGAATTTGTCTTGTGGTGTTTCGTTTACTGCTTGTTTGTTTGTTTTCATCTTTTGAATTGTTGTGGTGGTCAGTGGTCATTACTGTTGTTGTTTGTTGTAATTGTAGGCAGTTGCAGTCGTTCCAGTTCTTGCTGTTGTTCTATATCGCCGTTGTTGTTGTTGTTTTCAGGTAACAGTTCGACACTTAGTCGATCTGATAAACATGACCAGAATCATCAACAATCTCCCTTACCCCCCCCCCCCCCCAAGTCCACCTCCGTTTCATCTGTCCACTCCCCCATCTGCCTTTCGCTTTCTCTTGCCTGTAGACAATGCTGATCCCCCCACCCCCACCCCCTTCAACCCTCACCCCCACACCACTCCTACCCTGACCCCCCCCCCCCCCCCCCCCCCCTTCCCCCCTTCCCACACTTTTGTCCTCATAGTAGCTGTTTTTCTCCTCGAGGCCGAGACTGAGAGAGAGAGAGAGAGTAGCGAATTCCAGCCACGCTGGCCATTTTGGTCACTTCATTATGGCGGCCAGTTTACTTCCCACCGGTCAGTCTTCCGCGTGTCCAAGTTACGGTTCAGGATATTGAAAAATTCTATTCCGCCGCCGGTGTCACAAAATAATCTATCCCCCCCCCCCCTTTCACATGTCTCTCCTGCCTTTCCTGGTAGTAATGTGCGTGCGTGCGTGCGTGCGTGCGTGCGTGCGTGCGTGCGTGCGTGCGTGCGTGTGTGTGTGTGTGTGTGCGTGTGTGTGTGTGTGTGTGTGTGTGTGTGTGTGTGTGTGTGTGTGTGTGTGTGTGTGTGTACGCGCGCGCGTCAGTCAGTCAGAATGTGTGTGTGTGTGTGTGTGTGTGTGTGTGTGTGTGTGTGTGTGTGTGTGTGTGTGTGTGTGTGTGTGTGTGTGTGTGTGTGTGTGTGTGTGTGTGTGTGTGTGTGTGTGTGTGTGTGTGTGTGTGTGTGTGTGTGTGGTTCGGAAGGGATAGGGATGTGGGGGTGGGGGATGGAGGGGTGGGGGGGGGGCTGTTTTGAGTTCGCATCTGCTTTGCTGCCTTGAAAAAGCAGTACTTTGATGTTTGATATACAATTGCGTGCGTGCGTGCGTGCGTGCGTGCGTGCGTGCGTGCGTGCGTGCGTGCCTGTGCGTGTGTGCGTGTGCGTGTGCGTGTGTGTGTTCAAAAATTCCGTTATTCAACATCTTTGATAGTTCTAGAACACTACATATTGACAATACATACGAATTCCAGACCGACATTCCCGAACAAACAAAACAAATGACTTCCATCGAAAAAGAAATGTAAATTTAACATACTTAACATAACTTCATTTAACATAACTCCTATACTCTGTTATTTAAGACGAAAAAAAAAAAAAAAAAAACGGAGACAAAAACCAAGCCAACACCATTGGCAAAAACCTACCATTATTTTGTTTCAGTACCAGTAAGACACAGACAGAAATAAAAACTATATACATTACTTCAACTCTTGACATCCTAGTATTACTCCAGGAAATCGAGAACCACCACTCTGGGGGGGTCTCTCCTTCATTTGAATTTTTATCACGTATATGTTTGAGATCTGAAACATTAGTTTGCGCGCTTCTGACATTCATGTCTTTGGTAAATAGCGTCTTGGTAAATGTCTCGGACGTGGGTTCATGAATATTCATGCCGTGACTAGCGACAAAAAAAGGGGGGGGGGGGGGCAAAAACCTTCTCATGGTTAGTGCCAGACTTTCGGTGTGAACTTCATGGCGAGGGGAATCAGTGTTGATCAGAGTTGTCGTTCTTACCAGAACGTTGACATTAAGTTCTTTAACTTTTTTTTTTTTTTTTTAATGCGGCCGCGACAACCCTCTACATTTCGGTGTGTACTTCACGGCAAGGGGAATCAGTGTTGATCAGAGTTGTCGTTCTTACAAGAGCGTTGACATTAAGTTATTTAACCTTCTTTTTTTTTTCCAAATCCGCGACAACCCTCTACATTTTTCGCAAGAGGTGAAAAAGAATGAAAGAACACTAGCAGTCGACGCAAGGGGAGATCACTTGTGTGACGTAGTTACTTCCCCTAATACCTTACTCTCAGTCTGGCAAGACAGACATGACAGAAAAATGTTTGATTCCAAGAGTGAAAGTAATAATTTTGTTGATTGTCCTATTCCTCTGTTGGTTTGGTTTGGTTTGGTTTCGTTTCGTTTCGTTTTCGGTTTTGGTTTTGGTTTGGGGGTTTTGGTTTGGTTTAGTCTGATTTGTTGTTGTTTGTTTGTTTGTTTGTTTGTTTGTTTGTTTGTTTGTTTGTTTGTTTGTTTGTTTGTTTGTTTGTTTGTTTGTTTGTTTGTTTGTTTGTTTGTTTGTTTGTTTACTGTTCTTTGTGTTTTTTGGAGGTGTTCTTGTTGTAGTAATTTTGTTTCTGTTTTGGGTTTTTCTCTTTGTTGTTGTTGTTGTTGTTGTTCATTTTTGTTGTTGTAGCTGTTGTTTTGAAAGGGGGGGGGGGCGGCGGCGGGCCTTTCGCCTGAGCTGAATCCTCAACACAGGAGGGTGAAATTCTTCTCTACACCGGTTTGAAATACAAGTTGGCCTCGTCCGTCATGGTGCTCTTAATCTATTACGACCGGTCATTTTTCTCCCGATACACGGACGCCGCTCGCCAGTGGACGGCGGATAATGAAACGGTTCATCTTCTTTTTCTGTCTTCTGTGATTTCCTGAGTTTGATGAATGTAGAGAGAGGAGGGCCAAATGATATACGCCCGTAAACAGCAGCCGCGGACAATGCGGCTTATGCGAATATGGACGTCATGCCTAGATCTGTCATTAAATCATTAACGTGGAGTCTTTCTTGGAAACATTGGACGGTAATTGGATGCGGTGCGCATGGTTAGGTGTGCTCGTAGGGAACAGAATTGCTACTTGGTCTTACAGCGTCTTAGTTGTTAGTTCGCAAAGTTCGTTTGCATGATGCGTCGGTGCAGAGCGAGGGTTCAGGGATAGAGTTGGTAGTGGTCAGGACTGAGTTCCATCGGGAGAGATTGCTGTTCACGCACGCACGGACGCACGCACTCGCGCGCCGGCACACGCACACACACACACACACACACACACACACACACACACACACACACACACACACACACACACACACAGACTGATTTTATTTTACAAGGGGAGAGAGAGAGAGAGTTTTTAGAGCTTAAAGCCGCCCAAGCCACAAAGACTAATTCGTGGCTGAGAGAGAGAGAGAGAGTTTAATTTAGGGCTTAAAGCCGCGCAAGCCACAAAGACTAATTCGTGGCTGAGAGAGAGAGAGAGAGAGAGAGAGAGAGAGAGAGAGAGAGAGAGAGAGAGAGAGAGAGAGTTTTTAGAGCTTAAAGCCGCCCAAGCCACAAAGACTAATTCGTGGCTGAGAGAGAGAGAGAGAGAGAGAGAGAGAGAGTATTCGTTTAGTTGATTTGTAATGCAAAACTGCCCTTTTACTTACTGAATCGCTACAGTATGACACGCACCGAGAGAACAAAGAAAACAAAACGTAATTAATGAATGCATAAAACACTGTACACTGACAGAACTAAAAAGTGAAATGTTACTTATACAAGTGATGGATGAATAATGCAATGGAAAAAGCGGAAGGGGTTGAGGGTCGTGGGGGACGGGTTCGGGGTGGGGGTGGGGGTTGCGGGGGGGAGGAGGGGGTGCAGAGGACGAGAGACACTAAGTTCTACCAAAAACACTTTTTTTTTTTTCCAAGCCGCTGTTTTACATCCAGTTATTTAGCACAATTTTCCTCGACCTCCAGTCCCATAAATCTTGTAATCGGACGAGAAAATTTTATTTGTTCAGTAGGAACGGTTTCATGCAGGCAGACTCTCCTAAGTCAAAAAGTGCCTACGAAAAAAAAAAAAGGAAAAAAAAAAAAAAAAAAAAAACCCAGCCCATAAAAGCCGCGTGAAGATTTTGGGATTCGCGGCTACTGATACAATACACATTTGCATGGCAGACAGGCAAAAGACAGAAATCATAAAACACTTTTCAGCCAGAAGAAAAACGGCACCCAGCCGCAGAGCATTTCCAGTCGTGTTTTTTCAAACAACCGAAGGATATAAGCGTAATTCAATCTTTTCTCCGCTCCAGGTTTTTAAAGTCGCCAGCCTCGATACCGATCGATACTGGCGTCTGGGTGGAGGTAGGCAAGACATATGCGAAATGTGCCTTTTTGTGTCTCACAAGCATACAAGACCATTGATCGCGAGGAAAATGACGGGGAAGGTTGGGTTCTAACACGGCCCACGGCAGTTGTCTGAGGGGAAGGGGGGGGGGGGGAAGGAAGGGGGGCGGCCAAAAGTAGGGGTTCAAATTCGCCACAATTTCCATTTGGCCTTCGCTTGAAACCCACTTGGTGATGGGGCTAAATGGTCATTTGGTTGGGGCGGTGTAGCCGCGGAAGCTCAAGGGGGTATATTTAAGACTGGCATTGCGCCGACGTTTTGACGTAAGTTGTAATGTAACTGACTTGACGTGTCCTCTTTTTTTCTTCTTCTTTTTTTTTTTTTCTTTTTTTTTTTTTTTTGTCTACTCTATCGTAACACAAACAATGACACTCTGTCGTAATACAAACAATGGCACAACTCTTTCTTTTTTTTTTTAAAGTGGATATAGGCATCGCTAAGTGAGATCCACTCCGTTGGAGACCGTGCTACGTATAGTTACTTCCCCTGGCCCCGTACTGTCTCAGTTTAGCAGCTGCGGCAGTGTTTCATTTCAAGTGTCAGAGAAGCTTGTTTGTTAGTTTTGGCTGAATGGCTGGTTGGTAAGTTGGTTAGTTGGTGGGTCGGTTGGCTGTATTATTTGTCTGTCTCTTTGGTTCTTTGTTGTTGTTGTTGTTGTTGTTGTTGTTGTTGTTGTTGTTGTTGTGTTTTGTTGTTCTCGCTTTGACTGGTTGGCTGGTGGCGTGGTTTTTGTTGTTGTTGTTGTTGTTGTACTTTTGTTGTTGTTTTTTATGTTTGTTATGTTTGGTTTGATTGTCTGGTTTGTTTGTTTGTTTTTTGTTTGGTTTGTTGTTTGTCTTTGTTGTTCGTTTTTTGTTTCGTTTTGTTTTGTGTGTGTGTGTGTGTGTGTGTGCGTGTGTGCGTGTGTGCGTGTGTGCGTGCGTGCGTGCGTGCGTGCGTGCGTGCGTGCGTGCGTGCGTGCGTGCGTGCGTGCGTGCGTGCGTGCGTGTGTGTGTGTGTGTGTGTGTGTGTGTGTGTGTGTGTGTGCGTGCGTGCGTGCGTGCGTGTGTGTGTGTGTGTGTTCCTTTGTTGTTTTTCTTTTGTTTGTTTGTTTGTTTGTTTGTTTTTAGGGGGAGGAGAGCAGTCCAAAATATTCGCAAGAAACAAGACGTTGTTCCAAACAAACATAAAACACAGCATAAAAAAATACAACATGTGCATGCTACGTCTTAAACACGAACTCAGGAGCAGAGTCTTATGGACGCAAGTTGAATCGGAAATGCAGGTACCTTTGAGCCATGGCGGATATACGCGCTCTATTCATCACTTGTTTTAACTTCAATATTGACCAGGGGACCAAATGGATCAGAAAACGGAGTTCCGTTTCACAAAACTCTACTCATCGATTATCTTTCGTTCCGAGAATTTTCCCACCAGCAAGAGGTGGAAAAAGAACTTTTAGCAAATATGACCCGAACAACTGATCTATTGTGCGAACTTGGCTTCCGTAATATGTATGCTTATGTGGTGGAAAAGGACGTTAAACTCCCAAACACACACCCACCCACCCACCCGTAATATGTATGTATGTATGTATGTATGTATGTATGTGTGTGTGTGTGTGTGTGTGTGTGTGTGTGTGTGTGTGTGTGTGTGTGTGTGTGTGTGTGTGTGTGTGTGTGTGTGTGTGTGTGTGTGTGTGTGTGTGTGTGTCTGTCTGTCTGTCTGTCTGTCTGTCTGTCTGTCTGTCTGTCTGTCTGTCTGTCTGTCTGTCTGTCTGTCTGTCTGTCTGTCTGTCTGTCTGTGTACAGGTTTGTCCAGGCCTGTGCGTGCGTGCGTGCGTGCATGCTTAGTTCATATTTTTCAAAGTTAAAATTAAATACTGACTCCCCCACTGACATTTTCAGTATCTTGACCCAACCACACAAAAATGTCAGACCCAAGCTGAACCTTTGCAAGCATCCCCAACAACTGCCCTATCTCAGATTTCTCAAACCCGCGCTATTTTCGGACTTCACAGATAAGCAAGGGCGACCGATGGCGTCACCGCTCTCCAAGTTTCACTTTGTTTCGGGGTCGTTAACCATCTGGCTGAGTGCTCACAAGACAATTAATTCTAAAAATTTGACAAATCAATTTATCGAGCTGTTTGAACGTGACAGAGCGCGTATCAACACGCGGTGATTCAGTGGCGAAGCACAATTGTGGTTTCAGAACGCAGATAGGATGTCAACGTTGTACATAACGTTAACGTTACGTTAATAATTATTTATGTTTTGTTTTTTGGGTTTTTTTTTTTTAACGTGAACGCGTTGAACGCAGACGTTGAAATAATGTTAGTGATTGGTTTTGAAATCTGGTTTGAAAATAGATTTCAGCTAACGTTAATACTAACGTTATTCCGATGAGCAAAATCACAACTAAACGTTTAATGCAAACGTAAAACCGGCGCTTGCGCAAAAACAAATCAACGTTACATCAACGCCTACGTGCTACTGAGACAGTGCTCCTGGGTGTGAACTAATGTTCTATATTCCGTAATAGACGACTCCACTCGACTCGGCAAGCCCCGAGGCCAAAGCCCCCGCCCCTTTACTCTGCCGTGTATTAGCAAAATACAGTACGTCCATGACGTCACTGTATGGGAAACGGGGTGATTTCAAGATGAAAGAGACTGACGTAATGGTCTTTTTCCTCAAATGGACTTACTGCTTTCTTTCCATGTTTCAGTCATGTCAAACCACACGTGCTTCCCTCGTTGTGGTATCTGGCAAAACGTTTGCCAGACCATGCCATTTTGCTGTGCTAATTATGCCGCGGGACGCGACTGGCTGAATTCTGTGGGCTCGACCCTTTTGATTGGCAGGGGTGGAGTCGTCCATTATGTGAATTTGTATTGGTGCGTTTGGTTTCTTTGTATTTCGAGTACATTTCAATCGATGTTTTTGTTCAACTCCTGTCTCAACAAACAATGGATTCCGTTCGATTTGTTTGGAGTTCGTCGACCGGAGGAGAAAAAAAAAACTTTCGTCTGGTTGTGTAATGTTTGTGTGTATGTAGCCTTCCCTGGTTGTAAAGACCATGCGCTCTCTCTCTCTCTCTCTCTCTCTCTCTCTCTCTCTCTCTCTCTCTCTCTCTCTCTCTCTCTCTCCCTCTCTCTCTGATCCCCCCACCCCCACCTCTCTCTCTCTCTCTCTCTCTCTCTCTCTCTGATCCCCCCACCCCCACCTCTCTCTCTCTCTCTCTCTCTCTCTCTCTCTCTCTCTCTCTCTCTCTCTCACACACACACACACACACACACACACACACACACACACACACACACACACACACACACACACACACACACACACACACACACACACACACACACTGTGTGACGTGTTTGCGCGTTTGCCGCGCCCACGGCGCTTCGATAAAGAAAGGATTTAAAACACACAAAACAAAACAAAATAGTGCACTGAAATTCTGACGGCATGAACCCGAAGCAAAGTTCACACAACTAACCTCAGTAACCTGACACGTAGCACGCCGTTTCTATGGATTTGACAAAGGAGGTGAACTGTAAAAAAAGGTCACATCGATTCTAAACGCAGAAAGAGAAGAAAGAAGACTTATCGAGCAAAGTCCATGTACTACGAGCTACTATGAAAGGTATCAATCAACTACTCAAGCTGCGAGCTGTCGCGCTCTTGCTGGGGTATTGTCTGCGCCGCGTGTTTTTCTGACGATCGATTTTGGAAGCGTTTTGAAATGTCAGGTTAATAGATTCATTTGCTCGAGTTTGGAAAACAACATGAAAGGGCGTGGACCGCACCATACCCCCTAGACAGAACCCCAAAATCGATGAAAATAAAACAGTGACACGGTACAGGCGAGTTTTCATGAGCAAACATTTCAAACGTCGCTTCGACAGAAACGAAAAAGAAATTTCAACGGGCTGGCTGGCAGCAGGTGGTACTGAAGGAAGGAATTCCCAGGTAAAAACTGCCAGGGTTAAAAAAAAAAAAAGATTGCCGCGTCATATGCAAACTAGGCCGAGATGATTCTGTTGTCTCAGTTGAATCCAATTTGAAAACGGAGGAACGGGCTGGAGTTGGGAAAATTGTTGAGATAAACGAAAATCAATGAGTTCTTTGACGAGAGAGAAATAGGTGCTTCCAAACCTTTAGCACCCGCGTCTGAGACAATAACTGTTCACAAACACTTCCAGGTGTAAATTAGATCGAGTGAATGATACAGGTTTGATACCACTTCCTTTCCTTAGAGTCAAATCGACGCACAATCTTTCGAAACTGCTGGGATCAAAATCCAAAAAAGTTGCCCTTGCTCTAGCAAAATTTTTGAAAGCAAGGAGGACGGTATTGTGTGTGTGTGTGTGTGTGTGTGTGTGTGTGTGTGTGTGTGTGTGTGTGTGTGTGTGTGGTGTGGTGTGGTGTGGTGTGGTGTGGTGTGGTGTGGTGTGGTGTGGTGTGGTGTGGTGTGGTGTGGTGTGGTGTGGTGTGGTGTGGTGTGGTGTGGTGTGGTGTGGTGTGGTGTGGTGGTGGTGGTGTGTGTGTGTGTGTGTGTGTGTGTGTGTGTGTGTGTGTGTGTGTAAGGTGTTTCACAGATGTCACAGATGGTTGCGCTTTCCTGTTTATAGATTATGTGTATGTTGTACATATATCTTCTGTCGTCTCGTTCTGTGTGTAATTATGTGGTCTTGGTTTGTTTGTTTTTTTGTTTTTTTTTTGTTTTTTGTATCCTCCATACCCCAACATGGGAAAAAGGAAAATAAAATCTTGAATCTTGATTCTCACTATATGTCTAAGACGTGAAGCAGGCAACCCTTCAATTCATTTGCCCGTACAAGAAGGCTACGAGCTGGGGCGAGTCGCCGCCCTGTACTGTAGTCGTGTGCGGTCAAAGAATACAAACACGAGGCCTCAGACACCATCGTCACCTCTAAATACGCTTTAATCTAGAAACTAAAACAAGGGCAAGCACCTAACAGGAGGGTTTTTTTTGGTTTTTTTTTTTTTAAATGAATGTCTCCTTTCCGCTCAGGCCTCACTGAAGTAATGCTAGTCTACTTTCTGTTTAGGCCAGTTAGCCACTTCACCCAAATCCACTCACATCAACTTTGCCTCTCTTGTGCGCAAAAAGTCCAAGCCCCAAACACCCACCCACCCACCCACTCATCCTCAGTCCGCAGTCAAATAACGACAGTCTGCTCAGTACACGGTACGCTTCTACAACAACTTACACGCCGGCCAGGAGTGGGTGGGTGGATGTTTGAGGGGGGGGGGGTTAACGTCCTTTTCCACCACATACGGGTGATTACACGCCGGCCAGAGTCACCACGATGGTCTCAGATGTTACATCGTGACCCAAGTGATGCACAGATCCAGCTCATTCGATTTAAAAAAAAAGTTTTCCACCCGCTGCTGCTTGTCTGTGATACGTAGTGAGACTTTGAAAGGGACGTGTGTTAAACTGCTCCAAGTTCCCAGATCGACCTGGTCTGACTACTATGTCAAAAACATGACACAACATAAAGATGTGTGCAAAATTAGAACCTTTTTCGGCCCGTCGTTGCTGGGATATCAGCCAAACTGTTCGATCGCCCAGGTACAACACGGGAGTCGTGGGGTCCGCTTGCAATCCGCGGTGAACTCAGATTTCGGGCATTCCTTAGCTGTCACATGGGACGATGGCAGACAGAGCCCGTGTGCAAAACTCGAGCTTAATTTAACCCACGGCTACAGGCCTAACCCCGATTAGGACAAAAGAAACCCCCTAAAACAAAATTAAATTAAAAAAAGAGGAAGCAAAGAAAGAAAGACAAAAATCCTTCTATAACGGCATAGGCACCTTGCTGGAATGGACCCGCTTCCTGGGGCCAAATATTGTGCTGGCCTTTTTCTCGTTGCCCCGTCTTTGATATCACCCTTAAGTGGTGGAAAAGGACGTTTAAATCCCAAACACCCACCCACTTACCCGGCCCATTTGATCACAGTACAAGCTGACATTCAAGCAAACTTGTCACCTTTGTGCCAGTGACCTACTACTGGCGGCGTCTGTTGCGCAGCACTATCTTTCATTTTTCCCTCACCCTGAAATAAGCTTCTTTAACCGTTGGCCTGTGGCGGTGGCTACCCCAGAGCGCTGACTTGTTTTTAATTTAGAAAACCACACGTGCGTTCCCTCGCGTCCCATCATTATGCGCGATAGTGGTGAGTTTATGATGGGGAGGTTCCATGGAACAGATATTAAACGAGATATGAGACATGGGCTTTTCTCCTTTCGGTTTCACAATTCGTTTCATGCAGTGCGTTTTATGTTCCCGTTTGAGTTTATTTCTCTCGCTTTGGTCCGCCGTTTTAATTTCTGTCTGCGAGGGTATTCTTGAGTAACTTCTCTCTCTCTCTCTCTCTCTCTCTCTCTCTCTCTCTCTCTCTCTCTCTCTCTCTCTCTCTCTCTCATTTCCTGTGCTTGATAATACGTTTTTCATTCTCTTTGAAAATGGTCTTGTGTGCCTATGACTTCTTCCGCTGCTGTAAAATAAAGGATCTGCCTGCCTGCCTGCCTGCCTGCCTGCCTGCCTGCCTGCCTGCCTGTCTGCCTGTCTGTCTGTCTGTCTGTCTGTCTCTCTCTCTCTCTCTGAGGCATGTCACTGATCTTAATAGCCGTAAACTTTTCTTCTCCGCCCATATCAAATCACAAATTGATTATATTTCAACTGTGTGGGACGGATGTGGTGAACTACACAGAAAAAGGCTAAATTCACTTTACAAACGAGCCGTTAAAATGGTTTTGCCGGGACCTATCCCGACTATCGATAAAATGAAGAAACTAGGTATACTCCCCCTTCAACAACAGCTCATAATTATACAATAAATGTGTTTTAA
>JACVVK020000098.1:1367500-1375000 GCA_018292915.2 Batillaria attramentaria
GCCGCTTTTTTATTCTCTATTGAAAATCACAGGCAACCCGCATGTCTGAACTTCTGCAAGCCAAAAAAGGAAGACAAAAAAAGTAACAGACTGCATTGTATACGCCCTTTTGTTTAAACAAGATTAAAAAAAAAAGAAAAAGAAAAAAGCGCCTTCACTTTTGACCTTGAACTTTCCCTCAACCATCAACAGGTGACAAAGCTTTCAGTCGATCAATAAAATAATTATAAGAAAGAAAAAAAAACCGACGAGGTTTGACAATCCAACTACGCCATAACAACTGGAGAAGTTTATCGGCAAAATTTCACAACCTAACGTACACGACTCTGTAACCCTGAACTATGTCGATGCAGGTGACACCAAAAAATCCATAACGCGGGATGATGATGAGAGGGAAAACAAGTGTGAGGCATGGCTGATGCTGCAACATTTAGTGTATTGTTAGGGTGATAGGTTCAAATCTGTGGCAAGCCGAATTACTCTGTGTGTGTGTGTGTGTGTGTGTGTGTGTGTGTGTGTGTGTGTGTGTGTGTGTGTGTGTGTGTGTGTGTGTGTGTGTGTGTGTGTGTGTCTCTCTCTCTCTCTCTCTCTCTCTCTCTCTCTCTCTCTCTCTCTCTCTCTCTCTCTCTCTCTCTCTCTCTCTCACACACACACACACACACACACACACACACACACACACACACACACACACACACACACACACACACACACACGTATTTTATAACCTAACACGTCGTGCTTGTACACAAGTAGGCATATTGTGTCCTCGATGGCGCGTTGGATCCAGCAAGGTTTCGTAACAGATAACGGTACCTCTGAGCTATCGCCGACTCTCTCTCTCTCTCTCTCTCTCTCTCTCCCAATCCCTCCCTTTTCCTCTCCCTCTCTCTGTCTTTGAACGGAAGTTTGAGTAGAGTTTTGACATAATGGAACCGATCATCACGGCCAACAATTTATAATAATTGTCTGCCTACATTTACAACAGAACAATTGTCCAAACTGTTAGCTTGAAGCTTTGAGGCCCGTTGGATTCACTGAACCCAACTATATAATTCCGCAAGCATTACCATTGGAAAATTCAGCTTTTATGTATAATGCCAGTATGGAGGAGACTGCGATGGGGGGGGGGGGGGGCGAATGGAGAGCACCAACTGACCAAAAGAAGATTCTTAGGACATAAATATCATTATTTTTTATGATCAAAAAGTAATTGAGAACTATGTATTTATACCACTCTACCACTGTTACAGAACATGGTGAAAAGTCCGTAATTCATTGTACCCATAAAAATCACACGTGAGAATCATAGGTGTACCTAAAAAGTACACCGGCACTACCTCTAGCAGTGTTCCAGCACCGTGTTCTGGCTGAAGGATTTACGTCACGATATGACCCAAAACCTCGTTAAAACTCGAAATCAACAAACTCGTGTGGTGTATTTTCTGTAATCGGGGAGGCACCTCATTGTGAAAACTCTATGGGGTGGGGTGGGGTGGGTGTTTGGGGGTTTAACGTCCCTTTCCACCACATAGGGTGATATCAAAGACGGGGCAACAATGACAAAAGCCAGCACAGATCTTTGGCCCCAGCCGGGATCGAACTCACGACCCGAGCATTAGAAGTCCAACGCTCTACCATTCGACCACCCCGGCTCCCCGAAAACTCTATGTATGTGTAGGCAAGCAACAGTGGAAAGACATAAACAACACGTGATTCTGTACGTATTTTCCTGTCACCAGTACCCTCACCATCACCATCACCAGCTCTGCCTTGACACTGGCTGGTCCGGCAAGCCAAGCCTGGTTAGTTGAGATGTAATCAGGGAAGACAGGGCCCAATGATAAACTGACCGGCTATCGATCGCCTATCAAAATAAATCTCCCCTTCCCTCTCCCCCTCCTTCCCCCCCCCCTCCCCCCCTCCCCCTTCCCTAAAATCCAGTCTGCTGACCGCTCCAAACCGGTCGCTAGCTGAAAATCCAACCCCCACAAAAAAATGTACCCTGAATGTGTATTCCTTGTTAAAACACATTTCATGGTGTGGATGATTACACGGCCAGCACCGCAGGTGCCGTACGCCCCGAGTCTGGTTAACGCCGGGATTTTTATGACAGGAAGCGTGGAATGTGGCCCTGTCGCTTAGTCTCAAACCACATGGACCTCCAAGCATCATCATACCATCATCCTCATCGTCATCATGCATAATATTGCCCCAGCTTCCGAGCCGTCCGTGTATTCCACCCCCTGACTTGGGAGGAATACCACTAGAGCTGGCAAAGAGTTGGGGCAGAGAAAAAAGTACCCAGTAGACTGAAATATTCGTCAGGGCACTGTTACAATTTACATATTCCTGAAATTCCTATTTCACCAGTTGTGTGTAGAATTCAGATTGTCCATCCACCGATCGGTGAAGGTGCTTTTTCAAGGCCGTCCCTGCACACACAAAGATTGAGCCAATTTGCACGGTTACCGACTTACCGGCAGCTTCTAGTTCTACTAGTTCTAGGTCAAACACAGGAGGCGGGGGCCCGCTTGTGTTATCTGTTTGCAGTCCGCGGGGCACTCAAATTTCGGACAGGCCGTAGAAATAAAATGGGGTTGATGGCAACATTACAAGTTTACAGAGCTCTGAAATAGACTTTGGGAGTGTGTGGGGTGGGTGTTCTGGAGTTTTACGTCCTTTTATATCAAATATCAAAGACGGAGCAACGAGAGAAAGGCCAGCACAAATATTTGGTCCCAGCCGGGACTCGAACTCACGACCCGAGCATTGAAAGTCCAACGCTTTAACATTCGGCCACCCCGTCTCCCCTGGATTTGGGGAAGATCACTGGCCTAATAGCAACAGCGTCCGTGCGAAACACTTTGTTGTTGTTGTTGTTGTTTTTGTTGTTGTTGTTTTGATACCATGGAAGTTGCTGATCCTGAAGTGGCAATCTTTAAATTGCTGGAGTTATTAATGGATGTTTTATGGAAGTTATCAACTCTGGTGCTGCTGCAGCTGGAGGCATGAGGGCGAGAGAGAGAGAGAGAGAGATTTTATAAGCCACACTCATTTGCGATTTCATGATCTCCTTTACTTGTCGGTGAAGCCGAAGACAAATTTCCTGTTTTAAGGACAATAAAGAAGTTATCTGTATCTGTTAATACAGATTTCCAGTGGAACAATTTTCCTCCCGCGACCAGACATTCTGGTCACCGGGGACGGAGAGACAGAGGCGGACGGAGAAGGAGGGGGGGGGGAGGAGGAGGAGGAGGGGGGGGGAGAGTCCGATGGCCTAGGCATCACGCGCCGGTTGTCTAAGCTTTATGGTTTGTCCAAAGTATGGTGTCCAATATTCCGCTTGTGGACACTGGCCGCCCGGCGTAGTTTGAAAATGTCCCAATCGATAATGTGAAAGTAGGGGCTTACAGCTAGCAACGGCCTTCCATCCTCTCTCTCTCTCTCTCTCTCTGGCTGTCTGGTGCGCTGGCCAGGACTGGACTTTGAGGCCGAGACTTGAGATCGCTCGCAGCGAAAGAAAAATGTCGAGGGCACACCATCCCCTTTTCTCGGCTGATTATTTTGGAATGTGTCGGCTGGAAAGGCGGAGGGAAAAATGTCACTAGGGTGATTGCTTCATTCTGAAACCCTGTAGTAGTTAGTGAAAATAAATAATTAGAAAACAATGAAATCAGTGTTACAAACATTTTCGTGTCAAATAGCTAACATCACAACAAGAGTCTGATCAATATGTCGTCATCATCATCATAATCGTCAAGATGAAGTTTGCATCACCATGTAATCATCAGTTATCATCGTCTTCGTTATCGTCGCCATCGAGAAGTCGTCACTGTCATTGTCCCCATAAAATTCCTCGTTATCATCGTCATTATCACCTTCATCGTTGTCCTTGTCGTTACTGTCAGGGGAAGGCGGGGGAGCCAAGCGATAAACTTTCAATGCTCGGGTCGTGAGTTCGAATCCCGGCTGAGGCCCGTTTTTTATTTTTCTGACCTTTTTCTCGTTATCCCGTTTTTGCTATCACCCATACGTGGTGGAAAAGGACGATGACTCCCCACCCCCTCCCCCCAACCCCGCTGGTGATAGTGACCCCCCCCCCCCCCCACACACACACACACACACACACACACACACAGTCCCACCCCTATAATTATCCGTTTTCCCGTCCTCGAGGTCCTTCCAATCGAGATATCACCCTTACGTGGTGGCAACAGACGTTAAACTCCCAAACACCCACCCACCCACCCACCCACCCACCCACCCTTCCCATCGGGAACCTGTTATCTGCATCAAATTAATTGGTGTATCTGCTTGCTACATTGTCTTATGTTGCCTCTGTGTGTGTGTGTGTGTGTGTGTGTGTGTGTGTGTGTGTGTGTGTGTGTGTGTGTGTGTGTGTGTGTGTGTGTGTGTGTGTGTGTGTGTGTGTGTGCGCGTCTGTGTGTGTGTGTGTGTGCGTCTGTGTGTGTGCGTCTGTGTGTGTATGTAAGCTGGTTTCTCTGAGTATTTTGCATTTGTACGGCGCTTAGAGCCTGCTGTGTACATGTGTAAACGCCATATAAGTCACAATAATAATAATAATGAGTATTGTATAGGCGCTTTACCCAATTTCATGAATCGGCTCAAAGCGCCGCGGACTGAACCCAACACGCACGCTCACGTGAATCACACGCATTCTCTCACACACTGGACACAAACACATTACAAACACGTGGTGCGAAGGGGTCAGCCCAGCTATTTAAATCTCGGAATTTAGATTTGCATTTATTTTTCAAATTTGGTGGGCTGAACATTTCCAAAGCAGAGGGGGGAGGAAGCCGGAGTACCAGGAGAGAACTCCGGGTCTGAGCTTGCAATGGGTGATTAAACATATAAGTCATTATTATTATTATTATTATTATTATTATTATTATTCAGTATTATCATCGTCATCATCATCATTATTATTATTATTATTAAAAGTTCATTGTCATTGTCATTGTGGGCATTCTCATTATCGACGTATATATATCGAGGTATATGTATATGGCCTCGTCACCACAAGCAACATTATGCAACAATATGTATATTCCGCGCAACACTGTTGTCTTCGCAACAGTCCAATATCATCCATCATTTCATCATTTGTACTGAATCTCACGTGTGCAGCCAGAATGAGAAGGCACCAGAAAAGAAAAAAAATCTCTCCTACATGCTGCTCCTCCTTTCGTGGGAGGTCTCCGAAAAAAAAAAAAAAACCCAAAAAACAGCTTAATGGAAGAATCTTTTCTAGCGTTACCTATCCATTTCTCATTCGGTTCTGAGCTTGCAATGGGTGATTAAACAGTTCTCTCTCCCTCCCTCCCTCCCTCCCTCCCCCCCGCCCCACGCCTTTTTTTTTTTTTTTTTTAATACTTTGTAGCTTTGGTATTTCACCAGTGCTTGTTTCAGGGTCAGCTATTTTTACCACACACTTACTGCAGTTCGTGAAACGTTCTTACGTGTTCTCTGTAGCTTGTTCTTGACTACATACATGTTTATGTTTAATTGACGATATTAATCTTGCACGCATTATCTCCTGTGTATACGTAATCGTAGCTTCATGGGTATTGTGTGGCGAGGTCAGGTTTCCAAGAGGCTTGCGTATCTAACAACCTCAAAAAGTCAGTCAGTCAGTCAGTCAGTAAACACCTCTCCCCAACACTCCTAAGTCCCCCCTCCGCTCCCACATCATCGCCCCTACCCCCCCCCCCGCCCCCCATCCCCTCCCAAAAAAGCTGTAGTTGTTGCAGTGTTATCGGCGTCGTTATGTTAAAATCACAGACAGTTCGGGAAGTCAGTGGCAGCTCTCTCAGCAGATCGTCTTTTTCCCACACACACGTCACGCATCGCTTGCTGCACGTGCCGTACGGAATCGTCCGTCGGCAGTGGGGTGTGCAGGGGACTGAGTCGCACTTCTTTACCTGCGGCGTGTAAATCGTTTACTGCTACATACTAGGAGGGGGGGGGGGGGTAACGTCTCCTGCCATCAGTACGAGAGAGTCGGGTTCGAGTGTCGAGTCCCACTAGGAAATGTTTTTTTTTTTTTTTTTAGCTGAAGTATGTGGCACCGTTTATTCCGATGGTAAGGGGTCTTTACGGGTACTCCGGCTTTCTGAGCCGACCCTTCGCACATCGTCATTGTAATGTGTTGATGTCCGGTGTGTGAGAGAATGTATGTAATTCACGCGAGCGTGCGTGTTGGGTTCGGTTCGCGGCGCCTATACTCCAGGTCAGGGAAATGTGCTTTGGGGTTGTTCATTCACTCATCCTAGTCGCTCTCAATTCGCACATTCACTCCGGGACTGCTGGACAGTTCTTCAGATACAAAGGTCCGAAAACACTGGAATGCGCAAATGAACTCAAATTTGTCGATTACATTCGTGGAGTACACGTCATAGAAATGTGGCTTGGCGTTGTCCATTCACATTACAACGGTGTGAGGACACAAACTGACCGTGGGGTTATGTGCAGTGTTTATTTGAAGAACCCTGATTGGCGAGTGTCCTGGTTTGTTGTGATTTTTATCAGGAAAAAGCGTGATTTACGTGATTTTTGTCATGAAAAAGCGTGATTTACGTGATTTTTGTCATGAAAAAGCGTGATTTACGTGATTTTTGTCATGAAAAAGCGTGATTTACGTGATTTTTGTATATTGTAGGGCAAGGTGCATGCCAGGGGGCTGCAACAAGAGGCAAGGTTCCAGTTAAGCTGGTCGGGCACAGGTGAAGTGAGTGGATTTCAGTGAAGTGGCTTTCTGGCCTAAACAAAAGGCAGACTTGTATTACTCCGGTGAGGCTTGGGCTGAAAGGAGCCGTTCAATTTTTTTTAAACTCCTGTCCGGTGTGTGCCCTTGAATGGTCTGTGCATGGGTATTTTGTATTTCTACATTGAAGCATTTTTAAGGGGTGACTATGAAGCCTGAGGCTAATAGGGAATATATACGCATTTTGACGCCTCCTACACTTGCGTTCTTTGACCACAGTCACTCCTCATACTCAAGGCTTCACACAGTCACTGCTAGACAGTTCTTCAAACCCACACAGGTTCGGAATCTTTAGAATACGCAGACTGACTCAAATTTGTCGACCAGCTCCAATCCTCCTGTTGTTTTCTTTCGCCACACCGAGGTATCATGTCTTGAAACGTTAGTGATAGAACCTTGGCCTGAGGGGGGACTATTTTTGCCACGCTTGCTTGGGAAAAGATTTGTGCAGAACACAAAAAGATGGATGCTCCGTGGCATTTTGATGCCCCCTGGCGTGTTTTTGTCCCAAACAGAAATTCTACACGCGGCTGGGAATTGATGGGTGGTGAAACTTTTCTAACAGCCCCTGCTGGAGAGTTTTAGTACATAGAATGGGAGGCCGTGGATTGTTTCGGGTGCAGAGGTAAAGTTGTGAAGACAGTATTGGTAGAACTAGGAGTGGAAAATGATGTGGGCGTGAATGGCAGAGGTGAAGAAAGGAAACAAAT
>JACVVK020000098.1:1380000-1400000 GCA_018292915.2 Batillaria attramentaria
TGCAAATTACGTCAAACGATCATCCGCAGACTGATCTCAAGACTCTGTGACGTAAGCGTCAAATGCAAATTACGTCAAACGATAAACATGTGTCGAAGGGATCTGGGCCCGCATGTAAAAGTCGGGGTTAGGGAGTTTACCTCGAACTAAACTAGCTCCAGGGTTAAATTTTCTGGGTTTTGTTGTTGTTGTTGTTGTTGTTGTTGTTTTTAAATCAGGAAGCGGGTCCATTCCAAAAGGTGCCTATGCCGTTATAGAAGGATTTTTGTCCTTCTATATTTGCTTCCTTTTTTTATTTAATTTTGTTTTGGGGTTTCTTTTGTCCTAGTCTGGGTTAGGCCCGTAGCCGTGGTTTAAATTAACCTCGAGTTCTACATACGGGCCCTGATCTTCTCAAGTCAAGTCAAAGTGTTTTATTTTTCCTGACCCACGTCAGGCATTGAAAGGGTTTGTTGTTGTTTTTTTTAAATAAGATTTGTTAAGGTGAGTGGATGCTTTCGATCAAATTTGTTACAGTGATATAACAACACGACAGGAAAACAGTAGCTGACACACACCTGAATAAGCTAATAAGACAACAGACAACACAAAACCAAAATGATAATTAACACACACGCACACATACACTATAGTCATATATCATACAAAGTCCAACAATCCAAACACACGCCAAGTAGCACGGACAGTTGTACCAAAATACCCTCATTGCCAAGCGGTTTCTACGAAATCATGATTACTAGATGATTTTAAAAAATCATGACACTTTAGATACTGTACACTCAGCACTGTAATTGCAACTGCAACCATAAAATATCCACTCACTTGTCATTCATTCATACTAACGTTAGTTAAAGTTAGCTGGCCAACAATTTTCAAAGAGAGACAGTTTTGACTGCTGATCTGTCTCCGCCTTACAGGCAATGCGGAAACTTGGACAGCGGTTTGGAGGTGACCGGGGGGGGGGGGGGGGGAGGGGGGGGAGGCAAAGGGGGTTGTGTGGAGAGGGTCGAGAACGTGAAGATGAACTAGCCGTGGCGGACGGTGACGGAGTGAGTGCAGGAGAAACTGGACCCCAGCGTCCAGTGCGTCGGACAGCCGCGATTGGATGTGGTGGTCACATGATGGAGCACTCTAACTGCTGCCCGAGTCAACCAGCCTTACCTCCCCTGGCCGGCCAGAGTGGTCGTTCTTACCTCTAACGTCGCTGAATTGGTCACACATAGATGATGATGATGATGACGACGACAACGACGACGACGATGATGATGATGATGATGATGAAACGTTCATCAGAACAATATATATCGAGTATATAGTACAGTAGGTATTGCTGCCTATCTTTCAATAAGTCCTCTACATGCCGCAGACCAAATCTGACAATCAGGAGAAAGAAAAACACACAGGCAGAGTGAGAGAGTGAGAGAGAGAGAGAGAGAGAGAGAAAAAACTAATAAGATAAGATCACTTTATTAATCCCTCATGGGGAACTTTCATGTCCGCTTAAACACAGCGACAATACAATACAATACATTAAAATTCATTAAAATTCTGCACACACACACACACACACACACACACAGCGCAAAGGTCACAGTTGTATGCCGCACATACTGGTTAGAAACAGGTACTACCGCAAGTATAGTACAGTACAAAGTTCAAGGAACCACTAACCGTGTGGGCGACGGGAGGGTTAGAAAGCCCGCTTTCCCGCATTTCCGTTATAATACACCAATAGGAATTATGGGACTTATAGCCGGACCAATTCAAATGCCAATTACTTGAAGCCACAACCATCCAACCTTACCCCCACCTACCCCACCTTCCTATTCCGACAAACCAGTCACCAGTTTTTCAGCCTTTCCATTTTTTTTCATGCAATACAGCGACCGTTCGTGTTTACTGCAAGGCCAGTGGCTGATATATTACTACCTAGTTTTACACAACTGACCTCCAAGCATTGAAGTCTGGACCAAAATATGAAAGTTGCGCTCTTGCAGAAAGCGAGTCGTCAACAGACATTTAGACAATTAATGGTCACCGAAAATATTCCAAACCGTTATTGTTATACAGCAGATGCTAACAAAACATCGGCACAAAATGGAGGATTTTCAACTCCAGCAGTGAATATGAGGAAATATAAGAAACTGGTCACCGCTCATGTAACGTTGGCCATTGCAACCCTGTTCCGGGTCCGTCGATAACTCCATGCCCCTACGACGACGGCCAAGTCGGTCTAACCGAGACCGAGCCGAGCTAAGTGATACCTAAGAAGGAAAAAACAAAAATACTCGGTGACAAGGAAAGTGGACAGTTTGCGAACAACTCTGAGGTCCCCGTGTTATTTCACAGTGTGCACAGAAGCGGTGAAAACTGTCGCATTCACCAGCATAGTACATTCTCAGCCTGTTTCGAGATTAATGCCTGCATGAGTTGTTCCCCCGTGCATACACAGACCCGCAGCATGCAAGCATTTTTCGTGGGAGCTTTGTGCTCTGCTACGAAGCAGGCTGAGAATGTACTGTGCTGGTGAATGCGGCAGTTTTCACCGCTTCTGTGCACACTGTGAAATAAGACGGGGACCTCAAAGTTGTTCGTAACTGTCCACTTTCCTTGTCACCGAGTATTCTGGTTTTGTTTTGTTTTTTTTTTCCATCTTAGGTATCAGTTAGCTCGGCTCGGTCTCGGTTAGCCCGACTTGGCCGTCGTCGCAGGGGCCTGGAGTTATCGACGGGCCCGGAACAGGGTTGAGACCATTGCAACTTGCCAGTGTTGCTGCTGGACTACATCATAAGCGTTATATTTGTAACGAGAAAACCAGGTCAAGGAAAACAAGATGTGCTTTAAACATTGACTCGGAGTCGAGTCCACAAATGGGTGACAAATCTGTTGTTGTTTATAAATAACTTCCGTGAGGCCATATCATTTTTAAGACACGGTTTCTAGGCTGCTTTCAAAGAAAATAATGACCCGTTTCCTGCTATCAATGGGATAAATACTGAAACAGCACTATTGCGTTGTTTGTTTGTTTTTTTTGTAGTGGTGATGTTGTTATTGTAGCTGCTGTTGGTGGTGATGACGATGACGACGATGATGATATGGTGGTGGTGGTGGTGGTGTTATTAATGTTATTCATGTTGTCACTGCTGCTTATGCTGCTGCTGTCGTAGATGATGACGACGACGACGACGACGATGATGACGACGACGACGACGACAATGATGATGATGATGATGATGATGATGACGACGACGACGACGACGACGATGACGATGTTCTTACTGATGTTGCTGCTGCTGCTGTCGTTGATGATGATGATGATGATGATGATGATGATGATGATGATGATGATGATGATGTTGTTGTTGTTGTTGTTGTTGTTGTTGTTGTTGTTGTTGTTGTTTAACTGTGGAATCTGTTCATCTCTGCTCCCTCTGTACAGCAAAGATTATTTGATAATTTGCGATTTTTTTCGTAAATTCTCTCCAGGCCATTTTACTATCGCTTATTTCTTGGAAAATAACTGTGCCTCACCTTCAAAAAACCTTCACACATTTTTCTGATTACACTTTGCGCAACGTTGTAAGTCTCACACAAAACCTTCACAGACTAAGTGACTACACCTTGCGCATTTTTGTAACACAACTGTGCCTCAGTTCTAAGTTTCACACAAAACCTTTTCGTAATCAAATGAAATTTTGCGCAGTTTTCTAGCACAACTATGCCTCAGTTTAAAGTTTCACACAAAACATTCACACATTTTGTGATTAAACTTTGTACAGTTTTATAAACATATGTGCCTCTGCTTCAAAGTTTCAATAAAATGTTCACACATTTCGTAATCAAATTTTGCGCAGTTTTTTTTTTTAAGCACAACTGTGCCTTGGTTCAAAGTTTCACACAAAACATTCACACATTTCGTGAAATAAACTTAGCGCAGTTTTATAACATAAATGCGCCTCAGTTCAAAGTTTAACACAAAACCTTCAAACATTTCGTAATTAAATTTTGGGCAGTTTTCTAGCACAAATATGCCTCAATTCAGAGTTTCACACAAAACCTTCACACATTTCGTGATTTAACTTTGCGCACTTTTTATAACACAAATGTGCCTGTGCTTCAAGTTCAAAGTTTCACATAAAACGTTCACACATTTTATCACATCAAATTGTGCGCAATTTTATAACACATCTGTGCCTCGGTTCACAGTTTCACACAAAACCTTCACGCATTTTGCTGATGAAACTTCACGCAATTTTATCACGGCAGCTTCAGTGTCCCGTTCAGAGCTGAGCAGCGGGCACCGCTGCTGCCCTAGCCTCTCTCATAATTCTCCAACGTGTGTACCTTGACCGATAAAACTGCGACAAAGCCGAAAGACGGGGGGCTCAGAAAGAGCGGAAGAAGAAAATAAAAGATGTAATAAAGTGTTGCAATGGCCGCACAGCCGTCAAATTTCTCACCGGATCGATTTTGAATGTAGCGTCCAGTCTGCCCGTTCTCAGGCTCCTGGCGTGTTTTCAATAGGCACGTTTTAGTAGGACTTCGTAAGGAGGACTTCGCTGAGCAGCGTAACCCATTTACATGTCAATCAGGCTCACACGGCAGAGAACGCCAGCGGCTACCGCGCTGCGATTATAACCCCTAACGTGCCTAATTTACATGTAGACGGGTTACGCTACTCAGCGAAGTCCTCCTTACGAAGTCCTACTAAACATGCCTAATACCAAACTCTTTAAACTCTAGCGGAACTGCGGCTTGGTTTGCAGAGGATGCCAAAGTCACAGACGGCCTGCAAAGCGGAAGATTTCCTACCTACGTGGGATCCTGCCTAGAGCGGACGTTTTATGGGCCCCACGCAGTTGGGAGCCTGTCGCCACACAGCTCAGCGAAACTCGCCCACTTCATTTGTGCGACTATTACGGTGCTTCAATTGTCATACTACATGGTGTGGATAATTACATGGCTGGCATCGCAGGTTTTGTATTTATTTGGCCTGGTTAACCCGGAATATTTTATGACAGAAACTGCGGTCTGCAGCCGTGCCACGCAGGCCCAAACCACATGGACCTCCATAGCAGCATCACATACCATCATCCTCATCATCATGTATGCGAAACCTAACCGCAGCTTCCAAATCCTCCGTTAATTCCATTATCCGGGAGGAACACAGCTGTTGATCTACTAACAACAAGTTTAATGTCGAATTTTATGACAATGAAATATTCAACTTTTTTTTTTTTGTTTTGTTTTTTTTTGTTTCTTTTCGTCATTTGTTTCTTGAAAACCATTTCTCTCGACCATACCCTCTTCTGTTTAAATGTATTCCTTAACAGTGCTGTCCGATACTCGCCCAACAGATTTCACGACTACGTGGTATCGAAAACGCATCATCAGGAGTGTGGCTGTCCCTCAGCGCGAGCGGCCGGTCGGTGGCTGTAATGTACACCCATACATATAAATCTCCCTGCACAAAGCCCAGCCCGATCGGCCGCCGGGATAAATTGCAATATTAATGGTAATAATAAAATTTACGGAACTCAATCACGGAAGGGTTGCCATGGTGATCCGGGGTCAATTAGAATTAAAGAAGTTAAAAGCTTTAGCGGGGGGGAAAGGCGATACGGCTCTGCCAAAGCCCGGGCGGGGAGAGAACTGCTGGCAATTAGGCGAGCCCGGTGCAGTCCCTTTGAAACGCTAACTGAAAATTTTACGCCGAAAATAATGTTTTGTTTGAGGCGCATTTGAAAAACATAACTTACGCCGCCTGTGAGAGTCGGGCGGTCGTGTTTATGGGCAATTTGGGACGGGCAGAGTTGGGAGGACCGGTCCGAACCAATCGGAACAGACCAGGCTTAGAATAAAACTTGAAGGGGGAGAGAGAGAAAAGAAAAGAAAAAAAGAAAAAAAACAGGGATGTTTGGGCTGTTTCTTGGCTGTTGAGACAGACTTGGGAGATGTGCTGAAAAGATCCGGCGCGGAAAATGGAGCATGTAGATTTTTATCTAAGTCTGGGAGAGATGAAGAGGAGGGAGATGGGGGTGGAGAATGTCGGGATGTGTGTGTGGGGGGGGGGGGAGGGGGGGGAGGAGGGAGGGGGGCGAAGTGATGATCACATGATAGGCTGGGAGATTTTCGAGTGATGAAAAGATGGTGTAGATAAGAGAAGAGCCAACCTCACAAAATATTATCCAGACAAAGGAAGGCAAAAACTTTCTTTTTATCTCTCCCCCTTCTTTTCTTTCTTTTTTTTTTCCGCGATTGCACACAAAACCACAAGAACAAGCGAACACGTATGGACTGAAAGGCTTATGGCGTTAAAACATAACTTGGCTTCGGTTTTTATTTGAACAGCGGTTAGAACTTCTGCTGAGGTTTGATACACGTTTTTGTTTTGTTTTTTGTTTGTTTTTTTCAGTTTTAGGAACAGATAATCCAGCTCATTTCATGCTTACGGGGTTACTATGCGTTTGAACACCACAGACAGTCTTGTCATCAAAGGACACTTTATTGTTTGAGCTCCCCTCCATCACGTTTCTATCACCCTCTCTACCTCTCCCACCCCCTCCTTAGGGAGCCGGGGTGGCCGAATGGTAGAGCGTTGGACTCTCAATGCTCGGGTCGGGAGTTCGTACCCCGGCAAAAATGCCATTCTAAATTCCGAAATTTAAATAGCTGAGCTGACCCTTCGCACCACGTGATTGTAATGTGTTTATGTCCAGTGTGTGAGAGATTGCGTGTGATTCACGTGAGCGTGCGTGTTGGGTTCAGTTCGCGGCGCTTTGAGCCGATTCATGAACTTGGGTAAAGCGCCTATACAATGCTCATTATTATTATTATTATTAACAAGGACCGTGTCTATCGCGTGTGTATCATAAGCTAAAACACAAATGTGGGGTGAGAGGTGGTCTAATAGGTAACGCGTCGGATTTAGCCGCTGCGCTACTGAATGGCCGTCACCAATGTCACGGCGATGACGTGCGGGTTCGAGCCCAGGTCGAGCTTGTGATATGTGATACCGGTTTTTGACGTCAACCAGCTAGGCGAGCTCACACGACCTCATGTGTTTGGGTTTTTGCAAGTGCATAGAGGCACGATAAGGGTTTTCAGTACTTTCTTTATGTCAGCATGCTTGATGTCAGAGAGCTTGCGTTCCGGCGTGTGCGCGCGGGCTGCATACATGACACAACGACTACGACTGTGACTACAGCAGGTCATTGAATGGAAACAACATATTGGGCTGGTGGCCATCTTGTCCTGGCTACCGGGCCGCTCATCGGCGGTTTCTCTCCGGGTTATCCGGCTTTCCTCCCCCAGCAAAATTGTAAAAAATATAGGATAGATATTGGGTGGCGCTGCACCGCGGCGACGCGCTTCCCCCCGGGGGAAGCAGCCCGAATTTCCCGAAAGGGATCATAAAGTAGTAAAATAAAATTTAAAAATATTAAGAAATGGTAAGGGTGTGTCATCTACATCACAGTTCCTATGTTTCAAGCGCAGTGTACCCCCAGTCACGTGACTACGAGACGTTTGATTTGATTTGCTATCAAACTTCAGCCTGCCTTCATCTTCAGTTCAACTTTCAATATCATAGTTCCAACCGTTTCAGTGTCACCCTAAACCAAGCCGGCCGTTTTACGGAATCTTCTTCACAGAGTCCGCAGTTTTCCAATATATACATCAAACTTCAACCCGCCGTCAGCTTCAGTTTAAAAGGGCTAATACTATCATTATTATGCTCTCAGATCGTTCTCAGCTGATTTCGTGGTATCTATCATCACACCACTGGACAGTGACAGCTTCTGTAATGCTGGCACTTAGCCAACAGAAGCGTACTCGATGATACGGCGACCACAGTGACCGCTCCAGTAGTGTAACAACAATCGTAAAATTTGAATGTTCAACCGCTCGAGCAAAGTGTAGAAACACTGTATCGCAACAAGAGCTGTACTAATCATCAAGACAGAGTATCAAGTGGATGGCGCTGCACCGCGGCGACGCGCTTCCCCCGGGGGAGCGTACAGGCGCACTCACGAGCGAAACTGTTTCAAAACATGAGTTAGCTCAGCAAAGATGGAATTAGCCCCTTCAACTGTCAACATAATCGTAAATTGTTTCTTAAAACTGAAACGTGCAAGATGACCTTAAGCAAAACCGTTTCGTTTTTGGAATCTTCTTTGCGTAGTTGTCCTTTTGGTATTTCCAAAGTTTCACTGCTGCAGACGGTTGCAATGTCCGCTCCATTCTGTCCAAGAATCCTGACCAAGCCTTCCTTTTTTTTCTCCTAGCGTGCAGGCACTGATGTAAAGACAGCAGTAAGTGCAGCATTTTCAGATAATTCAGTCTGCCCTCCCCCCACCCCCTCCGGTCCTCCCTCCCCCCAACGCCCCACCCCCACCCTCCTCGTCTGTCCCTCCCCTGTCTGCAGACTTGTCGCTTTCCAGGCCAGCGACTTTCACAATTTTGCCGACTACATCAGCTCAGTCTTCGCGTCAGTCCCTCAACCTGTGTGGGTCTGTCCTTCCCCCCCTCCCAACATAGATTTTTGAGAAGGTAGAAAACTTAATATTCTCACGCTGACTCGCTTGGTCATGAAACGAAGTTTACAGCAGCTGATGGGGCAGACAGGACCCCGGGCGACATTTAATAGATTACCCCCTCCCTACCCTCCAGGCTTGCTTGCTTGCTCAGTCCGGCGCTGGTATGGTATGACCATATTTGGGCATGCCTGGCTAGCGCTGTGAAAGTGACAGCCTGAGAGGTTTACCAAGCCCGACCAGTCAGTCCAGTTTCGTGCCAACTGATTTGATTTTATGCAAAGTGACAACTGACCATTTTAGTAGAGAGATTGCCTCGCGTGCCGCTCTGCCTCGGCTGTAGGCTTGGGCACCGGGACGGAATTTATATCTTATACTGAGTGATTGCTACGTATATCAGTAGAGGGGGGGGGGAGGGAGGGGGGAGAGGCAGGAGGAGAAAGGATGGGGGAGGGGGATGGGGGAGGGGAATGGGGGGGGGGGGTCAGGTGGGAAGGTCAGGGAAAGAAGGATTCAACATGTTGGACAAAGGTCACAATACAAAAAGACCCAAAATACGATTTCAGGACGACAGATAAAACCAGGTTATGCCCCAAAACTCCAACACGCTGGTTGGTTGTTTAAGGATTGTTGGTTGTTTAAGGATTGAGGGTTTCGCGAAGGTATGTGGGTGGGTGTTTGAGGGGTTTAACGTCCTTTTCCACCACATAGGGTGATATCAAAGACGGGGCAACGAGGGCATTGCCAACACAGTTGTTTGACTCCCGGTCGGTCGGGATTCGAACTCACGACCCAAACATTGGAAGTCCAACCCTTTACAGCTGATTCGGCTTTCCTGGCTCCCCAGGGTTTAACACACATTACGTACCGCCCGCGAGTATCTCACGTTATTGACTTTATTTCGGTCTTGGCCCTGTATGCGAAAATCAGCTTTGGAAATGTTCAGCCCACCAAATTTGAAAAATAAATGCAATTCTAAATTCCGAAATTTAAATAGCTGAGCTGGTCCTTCGTACCACGTGATTGTAATGTGTTTATGTCCAGTGTGTGAGAGAATGCGTATGATTCACGAGAGCGTGCGTGTTGGGTTCAGTTCGCGGCGCTTTGAGCCGATTCATGAAATTGGGTAATGCGCCTAATACAATTATTATTATTATTATTAAGATTAACGGTTCCTTGACGGCTCTTGTTGCAGCAAACAGTATAATCAAAATACAGCACTCCCACTACGCCACGTTAAATCCATGCAGACATTATTAATTATGGAGCACAACGGAGACAAGACAAATTTATTCCCATGAAGTTCGGCTAGGAAGCCTTCTTCAGTGAAGAAACAAACAAATACCAGGACAATATCCTACATATTTATCTTGATCTGGGCCCGTTTGTAAAACTCGAGGTTAATTTAACCCACGGCTACGGGCCTAACCCAGACTAGGACAAAGGAAACCCCAAAACAAAATTAAATAAAAAAGGAAGCAAAGAAAGAAAGACAAAAAAATTCTTCTATAGGCACCTTGCTGGAATGGACCCGCTTCCTGATTTAAAACAAAAAAAAACAACAGAAAATATAACCCTAGAGCTAGTTTAGTTCGAGGTTAGACTCTAACCCGGGGCTAAACTCCCTAACCCCGACTTTTACATGCGGACCCAGGTCAACAAGAATAATGTCAAACTGACAAAAAGTGTTCGACTGCATGGCCTTCTGAAGAGGTGTGTGTGTGTGTGTGTGTGTGTGTGTGTGTGTGTGTGTGTGTGTGTGTGTGTGTGTGTGTGTGTGTGTGTGTGTGTGTGTGTTGCTTTGTCTGTCTTACGTCAGTTCTGTCTTTCTATCTGGCTGGCTGGCTGGTTTGTGTTCTGTCTGTCCGTCCTGCCGTGCGTGTGTGTGCGTTTGTCTGTCTGTTCGTCTGTTTTGCGTTCTGTCAGTAGTCTGTCCTGTAGTGTCTGTCTGCCTGCCTGCATTACTGCACCTATGTTCATGTGTCCATTTCCGTCCCCTGTCCATTCACGTGCATTTGAACACTGTGAGTTTTTGTCTGTGGCGAGTGTCAGTTCATTTTACCAGTTTACGAACCCTTCGCCCCATTCGTCCTGTCCTCCTCTCTAATCTACGTGTCACATTAAACAACATCTTGCTCTCTCCCCCTACCCGATAATCATGTAAGTCATTCCTCCGCTGCACTCCATTATTGCAGCCAAAGCACAGCCGCTTGAAATGGAGAGAAGCAGAAACACAAACAGAAGAAAAACACACACCAAAAAAAACCCAAGCCCTTAATTGCACCTTGCTGTAATCAACCACCGCGCAATCAAAGCTAATTCTGGTGTTTAGGGCCGACTGGGGTACACAGAAAAAGTTTTAAACATGGCGTATGTGGCCCGGACTGCCTACAACAAGCTGCCCCATTCCAGCGGCCCTGCATGGGAATTATGGGTCCGCGCGGCCATTAACATTTTCAGTGGTCCCGTGCACACTGTCATTAATTTGTGAATTTGCAATATCAAATGCCCGCTCCGCTGGCGGCTCGCGTGCCGGGCGTTTGACAAAAACAGCATTTCATTGGCGGAAACTAGATCGCGTGACTACTTTTCAAAATTAAACAGAATCAATTTCTGCTGGCCGGGAGAGGGGGATTGTGGGATCACTTGATGCCTGGCGTCAGTAGATGGCCGACCAGCGCCTCCTGCTGGGGACTGTCTACAGCTGCTGGTGGACACCAGAGGCTGGCGTGGGCAGCCAGAGGAGACAACCAGGGAGAGGACTGTGTGTGTGGGGAGAGTGTTCTGCCAACTGAATGTCCAGGGACCTTTTTTTATTAAAATTATTCTGTTTGGTTGTTGATTTTGTTTTCAAAAATACAATTAACTCAAATATACATACAGTACATATAAACTGTCCGATACACTGCAGCGCACGAATGGATTCCCTCCCCTTTCCCACCCACCTCCACCTCTGCTCCACCCCCACCCCCCCTTCTATAGCCTTAATTTTGGGGGAGCTTGAACAGTCTGGTAGGTCTGGTGCGTGCGTGCGTGCGTGTGTGTGTGTGTGTGTGTGTGTGTGTGTGTGTGTGTGTGTGTGTGTGTGTGTGTGTGTGTGTGTGTGTGTGTGTGTGTGTGTGTGTGTGTGTGTGCGTGTGTGTGCGTGTGTGTGTGTGTGTGTGTGTGTTGTTCTTATTGTTGGTCTGGGTTTTTTTGTTTTGTTATTTTATGTTTTCGGGGGGGGGGGGGGGGGGGGGGGGGAGGGGGGGGGGGGGGGGCAGCGTTGTTTTTGTTTTGTTTGTTGCTGTTATTGTTCGTTTTGTTTTCTGTGTTTTCTGTTGATGTTTTTGTTGTTTTGTTGTTGTTATGTCTTTCCTTTGTGGAGGGGAGGAGGCTTTCTTTTGAGGAGGGGAGGGGTTGAGGAGGGGGTGTCTGCGTCGCGCCAAATGTGACGTCAGATCGTTTTATATGTTTCACGTCGTTTAGGCTACGGTCAGAAATGTGTTTGTAAAGGATATACACTTAAGAATATGATTTCTGAGATAAAAAAAAAACCAAACAAACAAACAAACGTGGATTTGAATCAAATGGGGATGTGCATTAGAATCTGACATCAAAACGTAATTATTCTGTTTAGATACAATCTCACAGTCTTCAGTTTCTCAGCACGATGTATTGAAAAAACAAAAACCCCACCGGAAGTACGCAGTCCCGTCCTGGCCATGCAGAACCACAAACGAGAAAATAATGTCGGCCAGATATGTCCCATTATTTCGCCATTTTCCAAGGTCATGGGCCGAACCAAAACCGATTTCGTATCGTATGTCATTAGACTGTGGCAAGACAACATAAGCCTCACGCGATTCGGGGCCAACCGTAACATGGGAATGGTTGGAGAAAGGGTGCACACAACAAATCGGAAGTCAAGGGGGAGTGGGGTGAAATGGATGATAGTGGGGGGGGGGGGGGGGAGGGCTAGGCCGGGAGGCTCAGTGTATGTTCTGATGGATGAGTCCACGTGTTGTTTGAATGCTATACGTGTAATTGCGACGGGACATTACAGGATGTTCGGTTAATACTTATGTGAAAAAGATCTCGAGGAAATGAAACGCGCCGGTCTGAATATGACATGGTGGATGATGCAAAACGGGGTTTTGCAGAAATATTCTGAAGTGTAATTCTATGGTATAGGTTGTTCCTAGTTCATCAGAGTATATGGTCGCGGCTTTGTAATCAGGAATCGGACACTCTCACCCCCCCCCCCCCCCCTATCTCCCTCTCTCTAGGCTGAGATGCCTACAAGAATTATCCTAATAAACATTTCATCATCATCATCATCATCATCATCATCATCTCTCTCTCTCTCTCTCTCTCTCTCTCACACACACACACACACACACACACACACACACACACACACACACACACACACACACACACACTGACACACACACACTGACACACACACACACTCTCTCTCTCTCTCTCGATATATATAACTAATCATTTACTTCTGACCGGTCCGCAGTCATCCGTCTAGCTGTACTTTTCCATTTTCACACACACACACACACACACACACACACACACACACACACACACACACACACACACACACACTCACACACACTCACGCACGCACGCACGCGCACGCGCGCACACACACACACACACACACACAATCTCGACATGTAAGCAATTCCGACCAGTCAGTAATCCCCAACCAGACTTTTCCCATGATCACACTGACATCACCCAACCACACGCTGCCTCCGACGCTGCCTGAGTGAGTCATTAGGAAAATTAAAAGAGAAAGGCAAAGTAAGCATGTACATTTTCTCGCGTGCAAAGACCTGCGGACTAGCTGTCATGGATCCAGCAGTGGTTTTTCTTCCCCGCACCGCACGCACACAACTCGCCTCACTTCAATCTGAGGCTTTTGTTGCACTACAGCCTGATTCTTGCCGGCTGGGGCTGCTGGACCGAGAGGGCCGGTGTTTTATGTGTACTCGGCACGATATGATCTTCTTAACTTGGCCTGCTTTCACAGCGACTGACAATGGAAGAGGCAGTTGACACACGCCATCACTGAGTGTGCGGATCAGGGGCTGTTTTGCCGTGGTTCAAAGTCCTTTCGCTCACGGGGCGGTGAAGCAGTTTTTGTTGGCAATTGATCGGCAAGCACTGAGGCAAACAGATCATACTTTTCTTCTTTTTTTTTTTTCTTTTTTTTTTTTGGGGGGGGGGGGTCCTACTTTATTGTCCTTTTCGGGGAATTTGGGCTGCTTCCCCCGGGGCAAGCGCGTCCTCGCGGTGCAGCGCCACGAAATATCTATCCGATTTTCATTTTGCTGTTGTTGCTACTTTGTTGTTGTTGTTGTTGTTGTTGTCGTCGTCGTCGTCGTCGTCGTTTTGGTGTGGTTTGGTCGGTTGGTTGGTTGTTGTTGTTGTTGTCGTGGTCGTCGTCGTTTAGTTGTCGTTTGTTTGGCTGGTTGTTTGGTTGATGTTGTTGTTGTTGTTGTTCAGTTTCTTACTACCTTTTCTAGAGTTTGTACTTAGATCATCAGGACAACTTGTTGGAAAGGCAGATTAGTATTATGGCCACCGTCCTGGAATAAACCCCTCTCTCTCTCTCTCTCTCTCTCTCTCTCTCTGAGACAACTCCGTCTTTTGCCTCACCTTCACGCCCCATCCTTCACCCATCTTGTCCTAGACACTATCCCTTCCCTCCTCCCCTTCTCCCCCCCCCCCCACCCCCCTCACCACCGAACCTCTACAGAGATCATACAGCACCTACGTTTGTTAATCAATCCAATCACCAAGTTTGAAACACGAATCACGACACAATCGCCAGCCGAACGACAAGCGGCGACTCGGGTTGCCGACAAAAGCCCTTCTTGCCAGCAAGCACCCCTCCCAATACTACCGATCCTCCTCCGGCCCGCCGCTTCCTTCTTTGCCGTGGGTTTCAACACGCACCAGGGTTTTCAAGGAAAAGCTGAAAGCGTTTCCTTGTCGAGGGATTATCTGCATTGTCCGGTCCTGCAACCAGAGCCGCTGATAATGGGTAGATTATTGGTGGCTGCTCTGTCTCCGCTGTGACTGGCGTGAGTTCCAAGTTTTACAAGAGGGATTACGACATTAAAACGGATCGACTTTGCAGTTTGTGGGTTTAGCTGCCTTTGTTCCGCTTCTTGTTGTCTGGCGTTATTATGCAACTGCAAAAGCAAGGCAATGCGCCGCAAAGAAAGGCAAGGCGTTCGAACACAGACGCTATGAGCCATCGCGAACACCATTCCAGACCGCGACGTCACACATGTGACAATCCTGGTTCACTGGACACAAGCGATTGTGTAACAGTCTTGGCGCTAATGTTAAGTGTGAGGGGGGAATGCCTAATCAGCCAATCAGTCAATCAGCAAATCAATCAGGCAACGTCTTTACATTTCAGTCAAGTTTTTTTCCACGCCAATTTCTCCGCCATGCTCTTTGTAAACTGGTTCAAATGAGCACGTATACGCTCGTATATAAGTTTTACTTGTTGTGCTCTCTTTCAGCGTAATACTGCTTGACGGTGATCCGGCTTCAATGAATAAGAATGTTTAAACAAAATCAATCAGTCAATCAAAACAGTCAACCGACCAGTCAGTCAATCAGTCAGTCAGTCAGTCAGTCAGTCAACCAATAAACCTAAACCAAACAGCCAATCAGTCACTCAGTTAATTTAAAACAGTATTTACAGTATTCACCATGATTATGATCGTCAGAAGCTGTATACCTATATTTACTATTTCGCGAGTCCCTAAAACTATATACATAGATGTTATGTCTTACATGCTGTGTCTATGTTGAATCATGTATATCTGAATTGAATATGACTGTGGTCATGTGAGAGCGTACATGTACACACGGGTTTTTTTTGTTGTTGTTGCTGTTGTTGTTGTTGTTGTTGTTGTTGTTGTTGTTGTTGTTGTTGTTGTTTAAGCTAGGGTTTTTGTTGTTGTTATTTCTCTGTGTGTGTGTGTGTGTGTGTGTGTGTGTGTGTGTGTGTGTGTGTGTTGTGTGTGTTGTTTTGTTTGTTTGTTTGCTTGTTTTTTTTGTTTTGTTTTGTTGTTGTTGTTTTTTGTTTTGTTTTTTTTGTTTTTTTGTTTTGTTTTGTTTTTTGTTGTTGTTTTTTTTGGGGGGGGGGTATGCTCTGTACTGTTTGTACTTTTCACAAATGTAAATTTCTGTTCAAAAAGAGAATTTTTTTTTTTTACTGTACACATGTACATCTATAGCCCATTTCAATTTAATGGGGAGATAAACGAGAGTATGCCGCGGAATATGCCAACCAACATCCGGGCAATGCCGCGGATAATTTCCAGATCGGTTACAATCATCTGCATTTCCTTTTGAAAAAACCCATGTATTGTGTGTTTTCTCCGATGCATAAAATATTCGCCCCATCATAACGCCTCAATAATTCTCCGTTCCATATCCCCACACAACAACCTTCTCTCCAGCACAATGCACTCTGATATTAAAGTCAGCTTATCGAGCTCGGGGGACAAGGGGAGAGAAAGGGAAAAAAAGGGGCGATTAACCGTGATGAAAATTGAAAATGTGGAAGCCTCAAACTCGGCTTCATCATATCCATCACCCTAGGTAAGTATTCTTTCTCCTGACGGAGCGTGAAAGCGCATTAAAATCTCAGGGCGATTCGCACGAAACCACTGTCTAAAAACACGACAGTAAAAGTAGAATTCGTCACGCGAAGCCCGCATCTAGTCAGGACATTTAGGATTTTTGTTTCCTTTTTTTTTTTTTCCAATATGACCGAGGTGCTGAGAGGAGAAAACGTTTTTTAGGTCAATTCTGTGAACCCAATCCCCTGGTAAGAGGGATATGGAAGGAAACCGATTGAAAACTTAACAATCCTAATCTTCGGGTTTTGGGGGGATTTTTTTTTTTTTTTTTTTTAAATCACGAAATTCATTTTCGAGTGTCAGAACAGAACAAAACCGGTGCAGCTGAATTGACTGGGGCGTTTATTGAATCTGGTGACACTGTGCAAAGTTCACTATGGGCAGATTTACAAGGTGCGATTTCAACCAAGGAGTTGTCCGTTGTCGTTGTCGTTGTCGTTGTTGTTGTTGTTGTTGATGCTGCTGCTGCTGCTGCTGCTGCTGCTGCTGCTGCTGATGATGATGATGATGATGATGATTTTGTTGTATGGTATTTTTGGATTTAATTGTTTCTTTCTTTGATTCAATAATTTGATTGTGGAGTGCGTGCGTGCGTGCGTGCGTGCGTGCGTGCCGTGCGTGCGTGCGTGCGTGCGTGCGTGCGTGTTGAATTTCTTGACCTGCATGCATAATGATAATGTCCGTACTTATATGTCTTACTTTTCAGTGTAGGTTACAGACCGGACAGTCTCGTCATTAGTTCATTATACACCAGACAACCCCAAAGAGACGACTAAAAGACACAAGAAAAAAAAGACATACGGACATACATACAGTCGACAGAGACACAGGGCAGTACTGACACATATTCCACACACGTGCGGCGAAAAGCTAAAACCACGACGCTTGTGATTACAGCAAAAGATACTGTCTTTGATTACAGTGCAGCTTTCGATGGAGCTGACTTGAACAATGAACTCGTTCCTTCTGACACTGCCCGACGAACACCTCTCTCTCTTTCTCTCTCCTTATCTCCTTAATGACGCCAAGAAATCTCTCGCCTAATTACAGTGTAAACCATTTTTCACTGAAGCTTCTCGCTCGTTGAAAGGCCCGGATGCACACTATGGTCACGTGATAACATCGTAATACTGACTCGGCAAGCCGAGTGAATTGACAAAGGTTTTATCGTGGGTTGTCTGCGTAATTTTAGGTAGAGCAGTAAAATTGTCACACGGAGACGAAAAATGAAGCCGATTTTACGAAAAATCGGTGGGTTGAGACGGCGGGCTACAAATACTGCTTGCTGTTGCCGCTGTTCTTGATTTTCTTTCTTTCTTTCTTTCTTTCTGTCTTAATTTATTTCTTTCTTGTTTCTTTTTCTTTCTTTCTTTCTTTTTCTTCTTATTTATCTGTCTGTCTTCTTGTTCCTTCGTTTCTGTCTTTTGTTTTGTTTTTTTTGTCCCCCGACCCTGGAAGGTGAACGTGCGTGCGTGCGTGCGTGCGTGCGTGCGTGTGTGTGTGTGTGTGTGTGTGTGTGTGTGTGCGTGTGCGTGTGTGTGTGTGTGTGTGTGTGCTCTTTGGCTTTTCTTGTGTTTCCTTGGTTTGGGCGGGTGTTTTGTAAATTATAAACTACGGTGTAGAAATAATTATGTGTGTTGTCAATCACGACGTTCTGTCAAAACAAACAGGATAGCTGAGAGGCTTTAGCGCTCACGTGCTCGTCATGTGCGGAATAAATTGCCACTCTTTGCACGTATATCTGCCCTGCCCCTCAACTCTATCCCCCGACTGAATTTACAATCGGCTTAACGCGCTAAAGTCAAACCCAGTTCTCCATAAAACACAAGCAAATACAGTCTGGACCGATCACCATGTTTGCTAGGTTATATGGACCGGGCGTATTTCTATAATTAAAAGATGTGTGACAGGTTAAATCGATCAGGACGATAGATCAGTTTTAAATCGGCGCGTATTATAACACATCTGTCACGGTCTTTGCATAGCACTCGCGGCCTCTGTGTATAATTGTTAAACGTGATAATTCCATCTTCGCGACGCCAACCTATGTTTTGGAAGAGGTTCGCTCGTGAGTGCGCCTGCTCGCGGCTCGAAATACTCCATCTTGATGATTAGTACAGCTCTTAATGCGATACAGTGTTTACACTTTACGCGAGCGTTCGAACATTCATATTTTACGACTGTTTCTACACCACTGGAGCGCTCGGAGTGGTCGCCCGCGTCGTCGAGTACGCTTTCTGTTGGCTCAGTGCAACGGCAGATATGAGAAGTGACTATCTGACGTCAACTGCCTGTACCGTTTGTAAAATAAAGTTTCATTGAGTCATTGAGTCAGTGCCAGCATTACAGACTGGTATCACTGTCCAGGGCCCGAATGTAAAAGTCGAGGTTAATTTAACCCACGGCTACGGGCCTAACCCAGACTAGGACATAAGAAACAAACAAACAAACAAAATTACATATATAAAAAGAAGGCGAAGAAAGGAAGAAATAAATCCTTCTATAACGGCTTAGGCATCTGCTGGAATGGGACCCACTTCCTGATTTAAAACAAAAATCTACAGAAAATTTTACCCTAGAGCTAGGTTAGCCTTCGAGGTTAGACTCTAACCCGGGGGCTAAACTCCCTAACCCCGACTTCTACATGCGGAGCCAGGTGTCTAAGTCGTGTGATAATGGATACCACGCAAACTGGTCAAAAAGACCTGCGAGCTTGAAAATGGTAGCATTAGTTCCTTTAAAAATAAACGGCCGTAATACGGCCTGCGTCGCATCTCCTTGTCTAGGATTCCTAAGAAAACACACCACGGTAAATCTTGATAGCTCAGGTATGATTTCAAAACAGTGTGTAGCCTCTCTATAGAAGTTTTTGTCAAAACGCCGCTGACATCCAAGACAAGAAGTTATCCAAAATGCTGAAAATTTTCATTCAAAATATCTCATAGGTGTTCAAGAAAATGTTGATATAACCACACACACACACACACACACACACACACACACACACACACACACACACACACACCACACACACACACACACACACACACACACACGCACGCGCGATAGACAAACAGAAGGGTGGGTGGGTGGGTGGGGGTTTGGGGTTTAACGTCCTTTTCACCATATACGGTTGATATCAAAGAACGGGGCAACGATGAAAAAGCCAGCACAAATATTTGGTCCCGGCCGGAAAACGAACTCACGACCCGAGCCTGAGAAGTCCAACGCTCTACCATTCGGCCACCCCGGCTCCCCTAGACAAACAGAAAGACAGACACACAGACACAGACTCAGACACACACAGACAACTGAGACAGATGCACAGACACACAGACATACATACACCACATAGCCTACAAAAACACAGACAGCTACACAGGTAGAGAGACAGGAATGACAACTGTTAGCAATAGCTGATATCACCAAACGGTGTATTCCTTACGACCTTACACAGACCTTGAGCTCCGTGAGGTACATCAACAAAAGATATATGTCATGACCACTCGCAGTCAGTCTCACTTCCATGCATCCAGACACTACCCCAACCTCCTCCTCCCCAACCTTAGCCCCCCCCCCCCCACACACACACCCACCCACCCTACCCCCACCTTTCCAGTCTCATAATCATAATCATGATCAATTCCTTTTCTTCACAGGGGCCCAGTAACCGAATTCCCCTCGTCGCTTCCAACACAGAAACAGAAACGTTTTTTTCCCCCGACCTTGGCGGGGTTGTCATGGATGTTGTAACCGCCACATCCCTCAATAATTGTCCATCTTACCCTGTCAACGC
>JACVVK020000098.1:1405000-1415000 GCA_018292915.2 Batillaria attramentaria
TTTGTTTTGACTCAGTGAACTATCACTATGTCACCACTTCCGACCAACAATAGTAAACAGACTAAGTTTGACCTAATTGTAGATTGCAAGATGCAAGTGTTTGGGTTAACTGACCACTATGATAGACACAAATCCTTACGTCGGCCCAAACTACTAAAGTTGCGATTTGGTACAGTGCCACCTGTCGACACTACCGGACTGACAACGGCTGAAATGCAAACGGAAAAAAATAAACTTTACTGACCGTCAGACTGACAATAATAGCGGTAACATCGCGTATACTTTACAGCGCGGCACAGCACAGCATGCGATACACACAGAACAAGTTAGCCCGTCCTATGATGTCGTTTCCATTACTATGGAAACAACATAACAAAAGGCAGAACTTAATTCCTCAGTTTCACAAGCAACAAGCGACGCCAAATGAAAACAAACTTCACTGACCTTCACCACATTTATGCCGGTCCCATGTATGGAATGCCTGCGTGGTCAGCCGGCCGGTTTGGATAAAGTTCCCGTCGGAACGTCCCCCGAGTGTCCCGTGCACACTCCGGCATTTCTCGAAGCACTTCCGCTGCACTTCCACCAACGTTGTCCCGTGTCACTGCTCCTGTGTTTGTTGCGCCGATACAACATAAATGACATGGCCATGCATTTCGTCCCTCTATCTGCCGTCATACTCCAGAATTTCCCGTACATCTTTCACGGATGCCAGAGTTGCCTTTCTGTGGTGTCTGACCATGTCCCAACCCCGACTGACGGGTCACAGTCACACACTGAGGGGCAACAAAAACAAAATCAAGTTCACACTGACTGACTCAGGTTCACGGTCAGTCTTGTGTTGCACTTGAAATACTCACTGTGACCAGTGTCAGCGAAACCGGCTGCCCCTGACAGACCGTTACTTTCCTGAATGCGGAAAACTACAGCTGCAGGTTCGTCACAGACACTTTAAGTCAGCTCCTCTGACTGCACACAATCTTGTGATACTCCAGCAGAAAAAAAAAAAAAAACTTGTGACACCATAAAAACACCGATTAACTTCGACAGGTGTTCGTCCCTGCGTCGGCACTTCCCACCGGGCCTGCTCAGATCCCACAGCTTCGTCTGATGCCGGTATTCCAAGGAAAGTCATTCATTTCAAACAGTTTTCTAACAGCATCCAGTTTCTTATCGTCGATATCGAGCAGCGTCAAATCAAAATTCATCTCAGACAGACAGACTAAAGAACCAACACACCAAAAGTCATTTTGTGAAATTTCTCGCCAGGTGATGACCGGTTCAGGGCGGCCCCTTTCGCTGTTGTAATCTCGGGTTTGGTACAGGGGGACACCCCCACGAGGGACACCCCCACGAGGGACACGTGCATAGGTTTGGTTTTGTAAATCGTAAATGAATCTGTGAAATACCATGATAACTACTTGAAAGCCAGCCTTGACTGGGCCTCGCAGTGGGATCGTCTGACCCACAACAAAGAATAGGGACATGCTCACTTCAGTGTTGTGTTAGGGGTGCCACCCCCTAAAACGCTGACTTTAGCAACAACTTGAAAACGCACGCTGCACAGTCTGGATAGCCGGGTATCCCAAATCGATCCTCCCCTACGGGAAGGCAATGCAGTGACTGTCGGACCCCACCCCCTTGATCAGTGCAAAACCCCCGTAAGTAGGCTACTCCCGGCCGACTTTTAACGCCTAATTCAGTAACGTCAAACGTCACAGTCGTCGTCATTGTCTTAGTCCTGGCACTCGTACTGGAAAGCCTGGCGGCTAAGTTTTAATGTGTCCACGATTTGTGACTTGAAATTTATTTGACAGATTTCACCAATCAGTTAGGGAAACTGACAAAATCCTTTACGGGCGGCCAGGTGTGCCGGTACTGAGGACTGACTGAGTACACAGCTCAGTATCTTCCTCCACGCACTCAGTAAAACTACGTGTTTCCTTTAGCATGTTGGTATGTTTACCTTCCATCGCCACGTGCATGTGCTGTTTATAGATGCGACCCGCCCATTCTCCAGAATTACTACTGATGCGGAAAGGCACGTCTCCGAATGGTTCAGGACGGTGTATCGCATACAGGGGAAACAACTGAGTTTTCAAGCAAGTGTAACTTGATTGAGGTTGTCTCCCTAGTAATATCCGTCTGAGTGCGTACGCGCGTGCGTGTGTGCGTGGTTGCGTGCGTGCGTGCGTGTGTGTGCATCTCTGTGTGTATGTTTCTTCCCTCTACACATTGAGTGAACAACGGCAAGGCTCCTATAATCACCGGTACACCAGCCTGCGGCGGGAACCGGCTGGAAAAAAAAAAAACTAAAAAAAAACTTGAAAAACAAAAAAAACTGCACTACTTTCATCGACAAACTGTTAATGGAACGTCGATAAGGCCGGTCGGAGTACCGTCTTGGCGAGCCGGGATAGCCAAATTGTACAGCGCCGCTCGGGTCGTGAGTTCGAATCCCGGCTGGGAGTTAAAAATTCACTTGTGCTGGCGTTTCAGTTTCCCGTCTGGTATCACAAGAATATGGTGGAAAAAGGACGTTAAACTCTCAAACACCCACCCACCCATCTGGGACTTGCAGTGCATGTGAGACAACTGGGTTGTGCGCGCTTGTGTGTGTGTGTGTGTGTGTGTGCGTGCGTGCGTGCGTGCGTGCGTGCGTGCGTGCGTGCGCGCGTGCGTGTGTGCATGTGCGTGTGTGCGTCTCTGTGTATGTTTTTTTTTTTTTCAACACATACAGTGAACCTTAATCTTCCATAATCTCCGACACACCAGCCTCGGGGAAAACAAAAACAAAAAACAAAAAAACAAAAAGAAAAAAAAGCTTTCATCGACAAACTAATAACGGAACATAGTTCGCGAGCACTTCACTGTAGACGGGTCATCATTTATGTGCAACCAAGCAGTTTCTGACAGCGACGCCACTCCGAGGGTAATCACTGACTGACAAAATCAATTTCACCATGGCCACTTGCCTGTCAAATATAAACTCCAGCGTATTCAGTTCGGCCAGGCAATGTTTTCAGCAGTGCCACTTGCCTGTGATAGTGTATGCACCGCGTCCGGCTGACAAGATTCGTTTGATATGAGGCCTCACTGAGTCAAAATGAAATAACAGCACTTTTCGTACCGCACATGAGTTTTCCACGTTTTTGACTCTTTTTCGGATTTGGTCCTGTATGCGAAAGTCAGGGAAGATTAACGGTTCGTTAGCGGTTCTTACTGCAGCAAACACGAGTATAATCAAAGTGCGACACTCCCACTAAGCCAAATTTAAATCCATGCAGGCATTAGCGAGGCCCGTGGTGCACAACCCCATTCATACTTGGTAGGAATTGAGTTAATGAAGTCACGGATCCGGTGTGTGTGTGTGTTTTTTTTTTTTGTCATTGTTGTTGTTTATTGTGTTGTACATTTGTGCGAGATAGGGAGCCGCGATAGTCGAATGGTAGAGCGTTGGTTTTCAATGCTCGGGCCGTGAGTTCCAATCCCGGCTGGGGCCAAATATATGTGCTGGCCTTTTTCTCGTTGCCCCGTCTTCGATATCACCTGTACGTGGTGGAAAAGGACGTTAAACTCCCAAACACCCACCCACACCCACCCTTGTGCGAAATATGTGGGGTTTAGGCTATAGTTACATTGTCTTGTTGTTGTTGCTTCTTGTTGTTTCTGTTTTGTTTATGATTGTTTGCTTGTCTGTTTTGTTTTGGTGTTGTTGTTGTTGGTGGTTTTTTTTTTTTGGTTGTTTGTTTTTCGGTGGGGGGTGTTGTTGTTGTTTGTTTTTTTGGTTGTTGTTGTTGGTTTGTTTTGTTTGTTTGGGTTTGTTTTGTTTTTGTTTGTTTTGGGTTTTTTTGGTTTTATGGGTTTTGTTGTTTGTTTGGGTTTTTTTGTTTGTTAGTTTGTTTGTTTGTTTTGTTTTTTTTTGGGGGGGGGGATGCGTGAGGGTCTTTGGAAGGGTAAAGGAGTATGTCGTGTTTGACCGTTCGTTTATTTTGCCTTTTTTTTTTAAATACAGTACACCACATACACACGTACGCACGCACGTACACACAATTTGCCGCACTGAGAGACGACATCAGATTTGACACACAGGTCGTGTATTCTGTGGACAACAGTCAAAACCAGCTACATGTACAAGAAGATATGTACAACATAATCATATTTGTTAGGTCACATCTAACGCTCATCAAAAGTACCAGGAATAAGTTTTATCACAGCCAGCAAACCGTCCTGCAGTGTAAACACGAACTGTGACATCCCCTCCCCCCCTCTCCACCCCCCCCCCCCCCCCATCTCCACCTCACTCTCACCAAATCTTCAGGCACGGCAGAATTAACATTCGGATAAAAACACCAACTTCGTATATACGGCCATTCAAAATCGAGTCACCTCATTTTCGTTCTGAACATAGATTTAAAAAAAAAAAAATCTGGTAAGTACATTACAATGTGCTGAGATAGAATCAATATCTGACGGAAAATATCCTTCACAACCGGTAGAGTATCCATGAATGGGTATGATATGTATACGATGCTCGAGGTTACACACATGGACTTTTCATAATAATTATATCATCGTGATTAACAGGCAGAAAACTCAATTCTGAAAATGGCATAATTATTTTCGTCTAAAACCTGCAAAACGTTTCACAATTCACATTCAAACGTGTGCGCCCGATTTTCCATTTTCCGTCCAAAACTGTTAAAACCATTCTACAATTAAACATTTAAAAGCATGCGACATAAAAATTTCGCGGATTTACAAAGTAATATGGAAGAAAACTTTAAATCGACATGGCTGTGGAACTTTGGCGTAACTCCATTTCACGACCAGCCCAGGAGAATGTATAACATGTCCGGTGCTATTTTCAAAATCCAGTGTCGCAAAACTTCCACGCCGGTACCGCTTTTCAAACGTGTCTTTTCCAGACGGTTGTGCGTTCAGAAAACAGATATTTATGGCAACCAGATTAAAGTGCACACGAAGTTAAGAAATTCACCGCAATCATCCTGGAATTCACGTCATACCGTGACGTCGGCGAGGAACAAACATGACAAAAATCGCTGGACATTCTGTCTTCCTAGCAAAACATTTCGGCTAAGAATCTGCATAAAGTGAAAAAAAAAAAAAAAAAAAGTGGGACTCTTTGCGCACAAGAGAAACAAAGGTGACGCGAGTGGATTTGGGTGAAGTGGTTTTCCGCCCTATACAGAAAGTAGACCGGAAGGGGAAAGGAGACAATCAATTTTTTTAAACTCCTGTAGGTAGGTGCCCTTGAATGGTCTGTACATGGTAATTTTTGTTTCTAGATTCAGTGAAACATTTTAGGGGTGACTAGGATGCCTGAGGCCGTCAGGGAATATATAGGCATTTTGAAGCTTCGTGCATTTGTATCCTTTGACCTGTCGGGGAGTTTATCTCGCGTGTTGTACCGAAAAACGACCCGAACCGAAATATACGTTCAAGAGACACCGCAAATAATTACCGGCATGGATGTATTAGCTCTTTCCTTCAGATCTGAATTAACTTGTCAAGGAATCCGAAACCAAACAGAACGTTAGTCTTGACACGCACTTAACACGCGAAGTGAAACTCATTTGCGCGGCGTAAAGCCAAACAGAACACTGGAACGAGAGCATAAGAGACAAAAATTGTAAACGGATACAGCTTTTTCTCGAATACTGGCAGAAGCCTGTCAAAAAAACAAAACAAAACAAAAACCCTTATATGGATACATAAATACGGCGTGTCAAGCGTTCTCCAAACGGAGGGAATACAATGTTCCAGTTCACTGTCTCTGAATATCCAGCTGCAACAATAGTGGTACTTGTTACAAAGACGTCTGTACTAATACTACCACGGCATTTCTGGCTTTCTTGGTCCACAAAACGGTTTGAAAAAATACACGTTCTCCACTCCCAGCCTCAGATAAACTCTTTCTTTACACATAATTGCTCTCTCTCTCTCTCTCTCTCTCTCTCTCTCTCTCTCTCTCTCTAACACTCAACACTGTACATTGTCAACGATTCAAAACAAGCCACAATGAAGTGTACCCAAGTTATGTGGGTGTAAAAGTCACATGAAAGTTTCCGCCAGACCGTACAACATTCGCCCAGGAGGAAAATGGTGTCCTTTATCGAGGACATGATTGTAATCTATACTACCATACACGTGACGCTGAAAATATCTCTCATAAAAAACCCGCTTCAGGAAATGTGTCAATGTGCAAATAAACGCATACCAAAACCTGAAAACCCGAACCCATGTTTTGATTGGTTAACTTCTATAGCAAACTTCTCGCAGCGTTGGACGGTTTGAATGCTGGGACAAAGTGGCATGTCAAATTTCTGTCTCACAATCTGCAGTTGTATTCCAATTTGAAAATGCCACATTTTCCCGGCACTGGGTTAGACATGACATATCAATCTGAGACAGCAGCCTCGAGCTGGGGCGTTACTGTCGCACGTACGTTCAACTAGTCAAGATGTCTTCTCACCACGCCGCTACAGTAAATTATGTACATACACATCTCAACCTTTCTTATTCTCGTCTCAAACTGAACATAGTAACTGTCAAAGCCTTCCACACACTTATCTCACACGTGCAATGTTTGGCAGTGGTACACTTGGTCACTAACGGCGGCTTTTCATCTACCTGAAGTCAGTGTGTACACACCTTTCAGAAATAAAAGAAGGTAGTCGTTAGTATAACATGGAATTTCTAGGCGTTGGATGTTGACCCGTGCCGTCCTTTGTGAAAGTTAAGTGGTTTCTGTCCCTTTTATGTCGCTTTTATTTGCTTAACTTGTAACCACTTCGCAGTCATTACCGTTTCCTTTTCTGTTGGATATTGTTTTTCAAAATGAAAACGGAAAGTTGCAACGAGAAGGAGAACAACAACAACAACAACACGTATAGTCGGGACTGCCATCTTACAGAATGCTCGACTGTCATTGCTCGGATCGCGAGTTTGATCCAAGACTTTACCCGATTAAATAGAGCTGACACGATTAGTGGTTTACCGCGGAAGAAAGCACGAGATGTTCCTTCTTTTTTTTCCGTAGCTACCGAGCCTTCGGCTCCGGTTCGCAACTGTCAAACTGTACCGACACGTTACAATTCACAATTCCAGACTTCGTGCTACTATTTCACTCGTTCTTCTTTTCTTCTTCTTGTTTTGTCGCCCTGACGTGGTGGAAAAAAGACGTTATCCCCCTCTGATCATGACGGGTGGATGGGTGTTTGGGGATTTAACGTCCTTTTCCACCACATAAGGGTGATATCAAAGACGGGGCAACGATGAAAAGGCCAGCACAAATATTTGGCCCCAGCCAGAATACGAACTCACGACCCGAGCATTAGAAGTGAAGCCCAACGCTCTACCATTCGGCCACCCCGGCTCCCCCTGATGACACTGCGTCAGATAAATGTTTTGATCAGTGGTACAATACATTTCAGTGGAAACAAAACGCGCCTCGTTTTAATCTTGCCAAGTTCAAAACTGTCAAATCACTCCGCATCAAACGTACCACTGCCAACACACTCCCAGACTCATGCACTGAGCAAGAGACAAACAAACAAAACTAAAAGGACTACCCTGCACGCACGAGTACAAAGTCCATTACAGTCCCACACACCAACTCCACTAACTGACCAGTTAGTTTCTGCTACAAAAGAAGCATACGCCCTTTTTCAGTCCAGATCTCGGTACCCATTCACTCTACACATGCTCGGCTTCACACGCAGCTGCTGCATTCCAGTCATGGACAGGATGTCAGAAATGGCAGATCTGTACAAAAAGTCCTGCCACTTCGAAAAAAAAAAAGAGCGAGCCAGCAAGGTGATGAACTCCGTGGCTGTCCGTGAGGAGGCAGCCAATAGGACGATGATGCACTTCGCGGTGGAGTGTCGCTGACAGTGACAAGCACAGAGCTATAAATAAATCTCTCTTTCTGTGGTACCAAACAGAGCTATAAACATATCTCTATCACAAGGCTGCCTAGGGAATCAAGATGGCCGCCGTCACAAGATGGCGCAGAACTTGGACTGTTTGGCGGGCGGCTGGTAGCGGTTGGGATGTTCGTTCAGGTTGTAGTCCCTCATCACGTGATCCTGAATGACATCCGGCATGCCGGCGTGTTTCTTCTGCACCCGGTGCAGCACGATCCGGTACGTGCCGGTTATGCTGTTCCGCGAGTCACGTGTGCTCAACTTCCGGAAATGATCGTTGGTGATGCCGAGGTCGTTGAGAATGGTTCGCGCCTCCCGCTCCTCCTCGGAAGCGGAGTGAACGTCCGTGTGGGTGGGGCTGACGTTGTAAGGTTCCAGAGGCCCCGGGAACTCTTGTCCTTCCAGCCAATCACAGCGCTTGATCTCCTCCAGCGTGAACCTGTCCTGAGGAATGTGCTTCAGAATACTGCGTATGAGGAACTGACAGCTGTCAGACACATAGCTAGGGATCGTGTAGCTGCCGTCCAGTATACACTTCTTCAACTTGGCCACAGTGTCCGCCCTGAACGGCATGATTCCGGTCACCATGAAATACAGCATGATACCCATGGCCCACAGGTCCACGTACGGACCCAGGTAGCTCTCGTCCTTGAACAACTCCGGGGCCGCGTAAGGCGGCGACCCACAGAACGTGTTCAGCGTCTGCTCGGCCGAAGCGCACGTGCTGAAGCCGAAGTCGCCGACCTTGACCCAGCGCGGCATGGCGTAGAAGACGTTCTCCGCCTTCAGGTCCCGGTGAATGATGTTGTTGGAATGCTGCAACAACAAAGGAACAATTAGCGTAGTAAAATGAGACAGACAGACAGGCAGACAGTCAGGCAGGGAGACAGACAGACAACACGCTTGTTTCCCATTACAGCTCTGAATCACAACATACTACTGATGAGTGTTTAGAGAAAACAAATACCGCATGTAATGAGAAAGGGACGTTGTAAGAGTATTAAATGAACCATTCCTACAGGCTTTTGCAAAATACGTCGGGGACCAATGTGAGAAAAACACTTTCTATTTCAGCTACACAGTGTCGGCACTATAAAAAGTGGGTATTGGAGAGAGGGGATTGTTTTCGTGGGTTTTGTTGTTCTTGCTGTTGTTGTTGTTTGTTTGTTTAGTGTTGTTGTTGCTGCTGTTGTTGTTGTTTTGAGAGACAGACAGAGACAGACAGACAGACAGAGAGAGACAGAGAGATGGGAGAGAGAGCGGCAGCGAGAGAGGCAGGCAGACATACAGGTGTTAATTTTTATGTTGATGCACACGACACGGAACTTTAACAAGCCATGATAAGAGATACTCACGACGATAAAAAAAAGCCTTTGTAAACACAAAATTAAACAGAGAGAGAGAGAGAGAGATTAAAACTATGATGTTCATCCACAACTCCTCCAAAAACGAATGGCTCCTTGGTACTCTTTCTGCGTTCAGTATCAGCCCGTGTAGTGACTAAAACAAATTTACACGGACAACACGGATAAGGAAAACAGAATCAATCTGACAAACAAACAAAAAAGCACTATCGTGAAGAACGTAGCATTTCTCCGGCACTCGACTAGTGACGACTTTGCCAAGGCCGGACAAGAACTCTCTAGTCTCTTAAATCAATTCGCTGATAGTTGCTGAGGACACACGGGCACAACTGGAGACCGTTTCAATCTCTAAAACAAACCCATTTTTTCGGCCTAGATTTTTTTTTTTTTTCCCCTGTCGACTTCTCTGCACAGACAGACACTGACACATCTTCACCTGTATCTCTCAAGGGGGATAATCAAAATGGCCGACCTTTTCCCGTTGCTGTGCCGCTTCACAAGTTTCCACGACGATTGCTCTCCCCTTCAGCCGTTATTTTAAAACATGAGCATATACACGTCTTTAGATTGTAGTAGCGTATTAGTGCAAGTCGGTTTCTGGTTGATAAACGGCCGAATTTCAGTCTCTTTAACCGACAATTGAAAATCTAAAGCGTTTTACCGGTGCTATGGCGTTTTGAATTTTGA
>JACVVK020000098.1:1420000-1435000 GCA_018292915.2 Batillaria attramentaria
CCTCCTCAAACAGAAGACGGGCAACAATACATAACACGTTCGATTTTTCAAGCCGGCGTACGCCGCATGACCGCTCGCCGGTCCCGCAAGCGAGCTATCAATTTTTACCAGCATTCTCCTGAGTCGTCGAGTCCGACTGCCGGGTTGGCAACTGTCAAACCTGTACTGACACGTCAAAGAATACAGTTGGTTTTGTGCTTTTTGGCTCCTGCTAATGTTAGGGAGACTTTCACCTCCTTGAAAACAAATTTTCCCACGAAGACAGACAATGGTTTCCAGATGCAAGACATAATAATAATAATAATAATAATATTTATAAGGCGCCCGTCTCTGAACGACAGACTCAGAGCGCACACACCCACACACACACACACACACACACACACACACACACACACACACACACACACACACACACACACACATGAATATGGACAGAGGGTCCCAGTTATCTATGGAAAAAGCCTGACGGAACAGGTATGTTTTGAGTTGTGATTTAAAGGCTGACAGTGTGGGGACATCACGGAGGGCAGAAGACATGTCCACAAGCTGCACGCCAAAAATGAAGTCTCGCAAGCGTAATTTTGATAGTGTACTGATGCCGCGTCCGTACCAACCCTACATACTGAAACAGCTCTGAACTGTGCACTATGTTATTCATTACCCCACAAATGCCCAATGATATGCTTTAAAAAAGGTCATTCATCAAGTCAAATCTGCCATTTATCAACACACCAAACATGCCTCTCTTCACCCAAACCCAAAAATTCGCATAAAATGGAAGCACTTTTAACAACTGTTAAAAAAAAATTCAAGGAAAACAAGGGAAATTCACTTCAATAATGCCGGTCCTCTCACTGCCTAACCTGCCTCATTTGCATTGTAGTCTGTGACCAGAAGTGAGAGCACTGCGTGTGGTCAAAACGAGCGCGAGTGTTTCCGGTGCCACTCTTCAAACGTTCCGACCACGACTGCTCTTACACAAAGCCGTATGTCTGAAATTAGTCCAATTCATCTGACTCAGGACCCCCGAGTCAGATCCCTACATTCACAAAGGCTGTTTGGGGCACTGCGGCTCGGCGGGGATTTTGACTGTGTGTCGGGTGGGTGGAAACTTGGGTTGGAATCAAAGGTGTGACAACTGTAAGATCCAACCGTGACACTGCAACCGTTACAAATCCCGAACGAAGTCGATGTCCGTTTTCTGTGTCGCCCGACAGGTCCGCAAAGACTGACATTATAGGTGTGGGAAATCCGAGACAACGAAAGGGGACTGTACTGTTTACTGATGGCGGCTGGTGCAAATTTTCACCGCAACATCGCATATCAACGCTTGAAGCACTCAGTACCCGCGCGTAAACAACTTTTCAACAGTAATATGTATTCCTTTTCAGGTTCTTCTTCGTGTCAGTTTTGCTTTGTTGCTCCCTGCTTCACGAACTTGGATGCGTCACGGACAGAAGATTTCCAACCGTGTTTTTCGTAACAGTGTGCTACAAACTCTAGTCTATAGGGATTGCAGTATACGAACTAGTCTGAAATGTGAGCATGCATACGTCTTTGCATTGTAGGAAAACGCGCCAGTCATAGTCGTTGTCTGGATGATAAACAGCAAATTACTTTCACGCCAACCGGCCGAAGTCCGGACGTTGGAAACAAATGGAAACACTCTGTGCTACTGTTTGGAAACACTGTCCTGGCAGTGCTACTTTAGAAGCGGGGTCGCACCGGAAACACGCGAGTCCATTTTGACAAGACCCCGTGAGTAACGCGAGAGATTGCACTATGTTCCCCGAGCCCGGAGAATGGGCGGTAAGAGGCTTGCGGGCGACAAATCTGCTGCTATCAATGTTGCAAGGCGACTGGCCGCCCCTGGATACCGCCCAAACAGAACAACTGGCCGACATGCAGTATTGATGGCATGGACCTTGAGGTGATGCTTCTGCCGGTTGGCGGAACGTGTTGTGCCTGACAGAGCTGGTGGTTGTCGCTATGGCAGGCAGCCGGGTCGGAAAAGCCGGGGTGGGTTTGAGCGTTGGACTTTCACGTCTCGGTTCGCGAGTTCGAATCCCAGCTTGGAGCCAAATGTAACTATGCGCTGGCTTGTTTCTAGTTGCAAAAACTGCGGGTTGGCTTGTCGGAGTATGTGTCGGACAAAGAGGTCAGAAGGTTAAAAACGCCTGCGCTGCGTGCGGTTGCCATGGAGGATTTGTTTTAGTCCAGTAGCCGTGGCGACGGGCGTCTGGCCTACGTGTCAATCGAAACGCTGACTCAAATACTGGCGGACAAACCAACTGAAACACTGACTGAAAAGCTGACTAGAGGATTCTTTGAATTAAACAGCTGAAGACTAGGCGACTGTATGACACGGATATTGATCATTGCCCTGGGTCACAGTCTGACTGTGACGCCTGGCTGACAGCCTGACTGACTGACTTCTTGCTTGGTTCACTGACAGCTGGACCGGTTTCCTTCGTTCACTCAAGATTTCCATCTGCTTTGTTTCGTTGATCCTTCATTTATCTACAAGGGTCTACTGCCCACGATGTCTCTCAAACGCTCACAGGAAAAAAAAATTATTTTTTTTTTTAAAGTATCTTCTTGTTTTTAAAGCCTACACAAACCACTTCCGTCTCACTGACGCTAAAAGCTATCTTGTGAAGCAACTTTACAGGTTGGGTGCCAGAGCTGCCCACACAATCAATGCACTTAGCGGCATGACCAAAAAACGCGTGGAAATGTCTGGGTGCTCTGGTGACAACTCTGCTATCGACCGTGCCATCCTGTCCCTCCAGCATTTTACGGAATCGGATTTACCAGCCACCGCCAAACACGTGGAGAATAATGTTGAAAGGGGGCAGCTTCCGGCTCATATTCTGTAATCTATAATTCTTTACCAAAAGTGTCATAAAAAAAAAATGCTAAGTGGATGGAAAAGGAGAAATAAATAACAAAAATAATAATAATAATAATGTTTGATATGGAGTACACCACTACTACTAATAATAATAAGCGCATTAACATAGGCGCTTTATCCCGAATATTTGACTCAAAGCGCCGCGAGCTAAACCCAGCACGCACGCTCACGTGAATCACACGCATTCTCTCCAATACGGGACATGAACACATTACAATCACGTGGTGCGAGGGGCCAGTTCAGAAATTTAAATTTCGGAATTTTAGATTTGCATTTATGTATGAATTTTGTGAGCTGAACATTTCCGAAGCAGAGGGGGAGGAAGCCGGAGTATCCGGAGAGACCCCCCGACGGCCGGCCCGAATACGAGAAAGAAAAGTTCTTCGCCCCGAGTGGGACTCGAACCTGACCTCTCGCACTGGTGACTCAGTTTTAACCACTAGACCACCGGCCGCCTCTCATATCCAATAAAAGAAGTTTACTAATAATTAACAGCTATGATTACAATTGTCGTAATCAGACTGAAGGAAAAAGTTCCGCCCCTTGTTCATCAATGTCGCTAAAGGCTGCCGTCACCCGATTTTGAATCTGGCTGACCCAAACCGAAACATTTTCGTACATCCCAACACAGGAGACTTCACTGAATGGACGACTCCACTCCTGTAAGTCAAAAGGGTTGAGCCCCTAGATTTCAGCCAATCGCGTCCTGCGGCATAATGAGCACAACACATGGCATGGTCTAGCAAACGTTTTGCCAGACACCACAACGAGGGAAGCACGCGCAGTTTGATATGACTGAAACATGCAAAGAAAGCATTAAGTCCGTTGACGTCATCTGAGGAAAAAGACCATTACGTCAATGTCTTTCATCTTGAAATCACCCCTTTTCCCATACAATGACGTCATGGACGTACTGTGTTTTGCCTGTACTCGGCAGAGCATAGGGGCGGGGCTCTGGCCTCGGGGACTGCCGAGTGGAGGAGTCGATTATGTACTTGTTTTCACGGCCCCCGTACTCTTCAACACTAGGGGGGGGGGGGGGGGTGGCCGAATGGTAGAGCGTTGGACTTCTAATGCTCGGGTCGTGAGTTCGGTCCCGGCTGGGGCCAAATATTTGTGCTGGCCTTTTCATCGTTGCCCCGTCTTTGATATCACCCTATGTGGTGGAAAAGGACGTTACACCCCCAAACACACACCCCACCCGCCCTCTTCAACACTAGGCCTGCTTATTCAAAACAGGAGGACACTAGATCCAAGGTTTCAACCGGATATACATCACACGTGCAAGTTTGATTGCTTCTCGTGGAATGCGGCCCTGTCCCGCAGTTCCAAACCACATGGACCTCCATAGCATCATCTTACCATCATTCTCATCTCCATCATCATGCATAATACAAAACTGTCCCAGCTTCCGAGTCCTCCGTGGGTTCCTTGGGAGGAACACCACTGGAGCTGGCAAAGAGTTGGGGCAGCAAAAACAAAACAAAACAAAGCAAAAAAAAAAAAAGTTTGATTGCTTCTGTGACTGCTACAGTTTAAAAATAAAAATAAAAAAGCCACGCTCGATGAAGTCCCTTTAAAACGGTTGGTTCTGTTTTGTTTTGTCTTTTTCTAGAATAGCGAAGTCCATCCGCACTTTAAACACTCCTCATTACAGCAGTAAAAGGGGTTAATGAGAGAGCGGGGAATAGCAAATGACAGTACACCGCACTGCCTACAGTATGGAAAAATCGATCTGCTTCTTGGGCAACCAAATTTCCTGTCGACCAGTTTTCAGCGCAAACAGAACGTCTGGCTAGTATCCTTTGTTTTCTGTGTAAACGGGTTCTCCTTTTGCTAATATCCTGAAAGGAATGGCATCGGATTGACGTGCTTGGAGAAGCGGCGCGGCGACGCTCAAATCAGCTTGAGTCTGACCTTGAAAATACGCCAAGTGATTACGTAGGGAAGAAGTAAAGGGGAACAATCCAGACGCACAAAAAGAACTAAATTTGCACGGTCACTGAGATTTCAGCGTAGTCACTTGCCCCGTGTGTTGTACATACTTGAGATTTTTCTGAAAACTTGCTGTAAGGACAAATAAAAGCAACATAAAAGGGACAGAAACCACTTAAGTTTCACAAAGGACGGCGGCACGGGTGCCGTGCCGTCCTTTGTGAAAGTTAAGTGGTTTCTGTCCCCCGCTTTATGTCGCTTTAATATTTGCTTAACTTGTAACCACCTCGCAGTCATTACCGTTTCCTTTTCTTCTTGCTGTAAGGACAACCTGACCCAACAAGACTCTTACTCCCGTCACTCCTACTGCCAGTACTGGGATATAGGCCGCCTACAACAGGCCACCTACAACAGGCCGCCTACAACAGGCCACCTACAACAGGCCACCTACAACAGGCCACCTAAAACAGGCCGCCTACAACAGGCCACCTACAACAGTCCACCTACAACAGGCCGCCTACAACAGGCCGCCTACAACAGGCCGCATACAAAAGGCCGCCTACAACAGGCCGCCAGAGTCCTCTGTCAGAACAAGAGCACGGTCTGCCGGGCGCTAATAGAATTCATGCTTGAGAGGTCATTCAGTCTCCGATTACGCACTGTAGTGTGTAAAATACGCACAGAAATCTGAACATGTCGCGAAGAATTAAAAATCACTGCTTCTCGGGGACGTACACGTATTTCTGGTACTACTGAACGATCTCAAATCCTATTACGTTTTTCACTTCGGCTGAATATGGGACTCGCACAACCTGCAAAACTGAGGACCCCCTGAAATTCTGGAAGACTGAGGGTCCATGGGACCCTTTGGTTTGAAAGCTATTGGAAACACTGCATTCTAGCACTGAAGTCATCAGAGACGAAAAGCCACCTAAACATATCTCTGCACTATCAGTCCCACCCGGGACAGGAACAGTAGTTGCAAAGCCATCAGAGTGTGTAGTTGGTAGCCGGGTGCTCGCTGACAAGTAACCGAAACCGGCCCAACACGCAGCCTTGTCTGAACACCGAATTACATATGATCCAACCACGACTAAACATAAAAAAGCGTGTATAAATTATACAGCACAGACGGGGCAAACACGGATCTTGCAACATGATCCAAAATTGACGGCAACGCAGTCTATGCGGCGAACAGACATACAAAGGAAACGCCAACAGTACCGTCCCCAGAGGCGGATCTATGATATTCCGAGTCCATAAGAGGTAGGATGGGGAACAAGGGGTGGCGAACAGGGGGTGGGGCACGGGAGGAGGGGTAGTGGGTGGGTGGGTGGGTGTCTGGATGTTTAACGTCCTTTTCCACCACATATGGGTGCTATCAAAGACGGGTCAACGATGAAAAAGCCAGCACAAATATTTGGCCCTAGCCGGGAGGAGGGATAGTGGCAAGGGAGAGGTAGGCCGGGTCACTGGCAGGGTCTCTAAAGGCTTTAATACCATATAATGATTTCGCTGGCTCGTATATTTTGCTCGGTGAGTGGCAAAATTTAAAGGCTCTATACGCAGAACAAGCATAAAATAGAGTGTTGAAAAAAAATCATCGAATGCGAGTAATTTGCGCATCAGAATCAGTCAGTCGGGTCACAAAATAGCGTCTGAGACCGTTGTGGTGTATCGGGTCGGCACATGTGTCGCTCTGGAAGCTTGTTCTGGCATCGCGTTCGAAGCAGACGCCAGTGAAGCTTTAGGCCGGGGACACCGAGACCACAGTGACGTCACATCCTTTAGCGCGCGCCGCCTGAAGGATTTTGTTGGTGGGCTGGCCGCCTTCGTGCGATCAAGGTAAGCTTTATTCCATATTTTCACAATTTTGATAACATTCACGCATTGATTTCCAATCTGTGACATTCCAGATTGGATTTCTGTGACCATTGTTATAAGTTTTGTAGGCTGCAATGGGTCAGCTAGCGCATCGTTGACTCGTTGACAGAATACCAAAGGCAAAGAATGAAAGATCAGTGTTGATCGATAACGCTTCCCACGATCTTCAAACTAGTTTACTTTATGAATCATCCTTCCTTTCCGTGGATCAAAATAAGCGCACCAGTTGATAAATTCAATCGTGTGTGTGTGTGTGTGTGTGTGTGTGTGTGCCGGCGTGAGGAGAGGGATGTAGGGAGGAATACGAGGTTGATTTTATTTCCAGTCATACTCAGACACACCATCAGAGCCCGGAGAGGGAGAGAACGAAATTAAAATTTTGCCTACTACAGTAGTAACTGACTAAGTCCTTGTAGTCGGTGTCTGATTCGCCATAAAATGTGCTTCAGATAATTATACAAGCTGGTTGTTTTACAGTTTGCTTTTTTTTTTTTTTTTTTTTGCTGTTGTAGGAGAAGGGAGTATCACCAGCATGCTTGCATGGGGCAGAGGTGCTGCAGCATTAGGGACACGTACTATAGCAGCAATGCTGGAGGAAAGACGAGAACAGTTGAAGGTAAGACATTACACACTCGTCTTATTTTCAATATCCCTGAATAGTAAAAAGTAGGATACCATTAATACTCTTTAGTCTTTTCTCTCTGCCAAACACATGCCCATGTGTGTGCACAGTGTAGTGTTTAATCACTGTGTTGAAGGTAAGTCATCCTGAAGTCCCAGTTTTAAGATGAAAAGGTTGGTATCTTGTAGCTGAGAGTAAAGGTTGAAATAATAACAGGACAACAGGTTAGAATTTTTGATTACACTGTAATAAGAGAGAGAGAGAGAGCCCTCTCACCCAGTGACAACACATAACTAAAATGCCTGTGGATTGTATATATTTCAATATTTTTAGAAGACAATGGACAAGATGGAGACAAGAAGACAGAAGGGGATGGCGGTAGACATGATTGAGGCACAGCCAGGCCTCATATTCAGCCTTCTGGAGCTGTAGGAGGGGCAGCCAGGTGGCCACAGCCCTATGCCTCATTCTGGCCAGTCCTCCTGGTGCACTTTTGTCTGCTGCAGAAACATGCCATCCGATGCTGAACTTGAACGTCTCTGCCATGGTTATGGTCAATGCCAATTTTTGCTCCCAGTAGGTACTTCCACTACCTACTTCCTCATTAAAAGTAAACTGGTATTATTAAACTATGAAATATGTAGTTCTACTTTGCACCAGTGAAAATCTTACACCTGTCCCCTCATGCAAATTATAGCATAATTATGCCTGAAATTTACGACCAAAACATTTACTTGTTGGTCCATGTTATTCTGTTTCCTCTCTTTTCACAGTTGAAAATAACAGACCTTACTCAGAAATACTCTTCTTATTTTAGGAAACCCAGTACCTGATTTTGGACAGGATGGTTCTGCAGCTGTCACAGATAATGAGGCGAGACGTGCTTGTCTGCAATGGCAAAGATGATGAGCGCAAAGCTAACCACCGTGCTGTGTACAGGCAGTTCATCATGTGGAGGCATGGTCTAGGTGCAGGAGACAGGCGGGTCATCCCCACGTGTGTTGGCGATTCGGGGTCACTATCCTCACCCTATCAACCACTACACAGGATTTATCCCATTGAGGCTGAACTAGACTGTTGGTTTGAACACTAACTTCACTGATGTTGCTTGTTTCTGCCATTTCCATGCAGCTTACATGCTGCATATAGTGATATACACACCTTAGCACCATGTTGGTAGCACTAATAATCACTCATGTTCATAGAAATGTAGTAAATGCTGACCACATGGGTGGTATTGTCGTGGTTTTTTTTAATTTTATTTTCTCTCTCCCTCTGTCTTCAAGAAGCTAAAAGGAGAGTGCTGACTGTAGACTTTCTGCATCAATCTTGAGCAATGTATGTAGATGACTTTATATCAAAAGCCTTGTGTCTTTGTAAAAGTGGACCAGAAGAATAATGGACAAAAAGAGCGAACACTTTTCTTTCATGTGTGTACGTTTTTTATTTATGTAACACTAAAAGTGAGAAAATACCCCTTTTTGTCTTTGAGTTCCTCAAACTTGCGAAGAAAAAAAGATGTGTATGACTTTGGTTATTTGATTATGTATTTTTTTAGAAGCAAAAACAAACAATTTTGAGTTGTAGATGCACTTGAACTGCAGAAAATGGACAGAAGCAATGCATGTGTGGTACATGTTCACAATACACCTTGGCTGAAGATGCTGAAGCTATTCTTGTGCATTCGTGCTTGTGATACAGCGAGAGATGTATTGAAGTTTGAACTGAGTCAAAAGGCAGTATTAAATATTAATAAAATTAATACAGTAACAGAGGGTTTTTACAAAAAGCCTCCCTTCTACAGCAGCTCTGGATGCTTTACAAGCATTGAGTGCTAAGAATTGTTGTGATCTGATCTACACTGATTGCTTTCAAAATAGGCCTTCTGTAACTAGACAAAAACAACAAACAAACAAAAAGAACTCAACTGTCAAAGTGAGGTGAACCCACAGGAAGGGCATGAGAAAGAAGTATTGAAATTGAAAAAAAATGACCACATAAAAAAAAAAGTTTTCCATAATATTGTAAACTTCTCCCTTCTTCGGTGTCGGTGTTGTTTGGCTCACCTACACCCCATCGGTCTTTCTCATGCAACTCACACACACACCACACACCAATTCAATGTTTAGTTGTTCAGGATGGCCATTATTATTCACTCGATTTCCTCTTTTGTCCGGATGCAACAGTTACAATTTCAATGTCAGAGTACAATACATAGTTGTTAGAATGACAGCAAAGTAATTACAATATGTATAAGTCATGCACAAGCACAGAAGTAGATTTTAGGAAGTAGCACAGCTGTATGATGACAGTACTGATGTACAGCACAACTATGCACAACTGTAAGGCTTTGAAAATGAGCAAAAGCAGAATGCACAAATTCATTTCTCAAAGCGTGATATTTCGGACTGAACAAGTTGTTTTGATGGTGGATATTCTACAGGCGCCAGCGTAGTTGAAATCCTCCAAAGGTCTGAGGCTTCGCCACATGCCCTGTCTGTCGGCTAGCCTCATTTTCACAGCTGAAAATTCACGGTCCCGAATGTGTGGGTATGTCTTCCTCTGCTCTGGGAAGACCATCTCCCTGTCTTCTTGCGGAAGCATCTGTGGTATCTGAAAAAACCATAGGAATCATTTCTTGTCAACTGCTAGTGCTGTCATGATGAAATTCAGTTAGATACTCTACCTCTGTGTTACACACACACACACACACACACACACACACACACACACACACACTATGTGCTAATATAAAGCTCGATATCTATCAGTGTCACTGAAACGTGAACTTTGGACCAAACAACAGCTATGCCAGTTTCAATTGACACACATATGCATCATTGCTGGGGTGAAACTGATGAAAATGTAAAAAAAAAAAAAAGGGGGGGGGGGGGGGGGGGGAGACGACATGTTAACATGCTGCAGAAATATGGGGGGAGGGTCCTGAACTGTCAATATAATCCAACCTCACCTCACATGTCAATAACCTAAGCACACAACTGCCCCTTTTTTTTTGGGGGGGGGGGGGGGGGGGAGGCTTTTGATTTCCCCAAAATTATTGGGCAGAAATCTGTCCTGATGTGGAAGAGTGCCATCTATGTCTATGTGCAGACAACTGAATCATGCAACGCTACTTACACTGGCTCCCCTTTCCTGTTGGTCCATATGCCCCTGTCACTGTGGATGTTGTGGTCCAGAGCAGTTAGCAGGTTTCGCACACGATACACCCATTTGCACAATACATCAGTGTGTGCTGATGAAACGCCTCCAGTGCAGCCGTGCGCCTGTTCAAAAATGAATGGATAATGCACTGGCTTTTGTACATAGGCTATTTTTCTATCCCCTACCACCACCCCCATCCTGAATCCACCCCCTTTCTTCTCTTGTGACTTGCAGCCAAGAGAAAACAGGTGATGCCCCACTCAAACACATGCCTATGATTTTCATAAAATAAAGCATGGTCCAGTGTACTGTTCCAGTACTGTCTCATTAGTCATATAAGAAGGTGGATGAAAATTCACATTCCAGAAATTAAAAACATGTCTGATGTCAATATTTACTCTTGTAGTGAGCATTGATGAAATCACCACACACACACACACACACACACACACACTGAAGCCTTTACCTAGAATGATATGTGATTGTCCCAGGAAAGAGTTCAGTACACTGTGCTGGTGGTCAGCCCGGTAGCCAGCTATGGTAGAATCCAGATGGGTGCGCTGGATCCCATGGAAAACAGAGTCCAGGAAACTTGAGACTTAGCATCTGTGCCCACAGCCCCAGCATACAGTAGTCATTTCCTGACAGTAAATAAAATACAATTATTCAAGCAAGACTCTCATCTACTGAATATCCACAGTGCTATAAAACTAAAAATAATACTAATACAATGATAAAATCATCTGAAGACAGGTCAGTACATGAAGTAAAACTAAAAGGCAAGGGAGCTCCATCTAAAAAATCAACAACAAACAAGCTAGTTCCCAGTTCTGGTGTCTGTCTAGATGGTGGCGAGTAGCCTACAAGCAACTGAGAGCACTGGTGAACAAGGGTAATTCATCTTCCTCGTCAACACTTTTCAAGTGTTGTTTTTTTTTGTTTTTGTTTTTTTTTTCAATTCACTTGATGACAAAAATACCAATATACCATTTACAGTAGAAAGAAAAGGTTTTGTGCAAGTTATTAGCCCCAAGCCACAAACAGGAAATATAAACCATGTCATTTGCGCTTACCCACCCGAGATAGTAGCTAGGCTGAACCCACAAACTCTTCATTGAGCAGTGGGGTTCTCTTGCAGTCTGGTTCACTACACTGCTCCATATGTATCCTGGGAAGGGCTTTCATCTGATCAGGAAAGGCAATGCACAAAGCAGAATCACAAAGTGCTGTACTTTCCTCCTCTGATTTATGCGCACTATGCCAGGAATGCTATGTCTGCCTCGGATTTCCTCTGCCCCAGCAACCTCTTCTTCGTTGTCCTATTTTTCCAAACCGAAACTCGATTACCATGAAGGCAGCCTCTTCCATTTCCGTGATGCATTCATCAGGCCTGTAAAATGCCATATAATATTGAAAGACAGGATGCAGGCCAATTCCATGCACACACATACTAAAATGCAAGTTGTTGGTGACAGGGGATGGTATATATAGTTGTATTTCCTAATAAGCAAACTCATTACTTCATTATTTGCTTTATCATTCATTACAATGATTCAAGAACTCAATAACAACTTACAGTATAGCTGTCAAGTGGAAGTAAGGCTCATAGTCAGGAATCATCAACATCACATGGATCTTCTTCCTCCTCCTCTTCTCCTTCTACTGTCACAACAGTGGAATGCCTGTGATAAAGAAGGCATTGAATGATTCATCAACTGAAACTGAAAAAACTGCCAAGTAAAGAACCTACACACAATGGGCCATAGTGAGTGAAAAAAAACCAAATGATCTCTTGCTTAGTTAAACTTTGGCTAAGTCGCTCGGAACTGTTCTGAGATAGACCAGCAACAAGGTCACTGGGTACACAAACTGACCCCCCCCCCCCCCCCCAGTCGACTATCACAATGTCTACTGTTGTTGTTTTCTTTTCATTTTTCGACTTGTGCACCTGGAAAGACAATCTGAATGTTCCACAAAAGGGATAACCCCAAAGTGATACTTTGACAAGGAATGCACACACACAGTAATGTAACTCTTCCTTCCGTTACAAATCACGTATATACATACATTCTTCCCTGCTGTCCTCTCAGACTTGGCAGTCACAGGCTTTGGAGGCAGTATCTACCTTCTGTAAAGAACCACACACACACATGCATTGCTTCAACTTGCAGATCTATGTCAGTGTACAAGTATTGGCATAAACACATCTCACAGTAAACATGATCAGTTGAAGTAAAATGAAACAAGAAAAATGTAGGGTAGGTGAGGCTATTGTTTTTGTTTCTTTTTCTGTAAATCACTAAATGCTTGTGTGTCACTGTTGTGGTGGTAAGGCCAACCTCCAACAAACACACACTTGAATGAAATTTAAAAACGAACACACACACACACACACACACACACACAGATATGATTATGTAAGGTGATGAGAATACAATTAGTAAAACTGAAAACCTTAGAAACCCTAATCCAACGAAGCACCATAGAATTAAGATATCACTTACTTCTGATGTGTGGACTTGCCCTCTTTTTTACCCAAAGTTGGCTGATTTCTTGCTGTCTGCTTGTGAGTGTGACTGCAAGCACAAAGGTGATTATCATCAGGCAATTAAGAGACACGCTACAGTGCACTAACACAAGCACACCTTGCCTCACTGATCACAGCTGAGAGAGTTCTGTCAGCAACTGACAGTGGCTCACAACCTGAACTAGTTCCCAACCAAAGTAAACCAAACTCATAAAACTAACACATACAGTAAGCTTAGATTCACAAGAAATTCAGAAAACAGCTCTTCACTTACACTGATGCTCCTGGCACTTTTTCCTCACTCTCTGTTGGTTCCACACCAGACATCTGACAGTGGCACTGTCAAAATGGAAAGAGACAACTTTTTGATCCACACATTATTATACATGTGTTCACTGTTGTCTGAAAGGATATTTTGGAATAATACATGTGGCAACAAAGTATAAGCATGCCTAACTCTACAATAAAAAAACAACAGTATACATGTAAAAGCATACTGCAGAATGCAAGTAGTCACCACTACCAGTGTCACTATTATATAGCATCATTATAAATATGTTCTGAGATAGACCAGCAACAAGGTCACTGGGTACACAAACTGACCCCCCCCCCCCCCCCCAGTCGACTATCACAATGTCTACATGTAAAAGCATACTGCAGAATGCAAGTAGTCACCACTACCAGTGTCACTATTATATAGCATCATTATAAATATGTTCTGAGATAGACAAGCAACAAGGTGACTGGGTACACAAACTGACCCCCCCCCCCCCCACCCCAGTCGACTATCACAATGTCTACATGTAAAAGCATACTGCAGAATGCAAGTAGTCACCACTACCAGTGTCACTATCATATATAGCATCATTATAAATATGACTACCCAGTATCTGATGAAGTACCTTTCAGCATTTGCTGGGATTTCTGAAATTGCAGGAGTAAACACCTGCCCCTGCAAAGCTGCTTCCAGCTGCAGCTAGGGTTGATGTGCTGCATCTAGCTGTGAAACCAGAAGTTCCTGCCACTTCAGGTGGATCCCTCCAAACTGCAACTACAAAAATCCACCCACCTATCAATACTGAATAAATCATCATTAAAAAAAAAAAAAAACCCACACAATCCAGACAACATGAAAAGCAATGTTATTGTTAAAACAGCCAATTTATACTATGAGATTTTCCATCTGTACATTTGGTATACAAGCTTGGTGGAATTAAAAAGCACACACACACACACACACACACACACACACACACACACACACACACACACACACCTCTCTCTCTAAATATATACATGCATAAGCATTTGAAGAAATTTGACCTGTGCAATTTGACAACAAACTACTGAAACAAAAAGTGTGCTAACCTGGGTGGCTGTGAAGATCTTTTTTTTTTTTTTTTTTTTTTGCTGCCCCAACTCTTTGCCAACTCCAGTGGTGTTCCTCCCAGGTCATGGGTGGGACCCACGGAGGACTCGGAAGCTGGGACAATTTTTTTTTTATTATTATGATGATGGAGATGAGGATGATAGTACGATGATGCTATGGAGGTCCATGTGGTTTGGGACTGCGGGACAGGGCCGCATTCCACGCTTCCTGTCATAAATATCCCGGCATTAACCAGGCCCGGGAACTACGGCACCTGCGGTGCCGGCCGTGTAATCATCCACATCATAAGACGTGTCATACTAAGGGAAGCACCCCCAAAGTCGCACCCGTGAAGTGGGTGAAACTCGGCTGTGTGGCAACAGCCTCCCCATCGGGCCCATAGCACACCCGCTCTGGGTAGGAGCCGACCTAGGTAGGAAAAATCCCGCTTGCCTCGGCTGGGATTCGAACCCGGGTCTCCCAGTCCATGATCCTAAGTGCTAACCACTACACTACGGGGGCCGGTGCTGTGAAGATCTTCAGTGATGAAAAGTACCTGCGCACACGCACACACACACACACAC
>JACVVK020000098.1:1440000-1505000 GCA_018292915.2 Batillaria attramentaria
TTATCATCAGTTGGTTTCTGGCGACCCTGACATATCAATATGTAGGGACCATCCGAAGCAGGCCTTCCGGCTTCAGGCAAGATCGGCAGCTAATTTGTGACGTCTGAACTCCACTGGTTTGATTGTGGATAAGCGCAACGGAAAATCTGATGAGGTTGGCAAGATATTGAGAATGGACATATGGCAATTATTAGCAAGTAGGGACTACACTGAAACGGGGCTCTCTCTCTCTCTCCCTCTCCCTACCCCCCCCCCCCCCCTACCTCCACCCCCTCTACTTTTATTGGATTGACATTTGTTGTAGCAACGGCAGGTATGAACATTGACTGCTCCATGTAACTACCTCGACCGTTCAAAAATAGAATTATTCTGCTTCTTCTCTCGCTCACACACACACACACACACACACACACACACACACACACACACACACACACACACACACACACACACAGCCACGTGAACATAATCATGAAAATGGAGTGTCTAGTGCTAGACAGTATGCCGCATTTCTAATGCACGTACGCACACACAAACCGAGGCACGCAAGCACTCAGAGAGAGTCAGAGAGAGACAGACAGAGAGACAGAGAGAGCCACGTGAACATAATCATGATAATGGAGTGTCTGACAATAGACAGTATGCCACATGACCAGCATGTTTCCTGTTCAAGTGTTACCGAACTGCTATCCTCCATCCCCCCCCCCCACACACACACACACACATACACACACTACCACCACCACCACCACCACCACACCCCTAACCCCACCCCCACCCCAGCCCCCTCCCCGCCAACCCCTCATCCACCTTACCATATGCGAAACAGCAGCGACGATCTGAGCGAAGACCGTCTTGGCCTCGCTCTCCGGAAGTTTGCCCTCGTTGGAGATCTTGGTGAAGAGCTCCCCTCCGCCCGCGTACTCCATGATGATGTGCAGCTTGGCCAGCGTCTCCACCACCTCGTACAGGCGGATGATGTTGGGGTGGTGAAGCCGCTCCATGCTGGAGATCTCCCGGGACAGCAGGCGCTGCGTCTTCTGGTCCAGCTTGGTCTTGTCCAGGATCTTGATGGCCACTTTTTCTGGAGCCGGCAAGACCGACAAGTCAAGTCAAGTCAAGTCAAAGTGTTTATTTTAAAACCCCGTTGGGGGTATATGAAACGAGAAATTAACATATACTAATCAAGCTCACCACACCAGCCAACATACATCATGATCACTCGCACACAAGTTTTACAGGACTCCGGCATACATACATACATACATACATACATACATACATACATACATACATAATGACTACATACATGATGTTTATCATTAGTCATTGCCCGTCCGGTTACCGGCTACCTTTTAGCACGAATTAATTGCCCGAAAGGGACAAATAAAGTATTTTTGAATTGAATTGAATTTTGAATTGAATTGAGTACATACATACATACTACGTACAAATATAGAAATATACATAATGAACTGGAACGGGATGGGGTGTGTGTAATACACATACCTACATGCATACCTACATACAAACATACATACAAACATACATACAATACAGGGTTACAAGGCAGGCGGATAGGATTTGCTGATTGGTTAACTTAATTCCTACCAAGTAAGTTTGGGGTTGTGCACCAATGGCCTCACCCCCCCCCCCCCCCCAAAAAAAAAAAATCATAATTACGTCATGTCTGCGTGGATTTAAATTTGGCTCAGTAGGAGTGTTGCACTTTGATTATACTCGTGTTTGCTGCAGTAAGACTGAGCCGTCAAGGAACCATTGATCTTGCCTGATTTTCGCATACAGGGCTAAAGGCGAAACGGAGGCACGTCAGTCACAACGGCAGAATGTCACACGAGCTAGAATAGCAGAACGTCACAGGAGACTATGATGGTAGAACGTCACAAGAGAATCAGTGGCAGAACGTCACAAAAGGATCAGTGGCAGAACGACACAAGAGAATGACAGAACATTACAAGAGACTGACAGAACGCTACAAGAGAATGACAGAACGTTACAAGAGAATGACAGAACGTTACAAGAGAATGACAGAACATTACAAGAGAATGACAGAACATTACAAGAGGATCGCAGAAAATCACAACAAAATGGACTGTACTTTGCTAGGTGGTAAAAATTCTAAATTGTTGCATCAGCCGCTTCCCAGGAAACCAGCGGAGACAACGGTTGCCACACGCCAAACACCCCCCCCCCTCCCGACCCCATCCCCACACCAACACTACACCCACCAGTCTTGCACGTTCATCACCGCACCTGACCCACATCCACACAATAAACGCCTTGTTTATGACGAAACCCTGCCAGGCACAGCAGCTCCGTGACGCTGGCGTCAAGTGCCGAGTGCCGTTCACTGTTATTTTTGACGTAACGAGTTTGTTTGATGAGGCTGGGGACTGTGGCCAGAGCACTGATGAGTACCTTTCAGTGGAAGTATTCTTTACACAAGTATCATTAGGCCGTGCTCCCAGTGTTGGTAAGATGACAATCGACTCGCTTCTCGCAAAACACCAACGGCTACAGTGTCCTGTCCTCGCTTAGTCTAGTGGTTCAAGTTGCACGATCAATGCCTATGGGATATTATTTGCACGGAACTTTGGAAATATTGTTTAGAAAGAAATCATGGTTATTGGGGCTTCGTGTTGGAAAGCAATACATCCAAACAGTGGCCCGATATTCCTGGTCTTGAAGGAGCCTACTGATGCTGATTCAGCCCACTACAGTCGAGGTGGAAATGGCCGGTGTCGATAAGGTTTTATGTACATAGCCGCTAATCTTGAAGTATTTCAGCTATACGACCTTTAAATACGCCAAAGCCCTGATAACAAACACAAGATCAATCAATGCTCTCTCTCTCTCTCTCTCTCTCTCCCTCTCTCTCTCTCTCTCCCTCTCTCTGCTGGCGTGCGTGCGTACGTGCGTGCGTGCGTGCGTGCGTGCGTACGTGCGTGCGTGGTGCGTGCACGCGTACGTGTGTATGTGTGTGTGGGGGGGGGGGGGGGGGGGGGGGGGGGGGGGCAAAGTGAGCACTCCTACACAATATGCCTCAGACTCTTGTCAATGAAAGGTTTTACATTAGCTCGTGAATGAGCAACCACGCTTTATATGAAATTGATCATACTATTATACGCTGTTACACGCTGTCAACACTCGCACAGTTCTCACCACAAACAAGATTACCCAAGATTACCACCATATATATATATAGTAGGGGAAGTAAGTAAAGCTGAGAGCGCTCCCTAGATCTAGGAGATGTGTGCTTTGTATGCCAGTGGACAAGTCCGCCTTGCCCTATATTGGCTACAAGCCACAGTGGAGGGAGGGGGGGGGGGGATCTACCATCCTACCGCTGAAACGTCTAACAGATCTAAGGGTATCTCACCATTCATAGGGCCCCCATTCCCCTCCCACCGGGAATATATGACACAGACAATAACAGATGCAGACACACAGACAGAGGCAGACAGAAAGAGAGACAGATGCAGACTCAGAATGACAGAAAGACACAGGCACAAAGATAGAGACGGTTTCAGAGACAGACATAGAGACAGACACAGAGACAGACACAGAGAAAGGCACAGAGACAGAGAGAGGGACAAGGAGACACAGACACGGACACAGAGGCCGACTCAGAATGAAACGGAGACACACAAAGACAGACACATATATGACTGACAGAGATACAGGTTGACACGGGAAGAGACACACTGAGAGACAGACAGAGAGACAGAACGAGAGACAGACAGAGAGACAGAAAGAGAGACAGACACTGAGATAGAAACTAAGGCAGACACAGAGACAGACACATATCAACTTGAAACCACTAAGAAAGTTGCCTGCGTACCTTTGGTAAGAGCGTGGATGCCCAGTTTGACCTGTGAGAAGTTGCCGGAGCCGAGTTCGCCGCGAATCCTGTAGAAGCCGATCCTCTTGCCCAGCGTGATCTCCTTGATAATCCTCTGATCCTGACTCAGGTCCTGCGACAGGCGCTCGAACGGCGTCATGCGACGCTCCCGCACTTCCGCCACGGAGGCCGAGTGCGAGATGACGCTGTCGGGGTCGGCGGAGTCTGCCTTGCCGATGGCGCAAGGCTCCGTGTTGCTGCGGTGCATGGGGACACTCCTGGGGATATCCACCACCTCGTCGTCGACCTCCTCCCGTCCCCTGCGTGGCACCTCCTTCATGCCAGCAGCGGCAGTCACGGCCAGTGACTGAAGTTAGTGTTGTCTCTGTCTTTTCTTGCAGTTACTCAGCAAACCGTGTTTCATTTTCTGGAAAAAGCTCTGCTGACCTGTCCTACAGCAACGTAAGACGGTTAACATATGTTACAAGCGCGCGAAACAGATTAATTTTGGGCGTTCTGAAGGCAAATCGCTCACTGAATCATGCAGCGTGTTCTGTTAAAAGCACGGACGCTCGGAAACAAGGAAATATCCGCAGGAGAAGATGAAACCAGTTGACAAACTTCCTCATCCCATGGTCGAATGGCGAACTGTGCACAGTTGAAACTACCAAAGAAAGGACTACCACAATGAAAGGATTTCAACAAACGGTGAGAAGCTGCTGATGTCCGCCGTCTGCCCCGCTTGTCTGTAAAACGATTCGCGACACGGAAAAAGCATCTCTTGTTGCCAGAGGCCTTTTCACCTTGAACACATCGACCATGGATACGACGCGCGACGCTGAAGGCGCCCACAGCCACACAGGAAGAACACCTGCTGACCTTGACCTCGTTTAGGTTGTGTACTTCTTGCTCGCTGGGTGTATGGTGTCCCGAACATGCCATGACGTTATAAATCACATCATGACACCATGGTTATGACGTAATAGGCTGTGGATGCTTCGTCTGCCAAGTTCCGTTTCAAATCTGGAAAGAAAAAAAAAAACAGAGAAAACGAATTTGTAAGATGGTAAATACGCATTTTGTAAAGGATTTCGAAAAGTTGTTATTCTAAAGGTTTAGACTGTTGTGTAAACATACATGTACAATCAAACTTGATTGTCACGGCAAAAGCCCAAAGTTAACTTGTATTGTGCGTTATCGTATGTTCCCATTCATTCCAATTTCATGCTGATACAGCGGACCCATTTCTCGGCCAACATACAAAACATCATTAACTGATCCAGTTCCGTCAACAGGCTGTGGAAAGTAGTTACCTCGCACTGCAACTTTCTATAGTAATGAAGAATAAAAATAGTCCACATCAGATACAGGAATTAGTGCTGAAGTAAACACTATTTCGTTCTGAAAGGGCCAGATTCAGCACAGGAAGCCATTTCGACGAGAAATGGAAAAAAAAAAAAAAAAAGTTTCACATCTGAATCGTCATCAAACGTAATCGACAGGCTGGAATTCATTTCTATCTGTTCCAACTCAGACCACAAGTCAATTTCCTGCCGGCTCCAACAGCGAGTTACAGTCAGCCAACCGTGACGAAATTTGCTATCTGACCGTTAATACCACCCGGCTTCAGAATGAAAAGGGACTTTTCTTCCGCTAGAAAAAGAGAACGACCGACTGCAGGGTGGAAGTCAACATCAATTAGACCGCAATCTGTCTTACACAGTCAACGAATCGGTCTAATTTCGGGATCACTCCTTACCACGTAATGTTTGCACTGGACGCGTCTCCCTGGTGCTAAACTTGTTTTGATCCTGCGTAATGAACGACCGGCTGAGACATCAAAGAGGGCTGAGGTGGAAAGACGTGCAAATCAGTTCAAAGTGAACAAGACTAGCCTCATGCACACGTGAGTAAATCTATATTTACACCAGTGAAAAGATGCAATTAAAAGCCGTTGAACTGCGTCACTGTCATTTGGCGCCAGCGCGGCTTGTTGCCGTGCTGAATGGTTGCTGGAGTGTCTTGGTCTGAAGGTGTTTGTCCGTGAATTTGTTGCTGCTGCTGGTGGTGTGTTTTTGTTTTCTGTGTTTTGTTTTGTTTTGTTCTGCTTTTGCTGTTGTTGTATGTTTCTTGTTTTTGAAAAGGGGGGGGGGGGGTATGCTGGTTGGTTGGTTGGTTTTGTTTTGTTGTTTTTTGTCGTTTGTTTGTTTTTGTTTTGTTTTGGGCTTTTTGTTTTTTGCTGTTTTGTGCGTGTGTGTGTGTGTGTGTGTGTGTGTGTGTGTGTGTGTGTGTGTGTGTGTGTGTTTTGTTTGTTGTTGGTTTTTGTTTTGTTTTGTTGTTGTTGTTTTGTTTGTTGTTGTTGTTTTTTGTTTGTTTTGTTTTTTGTTTTTTGGTTTTTAGTTTGTTTTTTGTTTTGTTTTGTTTTTGTTTTTGTTTTTTTGTTTTTTTTTTGGGGGGGGAGGGCAAAGGGAGGAGGGGGGAGTATGGGCGTCACTGAGACAGTCATAAGACTGGCTGACGCAAGCAAAAAACCGATTCTGAAACAAGACGACAGCAAAACCCGCTCTCGGCACGCCTTTCTCCTACACCCATCAGTTCTACAGCGCATTAACTGGGTGGTTTTGTGACGGCAGTTACAGGCTCCGTAAATTCCTTCAGCCGTAAAACTGCACGTTTTGACAGACGTACGTCACTGATAATTCCAGAGGCTCTACGACTGACCGCCTATCTGGGACTCTTTCTAGTAATGATTCCCGGCCACTCCTTTCAGGGAGAACTGCGAACTGGTGACTTTGTCAGTATGTATCCCCATCTGTCTGGTAAATCACAGCAAACTGTTACCGACGCCCACGTGATACTACAGGCCTATAATTTCACCCAGGTAGACGTGAAAATCTCCCGCTGTCGCATTACGAGAAGCCAGCAATCTGAGTCGGAGAGTGCAGTCACAATCAGGACTCTCACTGCTGGAGTCAGTGACAGGTCATTGACCGCCTGCTGCACCTCTTCCGCAGATCTCTAGTGTGGTGACTACCGTGCCCAGCTTTTACACAATCTGTTCAATCTATTCACGTATCTATTCATCTAGTGGACCATTCTCGCTCGCCACAACGTGTGTGCAACACTCACTATTCATTTTATTCATCTAATAACCATGCTCTCTTGCCGCAACGTGTGTGCCACACGCTCTATTCATTCATCTAATAAACCATACTCTCTTGCCACAACGTGTGTGCCACACGCTCTATTCATTCATCTAATAAACCATACTCTCTTGTCACAACGTGTGTGCCACACGCTCTATTCATTCTATTCATCTAATAAACCATACTCTCTTGCCACAACGTGTGTGCCACACGCTCTATTCATTCTATTCATCTAATAACCATGCTCTCTTGCCACAACGTGTGTGCCATACGCTCTATTCATTCTATTCATCTAATAAACCATGCTCTCTTGCCACAACGTGTGTGCCACACGCTCTATTCATTCTATTCATCTAATAACCATTCTCTCTTGCCACAACGTGTGTGCCACACGCTCTATTCATTCTATTCATCTAATAAACCATACTCTCTTGCCACAACGTGTGTGCCACACGCTCTATTCATTCTATTCATCTAATAACCATGCTCTCTTGCCACAACGTGTGTGCCACACGCTCTATTCATTCTATTCATCTAATAACCATGCTCTCTTGCCACAACGTGTGTGCCACACGCTCTATTCATTCTATTCATCTAATAACCATGCTCTCTTGCCACAACGTGTGTGCCATACGCTCTATTCATTCTATTCATCTAATAACCATGCTCTCTTGCCACAACGTGTGTGCCACACGCTCTATTCATTCTATTCATCTAATAAACCATTCTCTCTTGCCACAACGTGTGTGCCACACATTCTATTCATCTAATCAACCATTCTCTCTTGCCTCAAATGCGTGCCTTCCCACCTTCATCAGTCATCAGGAAGTCCAAAACGGTGGGTGCTCACAGAATGGGTATGAGACCTCCACTGAAGCCGGTCCTCAATCATCATTGTACAGCATCAGCCATTCTCCCTTGCCACACTGTGTGTGCCTTCCCGCCCTCATGAACTGTCAGGAAGCCAAACACTGCGGGTGTACACAGAATGAGCAGGGATGCTGACCTGCACTGTCAAAGTCATGTCCAGCATCAACCATTCTCCCTTGCCACACTATCTTCCCTCCCTCATCAACAGCCAAACAGCCAAAGTCAAACTTTGCAGGTATACACAGAATTGGCAGGGGGTGCCGACCTCCACAAAGGCCCCTCATCAGCTCATGTCCAGGATACGCGACGGGGACACACACACACACACACACACACACACACACACACACACACACACACACACACACACACACACTGATTTCCATTACTGTGACAGATCCTAATAAATTCCCGCTGACAAATTGCGTCCCACATTAGCACGGGAGGCTTCGATCGGTACCGTTCCTGTCCGGACAGCTCGTAACCATGACTCTAGAGATGCTAACGCGAGTCCAGATTTGTCTGCCAATATTTATGCATGCATCAGCCGTGAACCTGGCCGGAAAACTTGCTTCTGGCGTGTCGTTAGAGGCAAGTGTTACCTTCAAGTCAGCTTTGAAAACCTCCCGTTTTCAGCAGTCACAACAGACTACCAGATCGATGACTGCGCGGCCAGTCCTTGCTGAACGTTTATTTTTATTTTATTCGCGTGTGTGACAGTATAGTTCTGTGTGTGTGTTGAGGGCGATTTGTGTTCGATAGTGTTTGAAACTGTTTTATTTATGTGTTTGTATTATTGTAACCCCCCCCCCCCCCCTTTTCTTTTTGCCGCAAGATTGCTGCGCGACTCTTCTACCGCTGCCTAGCTGCGAGGTGGTCTCTGTCGCTTGCGCGGCTGTGTGTGTGTGTGTGTGTGTGTGTGTGTGTGTGTGTGTGTATGCGTGCGTGCGTGGATGTGCGCGTGTGTGTGTGTGTGTGTGTGCGTGTGTGTGTGTGTGTGTGTGTGTGTGTGTGTGTGTGTGTGTGTGTGTGTGTGTGTGTGTGTGTGTGTGTGTGTGTGTGTGTGTGTGTGTGTGTGAGAGAGAGAGAGAGAGAGAGAGCGTTGTTTTATTCGTTTTCTTGTTATTATTTTTTTTTTAGCTCCTTACCTCCTTTCTGGGAGCCGGGGTGGCCGAATGGTAAGAGCGTTGGACCTCCAATGCTCGGGTCGTGAGGTCGATCCCCGCTGGGGCCACATATTGTGCTGGCTTTTTCATCGTTGCCCCGTCTTTGATATCACCCGTATGTGGTGGAAAAGGACGTTAAACTCCCAAACACCCACCCACCCACCCTTACCTCCTTTCTATCTTCTGCCATGCCGGGCACTACGAAAGAAATCAAGCTTGTGCGTGAATCTCAGTCATACAAAAACCTCAACACAGCCGGCGCATTATCAACCACAACAGGCGCAGAACAGTACCAGCCTTCAGTACAGGAAACATAACCGATCAAGGGTCAAATCCACAAACAAAATCTCACAGCTTGACATCGTCAGCATGACCAAGCCTTTTTGTCAAAAAACAAAAATTTCAAAGCGATCAAAAGAGTGCCTTCGGCGCAGCGCTATACAACGTTAAAAAAAAATCCATCTACCTGCCTTTGAACAGCACACACAGTGCAGCATAATACGTCGAATAGTTCTCTTTCATATGCACCCAGTGTCACCGTACTCCAAAGCCCTTATGCGTTGACGACGTGACGTAAACGGACAGTGCACAAACAGTTGAAAGCTAAGCTAGGCTCCGCAGGAGGCGGAAACAACCGACTGACGTACATGATTTAAGCAAACAACATGTCCGTCAATATCAGCGCTTCCCGGCATGGCTTTTACAGTAAAGAGTCCCGAGGACCTTCTTCCAGAGTTTCAGGGAGTCCTTCTGCAATTTCTAAGAGTTCCTTAGTAATACGGTTTGGCTAGCAGTAGCTAAGTCCACCCACAGCCTTTCAAGACAACCATCTTTGATCTGCCTAATGTGCAGTTTCATTGTTGTCAGTAGTCCATTAAACGGAAAAGTCATGATCAACTGATTCACTAGACATAGACATAGACAGAGAAGGGTGAATGGTGTGTGTGTGTGTGTGTGTGTGTGTGTGTGTGTGTGTGTGTGTGTGTGTGTGTGTGTGTGTTTGGTTTTTGTTGGGTTTTTGGTGTGGTTTTGTTTTTGTTTGTTTTTTGTTTTTTTGTTTTTTTGTTGTTGTTTTTTTTTGGGGGGGTTGGGGTTTTTTTGTTGTTGTTTTTTTTTTTTTTGGGGGGGGGGGGTTGTTGTTGTTGTTGTTGTTTTTTTTTTGTTTTTGTTTTTTTGTTTTTTTTGTTGTTGTTTTTTTTTTTTTTGGGGGGGGGGCTTGGTTTGTTTCTTGTTTTCTTTTCTTAACCCTTCGGCACACTGGTGCTGTCTTTGGCAGTGGGTTCACGTTTCCCGTCACAATTTAATTAATTTGCCGGTCTCTTCTTCTGGCCTGTCGTTGAACTTCAAGTCGAATCATCACTCATAGTCATCACTACTCACAACTATTCTGTCGTCAGTACCGAGCAAAGACCGTTGGAATGAGTACGGCAGCTACAAGGGCGTTGGGGGTTTTGGGGGTTTAACGTCCTTTTCCACCACATAGGGCGATATCAAAGACGAGGCAACGATGAAAAAGCCAGCACAAATATTTGGCCCCAGCCGGGATCGACCTCACGACCCGAGCATTAGAAGTCCAACGCTATACCATTCGACCACCCCGGCTCCCCACGCAGCGACAATTTCTCATGGGCTGGCGCTGAGCAAAACATAAGACTATACTCGTGGTTTATTTGCTGCAAGAAGAGCCATTAAGAACCGTGAATCCTGCCTGTTTTTCGCATACAGGACCAAAACCGAAAGAGTCCAAAACGTGGGATACTCGTTCGCGGTACGGAATGTGTTAAGCGGCAATTAAGCAACCCGTCCATCTACACATAAATATATAATTACATACATGTAGAGGATTAGAGCGAGTTCATTCGCCCCAGAGCGACAAGACCTGATCGAGAAAATGGAACCGTGGAAAAGGCAGCCGGTACTGGCAAGCCTTTATCTTAGGCTAGAGGTCAGCTACGGGGCACATCATGAAATAATTATTACTCTTCATGCTTACCGAGCACTGGTTCGTTCAACAGATTCTACTGGAACGAGATTACGGTTGGTGCTGCAGTAAGGAAAGAAAATGCCACTGCAGAACACAGACCTGAAATTAGTGAGTATTTCATTCACTCGCCGTGGCGGGTGGGGAAAACTTGCTAGCGAGTAAAACCTGAAATTAAAAACTCACTCAGTTGCCAGATGCGAGTGCGGTAAAACGAATCGATTTTCCAGTGTCATAGCAAGAGTGGCCAGACATTGTCATCACACAGAAAAGCGCCTCAGACCGAGGATCACATCGCTTGCCACCCATCTCGCACACTTCGCTCCGCCGATGAAAAGCGCCTTAAAGTCCCGAAGCGCAACATGAAAACCGCAGGCAAACGCTCCTTCAGTTTCCTTGCCCCAAATGTTTGGAACTCGCTGCCAGTCGAACTTCGTGACCTTCCCACACTGTCCCATTTCAAATCGAACCTGAAAACCCATCTCTTCCGTCAGGCCTTTCACACTTATGACTAGTCTGCCATTGTTTCAGTGCCTTTGACTGCAATCTGCATCAGGCTGGGTAGTGCATGTCAGTGTGTCAGTGTGTGTGTGTGTCAGTGCGTGTGTGTGTGTGTGTGTGTGTGTGTGTGTGTGTGTGTGTGTGTGTGTGTGTGTGTGTGTGTGTGTGTGTAGCGCTATGAGTTGCTTTCATGCGAGATTAAGCGCTAAACAAGTACTATTCATTATTATTATTATTCTGCTGGCTCTGACAACTTATGTCACGACGTGTGATTTTGAAACACGTTATTTTCTCTATAAAGCTGCAGAAGCACTCAACATGTGTGTCTGTGAATTTCACCAATCTGGAAGCGCCTAATTAAAAGAATGCAGGAAAATTTCTGCGGACTTGAAGTTTGGCTAGTGAGTTTTCTAGTTGGGCTCGTAAAAAATTCTGATTCACTAGCCAAAGGCCAGCTAGTGTGGAAAACATCAGACTTTCAGGTCTGGAACATGTCACATAGACAGTGCAAATACCATAGCTATGATATACAGAAGTGCTTGTTGGTTGGTGGAGGGTTCTGAGTGTTTTAGAGATAATATACGGGCGATTATCAAAGACGGTCAACAAAGAAATGGCCATTAACAAAAATAAGAAAATAAAAATTCGCGTAAAACCCACGACCTGAGCAGTCGCAGTCCAACATATTACCAGCTCAGCTGTCTAGACTCCGCTTACAGGTAGGAGGTAGTGTCTTTGCGGGGGGTGGTGGGGGTGGGGGGGGTCTTCGAATTCACCTATTTATTGAAGAAATAAAAAAAAAAGGCACAGCAAATTTCTCTCCTGTAGGGCCAGATAAAATCTGCACCTTGCCCACCTCCCCCCCCCCTCCCACCCCCAGCCCATCCCGGGCAGCGTGACAAACGCAGAAGACATCAGCGCACCACTCCCCTCTTTTCTCGACAACTATCCATTTTCTGACAGCTGACAGATGTTTCAGTCACTACTACTACTACACACAGTACCAGTCCGGGCGAGTCCAGCGACTGTGACCAGCCGCGCAGTGAAAACTAAAAGGTCAGCACAATCATTAGTCATCGATTCGGTTGTATGTGCAGTCAGTCAGTCAGTCACGGCTTGTTTACATCGGTCTCCAGGCACGCCGACCATACCTACACAGTGGGTGCTGGGCTGACACCGTCTTCCGCCTAGCAGATACAAGACCTGGTTTTGGTCAATCAATACATGTATATACATCCTGCTCCCTCGGCTGACGTAACTCTATACAATACAATACAATTCTAGCCAATCTACATATCCTGCTCCGTGACGTCACTCAATACATGCATTCTGAGAAACTCAATACACTGCATATCCTGGGCCTGTATATAATAGCCGAGGTTAGGGCTTTTAGCCCCAGGTTAGAGTCTAACCTCGAACTAAACTAGCTCTAGGGTGAAATTTTCTGTTGTTTATTGTTTTAAACCAGGAAGGTGCCTGAGCCGTTATAGAAGGATTTTTTTCTTCTTCTTTTCTTTGCTTCCTTTTTTTACTGATTTAATTTTGCTTTTGGGTTTCTTTTGTCCTAGTCTGGGTTAGGCCCGTAGCCGTGGGTTAAATTAACCTCGACTTTTACACACAGGCCCTGCTCCCCGCGGGTACAAATACGGTACCTCAGATACCGGAAATGACGAAACAGATCTCCGCAGGTGAATTGCATTCTTGAATGAAACGGACTATTTAAAATTTGTGGGATCCCGACCCCCGACCCCCCCACCCCACCCCATCCCGGGAGCCGGGATAGCTGAATGGTAGAGCGATGGACATTCAATGCTCGGGTCGTGATTTGGAATTCCGAATGCGATGGCCTTTTTCTCGTTGCCCCGTCTTGGTTGGGTATCACCCGAACGTGGTGGAAAAGGCCGTTAAACTCCCAAACACCCACCCACACACGCCCCCACCCCCCCCCCCCCCCCCCTCCCCCGGCCCGTTATTTGATATTCGTACTGCATACGTATTACAGCGCTGCATGAAAAAAGAAAGCGCAGTGACTGATTTCTCACAGCGCTGCTGGTGACGGTCAGGAAATAATGAATGTCAATATTGTACATACTCCACTCTGCTGAGGGCTGGGAGTCCCTATTACATAACCACCAGCGATGTTTGTTTCCATGGTGAGACATTCGTCCGCCAACAATTCCGCAAAAAGCGGAACTCCTGTTGCCATGCAGCTCCACCCGAGGTTCAATATAGCGATGTCTTCAGGAACGGACAAATCCTACGTCATCTGGGTTCAATTTCAAATTCAAATAAGTCTTTATTATCCCAAGTGGGAAATTCGGTTATGGTGGACAATAACACGAACAACCCGGTAATACATGCAACATGTCTTTTACTCGCAGACGTGTGCATTATTAGGAACCAGAATATCAGTCTTAGTCACGCAAAGCCATGCCAGCAAAATCCGCGGTGTTGACTGAAAATTTGTCCCCGTTAGGCTTACGTCACACGGGAGACGTTTTGTCCGCACAAACATCGGACACGGATCAAAAACAAGGGGGGAATACCAGACTCGCGGCAGAGACATGTTGTGGTCATAATTGTCACACGAGGAAAGCCGTGTTCGATGTTTGTTCGGACTAAGTTTCTCCCGTGTGACAGGAGCCTTACCGACTTTCCTTGTTCTCTGACAGAGTCTACGGGCAAAATTAACGACCAGGAACTGACAGCTCTTCTTCACCGGCATAATTGACTTGATTACTGCATCTGTGCTTCTGACAATTCACGATGAATACTATGGTCGGCGTGCGGCCTATTGAACATGCTTCTGGGTCTTGGTGATGTTGATGATGATTCTAGACAACAAGTCAAATCTCTCTCCACCCACCCTCTCTCTCTCTCTCTCTCTCTCTGATGATTATCAGTTTACACCCCCCTCCACCCCCCCCCCCCCCCCCAAAAAAAAAAATTGAAAAAAAAAATCCCCGACTCAAACATAAATCTGGAACAGTTCTACAAATACTATGGTTGACGCCACAGTGCCGATTTTTTTTTCTTTCTTTAATTTCCCAACACACACGCACGCACACACACACACACACACACACACACACACACAAACTGGCTGTACTGGCCATCACCTAATGTCCAACTGCACGAGGAAAAAAAAAAAAAAGAAAGAAAGAAAAAACTGGCATTCTTAATCTCAAGCAGACCACAACCAAGACTTCCGACAGAGATTCAAAAACAGATACCACCCAAGAAACCTCCTCCCTCCACCCACACCTAAGGCGGCAGCTATCCAGTTGATCTCGGTTACAAAGCCACGGACTAAGATAACTTCCACTGTCAAGCTAGGTTACAATGTCACCCGCTACGGCCCACGTATCCACCGACTTTATTTCTGCGTGCGGGCGCTCGGCAAAGACCCTTTGCTCCAGCCAACGACGTTCCGTTTTCTAACTCCACTGCCTGTGCTGCCATTAATGTGTGTTTAAGTGCAGTGTTGTAGTCAGGAGGGCTAGAGCGAATCACCTAGAGATTACTTCATCCACTCTTGCCGGAATAAATTTCCAGTAGCAGCCCAAACACAGCGTGTAAAACACTCCTGTAAATGCTGAGGTATTTCTTCACTCAGACAGAAGCCAATAACATAACATTTGACTGTTCTGGTTTGCATCGCGCGCGCGCGTGTGTGTGTGTGTGTGTGCGCGCGCATATGTCGTTGCTCCCTGACCTTGTGGCATTGCAATTTTTTCCCCTATTTTTGTATACTTTTTTTTATTCCCTTTTTTAGTGCTTAGAACTGTTATCAACCAACAGGTTATAGCGTGATGTAAGTACTGTCTTTATTATTATTACATTAATTTAATTTACATGTATCATTAAAAAGCATCATACTCAATTTTTTTTTAACAGCTACCAAAACTGAAAAAGTTCAGTTCTTACTGAAGGACAGAAGCTAAAATTACTAAACTAGACTCAAACCTCTTGGATAGCAATGGAAACTTTAAAAGTGTTGTGGGAACTGTGCTGAATATGCAAGGACTTACCAAGTGCTGCGAACACAGAAAATTAATATAGGTGAAAGCATGCCAGATGGAAATGTTCTGTTTACTGACTGCATTTTGACCATGTCTTTTGGTTGTGTTTGAAGTATTAACGTTCTTTGTATGGCACTCAACATACCAGAACAAATTTCTTATATTGAGACAATAAAGGGAATTCTTGTTTCATCTAAAATGTGTAAAATCTTGCTATGTTGCTGCCGGTTTGAATACACGATCCAGTTCACAAAGCAGCACCCAGGCAAAGTTCAGTAACTGTGTTGTTCACATCCCTAGAGCAAACAGTAATTGGCATATATCTATGAAACCACTGGCATCTTTCCAAACTGCAGATCCTCACGATTTCCTGCTTTATTCCGGAACTACCAGCAGATCACTGCCGGTGACATTTGGATGTCTGATAATCAGAGTCTGCTGTCTGGCTTCATGAGAAATGAACTTTATCTCTTGGGACTCCTGACTCTGATCACCGCTGGCGGTATCATTTTCTGTCAGGTGCTGGATGTAGATTTCCACAAGTCACACGGGGTCCGCCATCAGCATAACTTTAGAAAAGCCACTGCCAGCAAATGATGACTGACAGAGATATTAAAAGATTATGCTTTATGTAATATATGTGTGGATGTGTGTGTGTGTGTGTGTGTGTGTGTGTGTGTGTGATGGGTGTCTGTGGTGTGTACTATAATACAATAATTATATACTCTGTTTTTACCATCTGTCTGCCGGTACTTATCATTAGCACACAAGCTACAGAGAAAGCAAGTGGGTGTTTGGAGCTGTCAAATCCTCTGCACACATGAGCCGGGGTAATTTCAAAGACAAGGAAACTAAACACAAGCCTCTACAAAGTCTGACCATGTCGAAATCAAAACCACAACATTCCAGTTCATATGCCAGTGGTCGGCCACCAGCAACTCTTGCCCACGGCGATGTTTGGCCGGCGACAAGGTGGACGGAACAATAGAAACAAACGCACGGGCAGCTTGGGGCCACTTGAGACTGACACTCTCGCTTGCTGGACCCTGATTCTAACCTGTGATACTACCATGGGCCGGCGTCTCATACAATCGTTGCGTGTAGGTACACAATACTCACAGCCGCGGGCCACTTGAAACTGGAGCGGTGTACGTACTGTCTAGACCTATGTAACTGCTGGATTTCGCCCATAATCTTGTTACGCTTGACAAGTTTGACGGTAGGCACTCCTAACCTCTACGCTGACGGCTTACGAAGTGTGTCGATCATTCTGTGGTACATCAGTGTACAAGACAGCACTCGTTGACACCAAAGGGCGCACGCACATACACACACCCCTAGCTCAGTTGTACCTGTCTGCCAATACTACATTATACTACAAGTTCACAGTTTGCCAGTGCATATATACAAACGCACCTAGGCATATATAAGAACGTACGGGTCAGCGCCAAGTTCTCATTTGGCGGTGTGACTTACCTTGAGCAACAAATCAGCCGACTCAAGTCTGAAGTTCCCTCCGCTGAGAAATACCAGCTCACGATTGATCACGGTCAGGCGTGTGAAAACACCACAGCGGTAGGACGGTCCTCTCATACACAGCGGCGACACACACTTCATAAACGCCGCACGCCAGCCCAACACACAATGCACTGTCATTCACAGTCACACAGCGCCAAGCAAAGTTTACAATCGACACACGCACACACACCGCGCACTGTGCGACTCAAACAGGAACTTGTCACGCTTGACGTCACCTATAGCAACTAGCGTTACGCCATCTAGCGGATAGAGTGCGGGGAACCCCTTGTCTCGGCAAACCCGCACGCTAAAATCGATAGTTTCGCGGCAAGCTAAGACTACGCGGGGATTCCGGGCACCGCGAAACCAAAGACCGTCTGTTGTACGATGCTAGGTGAAACCCCTAAATCTGAATAATTGTTGCATTTGTTTGATTTGGTCGGGAGGCAGTCTACTTTTGTTGTTGGTGGTAGAGGCCGGTCTAATGGTTTTGCTCAGTGTTGATGTTTTCCTTTTCAGTGTTGTTGGTGCCGTGGTTTGGTGTAGCGGTGTGTGTGTATGGCGGTGTTTTTGTTTTTGGTGTGTGTGTGTGTGCGTGTGTGTGTGTGTGTGTGTGTGTGTGTGTGTGTGTGTGTGTGTGTGTGTGTGTGACGGTGTGTGTGTGACGGTGTGTGTGTGTGTGTGTGTGTGTGTGTGTGTGTGTGTGTCAGTGTGTGTGCCAGTGTGTGTGTGTGTGTGCCAGTGTGTGTGTGTGTGTCACGGTGTGTGTGTGTGTGTGTCTGTGTCAGTGTGTGTGTGTGTGTGTGTGTGTGTGTGTTGGGTTTTGTTGTTGTTGTTCCTTTTATGTTTTGTTTTTGTCAAGTTTTGTTGGGTTTTTGGTTTGTTTTGTTGTTGTTGTTTTCTTGTTTTGTGTTGTTTGTTTGTTTGTATGTTTGTTTGTTTGTTTTTTTGTTGTTGCTTTGTTGTTGTTTGTTTTTTGTTGTTATTGTTGTTTTCGGGGGGGGGGGGGGGGGGTGTTGAACCTGATTTTTTAATGAGTGTGTATTTTGACCTGTCGGTCAGTGTTGGTGGATGGGTGCCAGTCAATAGAGAGTTTTATGCGGCTGAGAAACATAGGGTTGCCGGTGTTCATGCCCTTACACTTCATGCCCTTCGTATACTACAAACTCTATAGTCAAGGGTCCTTTCTGAGTCAGATGAATTGGACTGTAATGACCTATGCCCAGAACTGTTCTTGTTTTTGTTGTTGTGTCTTTGTTTTTTGCTGTCTTTTTGTTTTTAGTGTTGTTGTGTCGAACAAAAATCAATTGCCGACTGTACACAGTTCTTGAACTCACAACCAACCAACTAGCCGAACAACCAACCAACCAACCAACCAACCAAACAAACAAACAATCAACCAACGAACCAAACAACCAAACAACCTGCAACTACCAAATCTTGAACTGGAGCCTCGTTTTGGGCTCACACCTAGCCCCGCATTTATCAAGCACTTACCAAAGGCAAAGATCGTAGGAGGAAGATCTTTGCAAGTCTATTCAATTATTTTTTTCTTTCCCGAAAGTGATACAAGTTATCAAAATTATGTACTGTTTTCGTGCCGTCATGTCTTTTGCGCTCGCGACATGACGTATGACGTCATTTTTGAGAGTCTCATTTTTGTATTACATCAGTACATGCGGATACACTGTGAAACTCTGACGACACGTTCAGACAAGTAGGCGACAGAAGCAAAAGTCTAGAAATCTCAAGGCTGCACTCCAAGATCGCACTTCTGCTCTTTGCCGGTCGTTTTCCCGAAGCAATTATTTCACAGAGAGAAGCGGAAGAAGATTCAAGACAGACGTTTTCCATTTGTTCTGGTTCTGAAAGACGTGGAATTAATTTGTAAGTAGGTGTAATCATTTTTCTGGGGTCTGATTTACCACTGCAAAATGTCGAGAGGTCACTGACCTCAGTCGGAAAATGTTTGACTGATGTAACACATGATTGTGCTTATCCCCAATCTGTTGTACTTTTTTCTAGGAGGGTTTGTTGTGAGACAATGAATCTTTTACAGTTCTGTTATGAAGAAACAATACACAAAGAAGTCGAATACTAAACATAAACACATCAAGACCGGTTTTCTTTACAGTTTGCGAAAATAGTCTAGACAAAAAAAAATCCGTTTTGTGTCTGAATTTGAAATGCAAAGATTTCCCGGTTTGACCTGGAAATTTTTTTTAATGAAAAAAATAATGAAAATAAAATCTCATAAAAGCATACTGCAAATGCGACATTTCATATCACGAAAGACGAAAAATCAGCCACATCAAAGAAAGATACTAGAACTCCTACAGATCGACCTTGCGTGCGTGCGTGCGTGCGTGCGTGCGTGCGTGCGTGTGTGTGTGTGTGTGTGTGTGTGTGTGTGTGTGTGTCCATCTGTCTGATTGTTTGAGGTTTTTCAAATACGATGGACTTTAAAAATGCCCGGAGGAAAATTTGTAAAGTATATGAAGAAAAGAGTAAATGCATTTTCCCTAACTGCTTGGCTGAAAGCGACGCAAACTGAACCCAAACACACACACACACACGTGAATCACACGCATTCACTCCCACACAGAACATCAAAATTTCACGATCACATAGTGCGAAGGGTCCACTAACCTATTCAAGTTAAGGAATTCAGAACTGCATGCATTTTTTTTTTAATATAGTTTTTGTGCAATGCACATGTCCAGTTATAGAGTAACCTTCGTGTACACACACACACGCAGAAATATCAAGTGTGCACGCGAAAAATCCCATGTCCATCTTTCCAAGAAGAGTAGGCTGTGGCCGAAGACGTGGAAAACAGAAATTATGTCGCACGCACCAATGTGAATAGCAGGGTGGAGGTTTGCACATACACAGGCTCGAAGCAGCAGTATGCCTTTGCTGCTTCGTCCTGCAGCCCAGCGGCGCCTTGGTCGTCAGTCTCCCAACAGACGGATGTGTTTGCCGAGGAAAATCCCAACCACACCATGCCTTAAACCGTTGCAGATGAAAATCCCCGGCCCTGAAATGACGACAAATGCAAGTTCCATCGCAAACCTGCCCAAGTCACGGACCCCGAAATGCGCGCGATGCCGCAATCACGGGTACACGGTGAACTTGAGAGGTCACAAGGGTTTTTGTCCGCATCGCACGTGCACCTGCCCTCTGTGTAGTCTGGTCAAGGAGCGCCAAGAGGTGTCCAAGAGGCAGATCAAGCTCCGCCGTCGGCAGCACCAGGAAGAGATGATGGGAATGTATGTGCCGGTGCCTCCCAGTATTTTCTCGCAGGGATCCATCGGTGAGCGGTTGAATGCTAGAAGTGAGGATTTCCAATCCATTTTCATCGGTTTGTTGTTGTTGTTGTTTGGGTTTTTTATGTTTACGCACATACTGTTTTGTTTTGTTTTTGAATTTTTGTTGTTGGTTTTTGTTTGTTTGTTTGTTTGTTTGTTTGTTTTTGAGGAGAGGAGGTGGTTTCCTTTGTTTTTGCTTTTATGATAAGTCTTCACATTGACCAACGGACACATATTTGTCTTAATTGTCATGCTGATATATATACACTTCGTTTACCTCCTCAAAACAATACCATACAATAAGTCAGTTATGACAGGACTCTCTTGCTTTAGTGACCATGAATTCCAGACTTCAGACTGGTCGGGGGATGATTGAGGGGCGGGTGGGGGTAGAAGGGGTGGAATCTAAACATACTGGCCCCGTCGACTTCCAGAAAGCAGACCTTCTGATCAAGGGGACAGAGGACATTGGTTGCTTGCTTGCTTGCTTGGTGGGGCTGTGCTTCTGTTCATGAGGTGATTGTGACGAGGTACCATGCCAGTGACAAAACATCATACGTGGGGCGGTCGGTGGTCTGGGGCGGTCGGTGGTCTAGTGGTTAAGAGACCTGTCACCAATGCGAGAGGTCAGGGGTTCGAGTCCCACTCGGGGCAAAGAATTTTTCCTTCTCGTATGTGACACCGTTCATTCGGGCCGATCGTCGGGGGTTCTCTCCGGGTACTCCGGCTTCCTCCCCCTCTGCTTTGGAAATGTTCAGCCCACCAAATTTGAAAAATAAATGCAATTCTAAATTCCGGAATTTAAATAACTGAGCTGACCCTTCGCACCACGTGATTGTAATGTGTTTATGTCCGGTGTGTGAGAGAATGTGTGTGATTCACGTGAGCGTGCGTGTTGGGTTCAGTTCGCGGCGCTTTGAGCCGATTCATGAAATTGGGTAAAGCGCCTATATAATACTCATTATTATTATTATTATTATTATTTTCAATGAATTTCTAATGCTCCCTGCACGATGTATATGTGGCTCAGGAGGCATCAACCTGGACTACCTGCGTGTGATCTTTCCCAAGCAGCGGGTGGATCGTCTCTACGCCGTCCTGCTCGAGTGCAACAATGATGTCAATGCCGCAACCGCCAAACTGCAGCAAGGTAGGTCAGGATCAGCCTTTGGTTTAAACATTTTTATTCATTGAAGCCGGATCACCGTCAAGCAGTAAACAGTAAGAAAAGAGCACAGCAAGTAAAAACTTATATACATGCTCATCTGAACCAGTTTACAAAAAGCATGGCGGAGAAACTGGCGTGGAAAAACTGACTGGACTGAGATGTAGAGACATAAAAAAGAGAGAGAGAGAGAGAGAAAACTAAGAAGAAGAAGAGAGCAGAAGGATCAGCCTTTGTCTGGTGACGTACGTAGATGGAGATCCGTAGCGGGTTCTTGCAGCTCCTTACATCATCGTCTACGCCAGCATTAGCAACGAGGATGCTTTTTAAATTTGAAATAACACAGCATCCAGACTGACAAAATACTCCGTATAACCCAAAAGCCCTTGTACAGAGGGTCTCCAAAGACGGAGTATTTTTGCGGCAAACATATTTTTTTCCGAGGGTGGATGAGTGCTTTGGGAGTTTAACGTCCTTTTCTGCCACGTGTGGATGATATCAGAGACGGGGCAACGAGAAAAAAGGCCAGTACAAATATTTGGCCCCAGCCGGGAATCGAACTCACGACCACTGAAAGTCCAACGTTCTACCATTCGGCTGTCCCGGCCCCCCGGGTTTCCGTTTGTTGTTGTTGTTGTTAATCTTGGTTTTTTTCCCTGAAACTATTGTTAATGAGAGTTAAAATTTAAAGAGCCTGGGTTTTCACTCGTTCCAGAGGAACATTCTGTTGACGCTTCGAGTGAACTGACCAGATCGTCAAAGACGCCCAGCTCAGGTAAATACCACGTTCACAGCCGCCCTATTCCTTTCACGTTCCTTTCGTGTAGCAGATGATTCATATCTTGATGAGCAACGCCATTGTCTTCCATGTTTATGAAAATCAGCCGACAACAACGTCCTTCCCGGGTGTCAGATAGGACGAATCATAGTTAACTAATGATTTCAGTCTCAAGCTGGAGATTTTTATAAACAGGATTACAAGACAGTTTCTAATTCTACTAATTTCATAGAAAGCGCTCAAGCTCGGCCATTTCTCCGACTGGCGCGTTTATAGTCTTACCGACATTGTCGGCTGATTCTCCCATTTAAACAGTTTCAATGCGTGACTAGCCTTGATGGCTTTATTTTGCAGACACTGGCACGGAGCCGGAGCAGAAGCAGAAGCAATGGCTGGCAGACGGTCCAAGAACTGACGCCGACAAAAGCCCTGGCTCCCCAAACCACAAACAGCCGCAGCAGCAGCAGCAGCAGCAACAACAACGCTACCAGCGACCAGAACAAAAGACGTCTTCCTTTCTCTTCCCCTTCTGCTGGCCCCGTCCTGGCGCTTCTCAGTTCCCGCCAAACGTTCATCCATTCGAAGGCAGATGCTCGGCGCGACAGAAGCACGTGTTTCTTCCTAACGGGGACTCCTACCTCCCGGCTGACTCCCTCTACTCGGACCTGTACGGACCTAGCTTCGGCTACCCGCCCGGGTTCAGCAAGTCGGGACCGAGATCGACCTCAGTAAGTCTGGCCTACGGGTCGAGATTTGGCACCGTGCCTTTCCCGTTCGGAGCGGCGGCTATGGGCAGCTCTGCCAGCAGCGTGAGCGAGGGAGAGGGTTCTGCCGGGGATCAGGGTGACCAGTCCGCCAACAGCTCCAGTCTCAGCTCGGCCACCCACAGCCCCGCGAGCATCTCCGGAGCGGCGGGAGGCGCCAGCTCCCCTCGATCCAAATCGACCTTCAACTTGGCTTCGACAGGCCTGCCGCCAAACATCACCATGCCCCCGGGCTGGCCGCTACCTCCTATCCCCTACATACCCCCGCCACCCCCGGAATATTGTCACGTGGTTGGGCAGGTCCGCCATCCATCTCGCAGTCTGTCGTCTACGTCCGTCAAGGCGTCATCGACACATTCTTCGGAGTTTGCCGACTGTCAGCAGACGCGCTGGTGTCAGCAGCAGTTCAAGGACGGTCACGCGGCAGATGATGACGTTGCGCGCACTGAAGGTCAGCAGGAGATCGTGGAGGCCGTGAAGCAGTTGGAGGGACTGGCAAAGACGACAGAGGAGGTGATCGTGACCGACGAGGACGATGTGGGCACGGTGGATGTCGTCAGCACAGAGCCGGACAATTGAGAACAAACTCCACCTCGAGCTTCACCACATATCTAGAGCTGACAACGAAGAAAATTTCTCTCATTTGTTGGTCATCGAATGATTGTTTAATTAATGTGACCAGTAAGTTGCATTCTCTTGAATTAATTTTGTTGTTGGATAGTTAGACCATTCCACTTGACTGGACTTGTTTTCACTAGTCAGGTTCTGTTAATGAACAAATGTGTTCCAATAGTATTTACAAGTATGTTGGCTGGTTCTGTTCAAATACAAATACCATCGTTCATAATTTGGTGCTTGAGAATATTTTCTATCAAATGAAATTTGTGCACCGACTGTTACCACGGTGACATGCCCTGTCTGGGTTTGTGGATGAAATAGGATGTTCATCTTGTTCTTTTTTTGTTTGTTATGATTTTAAAATAAAATAAAATACAGTAATATCGGAGAGATTAACTATGACTGGGACCGGCCAGAAAAGAGATGTTTCTCTATTCTCTTCGACTCAGGCGTCTCACACACACACACACACACACACACACACACACACACACACACCTCGGTTTTTATAAATTTTAATCTCTTTCACTTTTAAAAGGCAATTCCAACATCTGAAACACCAAAACTACCAAATAAGTGAACATAAAAGGTCAGTCAAAACCCTGACAATGATGAAGCCAACTGAACTGTGGTCACAAATAGCATGCAGACACAAACATTCATCAACAAACAGCAACAATTTACATTCAGCATTTTTCCCCAAAGTGTGTGTGTGTGTGTGTGTGTGTGTGTGTGTGTGTGTGTGTGTGTGTGTGTGTGTGTGACTGAAATGCTGCTCCCCCCCCCCCCCCTTCCAAAAAAAAAAAAAAAAAACACTTACAGGTAAGCTCATAATTATAATGTAGACGTTGTAATGAAGTATCCATCCATAGCAACCCCTGTTCTTTCAGGGCTTTTTTTAAAGAAACTGCAATGTGCACAGTTTATAATTAGACCAGCATGAAAACGCTGACGACAAAACAAATGAAACCATCAAAATACACAAGCATTACAAACTGAAACATCAAAACAGAGAACAGTTGTATGAAATGAAAACTTGGTAGATTCACTATAGAGTGCCAAAAATGAAATACTGAAAGATGGTCATGCTACTCGCTAATGGCTGTTAGACAGATGCACACTAGCTTTTCTGCACAGGTGGGTAACAGACATGTTTCAAAACTGATCATACATCCAAACAATTTTGAACTTACAAGTTGGATACAAACTGCACGCGCCGATTTCGCCTCTTATTTCTATGGTGGTGACGTCACAGTTGAAGCGAGCTGCGTGAGATGGATACTGTAGTTCTGTTTGGTTTAAAGCAGACAACCAGACCGCCCAAGAGTGGCCACCAGTGCATTTATGCCTCTAATTAGTTCTATGGGTGTTATTTTAAGACCCTTTTTTTTTTTTGTTTGCTGCCCCAACTCTTTGCCAGCTCCAGTGGTGTTCCTCCCAGGTAATGGGTAGAATCCACGGAGATTAAGACCCTTTTTGTTGCTGTTGTTTTGTTGTGTGTGTGTGTGTGTTTTTTTTTTGTTTTTTTCCCCAAAGAAAATTACTGTATTGTACAAACCAGGCGTACAAACCAGGCGTACATGCAACGACGAGTGACACAGGAAAAAATGCTGTCAATCATAGCCAGTACACAGCACTAACCACAACCAAGAACACATGAACACTGACCTGAAAGGACACAAAACAAAAACTGTAAAAACATGTAAACGTCAACAACAACAAAAAAAAAGTTTATCCCTTTGATTATCAGCTGTATCAAAGTTTAAGTACACATAAGTATAAGAACGTCACAATTTATGTCAATAAAATATGATGTTGGGCAAATGATGCTTGCAATCTTCATCAGTATGCTTTTTATACTAACTGTGCTTTCTTGTAGGCACAGCTGCTGGGCAGAATTTGTTAACAGTTTTTGTGACAACCTGTGACAACTTATTACGCATACACTGCGTATGAACGATTTTGCGTTCTAGTAACTTCCCACCAAACCTTTACACAGCATGACAAAACTTTAGCTTTCGCACGCATGGGTAGCCGCTAAGCAGACACACCATCAGGTTTCTACAAACAAACCCATGATACATTCAAGCTGAACATGTGTTTTAAGTAATGGCCATTACAAGCAGCAGTACATGTAGTGACTGCATGGAATGAGTTTCACTTTGCAACAGATCAACTCCACTCATAGCAACACCAGCTCTCTCTTTCAACAATCAAATAATTCTACAATGTTCACAAAAAAAAAAGAGCTTTTTCCATTAATTTCAAACAGAACATGACAGTGGAAGTCAGCTTACTTCAATAACTGTTTCACAATGCAATCACTGAGATCATAAAGCACACAGGAAGCAATGGTTGATGCGAATGACCAAAACAAAAGCTTGATCGTGAAACCAGCAACAGATTTGGGACAAACAACCACACTGAACAAAATCTGAAAGATCCACACATTCTCCACCATCAAAAAAACAGAACCTGATGCAGCCTTTCTATAATCCTTAAGCTGTGCCGTGAAGAAGACTTTACAGAAAATGTTACTGTGTCAGTGTGTGCAGAGCAATGCCCGTCTCCACCACCAAAATGTTTACAAGGAGAAAAACATCAGGTCAGTCAACCATTACTGTATTTCGTTGTAAAATTCTGGCGGCTTTACATGAATACAAACTACAATGTACTTCAATAAGAGAGCCTTGAGTTCTAACATAATGTACTCTATTATATAATACCAGGACTCTAATGCATGGACAAAGCCTTGAATAGGCTCAGTCTAAAGCTGTAGTCTCAGACTTTGAGGTCTTAGTCTAAACTGAGTGCGTAACCGCTATGCACAGACATGGACAACAACCCAGACAAGCCATTCTCAGACTTTACGTCTGCCACAGTGATGTCAATCATTTTATCTAAATTTATTAGAGCATGGAATTCTGGTATTTAGGCACGGACTACCCCGATGTCTTAATCTGCACAAACCAGCTTCCAAGATTTAGTCTGAGACTGCATATTTAGACCAAGCTTAAGGGTTAAGGCTGGTCCCATGCTTTAGGCCTCAGTATGCAAAGTGACGTTCTGAAGAGATCCACACAGCTAACAGCTCTTCATCCCTACATAAACAACTAAAACCTTGTCAATCACAGACAAAACAAACCTGAATGCTGACCTAACTGGAGGAATAAAAGAACACAAGACAAAAACCTATATAAAAAAAAAACCTTCACAGGATACCTCCCTACAGTGAACCTCTATTTTCAACAAAAGTACTAGAGCTTGTCTGTCAGCTTACAACCGTGCAAAAACAAAGAAATCACTCAGTACAGGAACGAATCCGAAATATCCAACTCTGCCACGAGGTGCATGGAGGTCACCTCTGTACTGTCCCTAACCTGGGCGGTACAGTAACAAGCATGTGATGGTTCAGCTTGAGTCCTTGATTGCACTATGGACATCTTGACAAAAACCACATAAATGTGAATTTTTCAGAAAATCAATCAATAAAAATATTAACTGGAAACTTTTGCCAAGTACTTGAAATTTACCATCTGCTCATAGCAAGTGTACAAATTTTTTTCAATCCTACAGTTCTCTTCCACATACAGTGACAATTTTAAATGCGCCTCTCTCTGCCATCCGCCACCAAGTGCACAGTTCAGCTGTTAATATTACCACAGTACAGCAGTTTTGCAGCCGAAAACATTCACTGTCAGGTGAGCCTCTTCTTCTCCACTTTCACTCTGAACACACACCCAGTTCACACAGCGACACATGACGTGGGAGATATGACTAAACAATAAAAATGATGAATTATTAAAACGAACTGAACACAAAGGTGTATGACTGAATGCTCTGGTGATATGCTTGCGAGCGCTCTGCCACCACTTCCCTTGAGAAATCTGACATCTTGAAGACAGGCATGTTTCAACGCATACTTTGGATATACAGAGAGTGGACAACTGTTCTGGTACTGACTAGGGCAACTACGCCTTTACCCTCTGGTGTTCTGATGTACCCAGCAATGGGTTCTTAAATGGGTCAGCACTTCCTGCTGTTAAGTTGACACAAGTAAGTGACATCAACAGATAAAAGTAAAAAACTTTGGAGAAATGAATGGTATAGAAAACAGTTTCCAATACCAAAGGTACTTTTAAAAGAAACAAAAAAACGCTAACTTATCTGTGTAAACTTCAGTTGCAGTCAGACAACAACTGCTCAAAAGAAAAAAATAACAAAAAATTCCTGATCTCTGCATGGTGGGTAACACAAACAGACAACAAATTCTTCAAGGCAAGTGGGGGCCGGAAAGCAGCCAAATCTGACCACAGAAAAATCTCCACACATTTTGATATGTAGACAGGTGGAAATGGTTGGTGAATGGAACGTCGGTTTAAACCAACTGCAGCAAGTCTTTGGTTAGAATTCAAAATCAAACGTTCACAGTGACAAGAGCATGAACCACCCAGCAGCAAAGACAGAGTTATCACCCTTCATTGAAAAACAGCGTCAACTGTGAACACTATTTCTTATTGCTCTTCGGTAGGGCTGTATCGTACCAGATAACTTGGTAGAAGTATTTGCTCCACACAAGTGATACAAGGCATCGTCCAATGCATAAAGTCATCACATCGCTGACCACAGCATGACGTCAACAGCTCTTCATAAGTCTGTAAGTACCAGCCAGAAATCAAAGTCAATACGTGAAACAGAACGTATGTTCTGCTCTGAAACGCTCCCATACCTCGAGCCTCATTCTTTATGTACCTCAAGTCTGACATCTTCTGTACCTCATGTCTGATTTCTCCTGTACCTCCATTCCTGTTGCCCTTTCACAGCACTCACAGGATGACTTGAGGTCTGTAGTCCTACAGTTTGTACACATGCTGGTGTGATCAAGTCAATGCTTTGGGTAAGTGAAGACCCCGTCGACTGGACTGTCGTCATCACAACATAATGGCAGTGTACTGGTATGGTGCAACTAGCAGAGACATCGACTGACCTGAAACAACCATCAGTTCAGTTGATGAAGATCTCCCTGTAAGATTTTGTTGCAACTAATAGCAGGGTTCGTACAGGATTTTGAGAACAAAATTCAATGACATTTTAAAGACTTTTCAAAGACCAAAAATAAAAATTCAAAGACCCTGCTCTCGCAATCCTAATAATGAATACTCATATATTATTTCCACGTTTGCGGCCCTATGTTCCCCACGGAATTAAGAGGCATAAGTCGAAGTCAGTCGTATATTATAATAATATGTCCATGAACTATCAGTAACTCACTGGAAGTAGGAACACGAATTACTGAGCTGGCCCCGAAAATACGGTCGTGGGGAAAAAAAAAAATCATTTTGCGATTTTTCAAAGACTTTCAAAGACATTTTTTTCAAAACATCTAAAGACTTGAAAAAGGATCTCCAAAATTCCAAGACTTTCAAAGACATTCAATGCCTGTACGAACCCTGAATAGTAATATGCACCTAAAAATACCAAGGCCTATACACAGAAAATCTCATCTATTCACTTTTCACATTATGAACTTTTCATCGAGTGGAACAGATCTAGAGCAAAATAAATGACAAAAAGAAAACGATCTAAGAAGTATACCTTTGAAAACAGCCTCGTTGGACAGAACATGGACACTGCGGAAGAAAGACTGGGGTACAGCAACTTTGCGTCGGAGCAGACAACACTCTCGGCTGCCCGGCTTCCACTCTCGCCTGATGCAATAACGAAAGGTACTTCGCATGTACTCATCACAAGGTTTCTCTTTTAACACTAAGGCAATATAACAAAAGCAAATACCTCATGAACGTTTGTTCATTCAGTGAATTAAACTGCCTCTCAACAGAGAAGCAACTGGAAGACCAACCTCAGAAGTTTTTGAAAATGCAACATACAGAGAATCAACACGAAAAAATACAACAAACTCACCCTCTCAACAGCTGTTCATCAGCTTCTGTTAGTTCTCCAATGTGCAGCGTACTATAAAGACCTGTGCACAAATAACAGTTTTCTTACAAATACATGTATGTGAAATGGGTGATGCAATATTGTTTGTTTTTTTTTTTGTTTTTTTTTTGCTGCCTCAACTCTTTGCCAGCTCCAGTGGTGTTCCTCCCAGGTCATGGGTAGAATCCACGGAGGGCTCGGAAGCTGGGGCAATTTTTTATTATGCATGATGATGGAGATGAGGATGATAGTAAGATGCTGCTATGGAGGTCCATGTGGTTTGGGACTGCGGGACAGGGCCGCATTCCACGCTTCCTGTCATAAATATCCCGGCATTAACCAGGCCCGGGAACTACGGCACCTGCGGTGCCGGCCGTGTAATCATCCACATCATACGACGTGTCATACTAAGGGAAGCACCCCCAAAATCGCACCCGTGAAGTAGGTGAATCTCGGCTGTGTAGCAACAGCCTCCCCATTGGGCCCATAGCACACCCGCTCTGGGTAGGAGCCGACCTAGGTAGGAAAAATCCCGCTTGCCTCGGATGGGACTCGAACCCGGATCTCCCGGTCCATGGTCCGAAGTGCTAACCACTACACTACGGGGGCCGGTGCAATATTGTATTTGGCATAAAACCACCAGTGAATAAAATGGCATAAAGCCTAAAACCGACGCCATGTTTTTACATGCTTCACCATGCATGTTTGCATCACATGCCTCAAAGAAGAAATGTAAACATTAAATGAGTACCACTCTTTGTGATTTCACGCAGTTTAATCAATGATTCACAATGACAATTTCAAAGTGAACAGTGCCTGAGGAAGACAAAACAAAAGCAATGGATGAACTGACAAACAAACGAAAGAATTAAAGATAACATAAACTATGATAAAGAAAGTATCAGATATTCCTCTAAACATTAAATAATATTTACTTCTCAAATCATAATAAAGGAAAGCTTAAGGATATGTGTCAGATGGTACTGATTTTATTGTATGTGTGTGAAATAAAGCAACAGAAATATTATTACATATGATGCTGAAGATACATGATATATGATGAAGCTTAACGTAGAGCACATCTTAATTCTTACCTGTACTGAGGTTGAGCTCAAAGGTAAAGCTTGTCTGATAAAGTTTTATCAAGGCTCTGTAAACAGAAACACAGCACAAAGTGACAAACCACAGTTTTTAAGTTGTTTCTCTATAGAGAAACAACTTTATGAGACGGGGCAGATTTTGCTACGCGCAGCAGCAAGTTTCAGTGATACAAAACAAGACTGTGACGTTTCTCCACACAATACTTACTTTCACGCACACAGTGACGTAACGAAATATGCGTCATAGACACTCGACGTGCACACTATGCTGCTGCGTTCTTTTTGGCGGGAGTTGTGAGACGTGTGTGTGTCTGTGTGTGTGTGTGTGTGGACGGATGTAATGATGGCTATCTCCTAAACCACCTCGTTGGAGGCCTTTTTACTTTGAGATAAAATGGGAATTCACCTTCTCCAGACCTACCTTTCACGAATTTTATCCTGCGGCATTTTCAAAGGAGTTATCCCCGATTTAAAAAAATCGGTCATGTTACGAATTTTTTCGAAAAAAATGTTCGAATGGCTTCATTTTTTGAAATTGCGAAGATCATCCAATTATACTGCCTGTTTTCGTAGCACAGCTCTGTAGCTCTGACAGGTTTTGTGTAAGAAAAATATTTCCGAGGTAGGGGTGGTTTGCATATAAGGCCAAATATCTATGAAAAGACTCCTTCAAATTACTCATCATTCCGGTAATTTTGTCACTTGTGCCAACTGCACATATGACGTGAACTACTGCACTATTATAGCTTTAGTATTAAGAATAACAGAGCTTTTAGATAAACACATTTTTTCATGTTTCTGCGAGAAGCGCCAGTCAAAAAAATGTCCAGTTTTGCAATTTCGTAAGTACAATCCAAGGCACTTAAGTCCACGTTTCATCAGCTCTCTAGATCTTCCAGATTTTATGTCAAAATTAATTCAGTCACGGAAGTCACAAAAGCAACAAGGAAATCACAAGATATGAAGAAGTATCATCTGTCAGACGAGCAGCGTGAGGCTGACGTCAAATGTTTGGTTCACAGACAAAATCTGCAAGTATCGTCACTGCTTCCGACATTTCATCAGCCCTCTAGATCTTCCAGATTTCATGTGCAAACTAGAGAGGCAGAAGCCTCCATGGCTCCCTTGTGACACAGGTCAAGGTCATTCACAAAAGTATGTTTGTAGAGCTCTTATCACTATCCAGTATCATGCTAAGTGATGTGTCTGGCGCTCTGAGTTCCTGGCAATATTACAATTTTCCCCAAAACAGTTTGTACAGCCTTGACCTTTGGTCAAAGTCATTCAAAAGAGATCTCATCAATGTCTATCATCATGCCAATTTTGATGCCTCTAGCATTTGTAGTTCCTCCGAAAACAGTAATGTTAAAATTCACAACAGACAGCTTTAATGACCTTGACCTTCAGTCAAGGTCATTCAGAAAGGTAGGTCTCATTGCTGTCTATCATCACGCCTCATTTGGTGCCTCTACTGTTTGTTGTTTTGAAGAAAATGCCAAGGTTAAAGTTTCCCCAAAAAAAACAAAAAAAAAACGCTTGCATGACCTTGACCTTGACTAAAAGTCACTGAACACAGGTATGTCTGTAAAGGTGCTGCCAATGTCAATCATCGCACATAGTTTGATGCTTCTGATTTTTCTAGATACTGATAAAATGCAAATGTAAAATTTCCGAACACTGTTTCAATGACCTTGACCTTCAGTCAAGGTCATTTAAGATGGTATGTGTGCATAGGTCTTATCACTGTCTATCAGCATGCCAGGTTTGGCACCTCTGCTGTTCATTGTTTCTGAGAAAATGCCAATGTTAAGGTTTCACAAAACTATCTTGTACGGCCTTGACCTTGACAGAAGGTCACTGACTACATGTATATCTGTAAAGTTCTTATCAATGTCTATCATCATGCAAAGTTTAAAACCTCTGGCATTTGTAGATTACGAGAAAATGCCAATGTAAAATTTTCAAACAGAGAGTTTTAGTGACCTTGACCTTGGGTCAAGGTCATTCAAAATGATATGTTTTGAAAGGTCTTCTGCTAGTCTATCAGCATGCCAAGTTTGGTGCCTCTACTGTTTGTAGATTCTGAGAAAATGACAACGTTAAAGTTTTCTGGACACACACACACACACACACACACACACACACAGACAGACAGACAGACAGACAGACGACGGAGGGTTAATACATAGACTCCCATTGTTACACAAGGGAGCCAAAAATAATTCAGTCGGAGAAGTCACAAAGCCAACAGGCAAATCACAAGACATGAACAAGCATCCTCAGACGATCTCAGTGCTAGAGGCTGACGTCAAAAGTTTACTTCACGGAATTGACGTCATCTCTCTCTCTCTCTGTATGACGACCTGCCTGAGGCTGACATCAAATGTTTAGTTCACGGAACTGACCCCTCTCTCTCTCTCTCTCTCTCTGGGGAGCCAGAGTGGCCGAACGGTAGAGCGTTGGACTTTCAATGCTTAGGCAGAGAGTTCGAATCCCGGCCGCTGGGGCCAAATATTTGTGCTGGCCTTTTTCTCGTAGCCCCGTCTTTGATATCACCCTTATGCGGTGGAAAAGGACGTTAAACTCCTAAACACCCACCCACTCACCCTCTCTCTCTCTCTCTCTCTCTCTGCCTCTCTCTCTCTTCTTCCCCCACCCGGTCCCACCCCAAGTCACGTGGCTAGTAGGTCGAGGTCTGAGAGGATCTAGTGTCATTGGTAGAACTTGGAGAGGGGAGAACCGGCAACAATAACAACAAAACAGACAAAATCAAATGAAGTTTGGAGAAACAACTTTGTAGGACGGGGCCGTTCCTCCTTGTTAATTTTTCACCAAAGGAAGAAAAGACAGATACTGGAACATCATAACACATCATACAGCCTGCAAAGTTCTTGCACAGGATTAACTATGTGACTAAATGTCAGCTGACTGATGCCCAAAAACTTACTGAATACCAGTACATCAATTTCTGTAAAACGCTGATCTGGTTTCAAAGTGACTTCACCATCTGAGTGTCTTTACTTGTCGGGCACTCAATAAATGTCTTTCTATGCCTGAACACGTAAGAATATTAAACCAAATATGATGAACAACTCAGCTGGAAAGGACCCAACATGGACAAAATCAGAATGCTAAAATACTACGTGCAGTGTATAGGTCACCTGTGTTTATTCCTTGGATCAGCACTTTCCTTCGCTTGGATGAGTGTGTATACTGTACCATATACACTGCCGCTGTCAGGGCATACCTGTCACACAGAATGAGACACAACCGGATTATATATATATAAAAGAGATAAAGAGAAAATACAAACAAAACTTTAAGAACCATGATGCAGGGATCGATTTTCTCGCGCGCCGTGCGACTATGTCTCATATTTTGATAAAATGTCGCATAGAAATTTCGCAAAATGCGTCATATGTCGCACGAACATGACATCACAAGCGCACTTGACAACGCGAAGCAGAGATGCGCTGTCTGTGTCAGTCATAGAGTCTGTTACACTAATCTAATTTTAGTGATGAGGCTTACTTATCCCACTCGCCGCGCACGCTGCCAGGAACTCTCGCTCGAAAGAGTTGCAAAAAAATATTGGCGCGTTATCAGTTTTCTCAGTTCTGCGATCGAGAGGTCCTTTTCTGTTCAGAACCTGAACGCCACTGCACTTAGGAACAGGCTCTCAGCACAGACATGTGACAGAGTGATGCGGGTGAACTTGATTGTCTCATAGAAAATGAAAATGTCTCATAAAAATGACTGGTCAAGGAGACAATGTCTCATTGGCATATTTGAGTAAATCCATCCCTGATGATGAAATTCGTCAAATTATCTCAGTAATCTCACAGTGTGTGTCACAAATCCCTCTGTGCTGTTCAATCAATTACATCAACTACACAAACGTCACATCAACGAATGCTACGTATGGTTACGAAAGGAAATATAAAAGACTTCTAAACCGTTGCACATTTTCCTGTGTCCCAAACAAATCTGTTTGGGCGCTTTTACAGATCTTAATTTTTTTTATTTTTTTTTAATGAAACAAAAACCCACATCAAGAATCTGGAGGTCGTAGTTGCAGAAGGCAATGTAGCGCTGGCCCCACTCCGCTTCGTTGTGTATCGCTTCCACCATGTAGTGCTCGATGTCAAACGTCATTTGTAGGACAGTGATCTGTGGGAAAAATGTTTTCAGCTGTACATCACCATACATCATCAAAAACAAGAGGCAAACACAAGGAATGCAAAAGGCAAGGCTGACATCCTCATGTTCACACCAAGATAGACCTGTACACAAACTAGTTCAGTAGTTTAAAAAAACAAAAACAAACAAACAAAAACAACACATGCATAAGTCACTTTATAAGTTTCTCACATCATCCTTTCAGTATCAGTCTACTTTTAACATACATGTATACATGTCTATTTGCCCCTAGACTAGCAGAACAACTTACAAGTGACATATCTGCCTTGACTGTGCGAATGATGTTGAGTGGTTTCTTGTTCCACACCACCTGTGCCGGAAGGATGCTGCGGTAGGCGAGATCATACTCATCTGCAAAAATAATCCATCAAAACTAGAGACTTGTGTGGTGTGGAAGAGACAATTGTGCATGTATCAGATAATAAACAAACAAATACAATTTGATGGAGCAGCTGGTAAACTTTACTTGTACTAGAGTTGAACAACTCCTGCCAGCAATGTGAGAGGCTGAGGGTCCAAGTCCCACTTCGAGCGTCAGATTATTCACCTGTAGTACGTGGCTTCACTCAGTTCACAGCACTTGAGTGAAGCAACTGGCTATGGTGCCTATTTTACAAATGTACATTATTATCATCATCATTATTATTAAATGAACAAGAACAGGTGAATATGAAGCCACTCAAATCTACCTTCTGCCAGCTGTGGGGAGTCCAGCAACTCCTCACTGCCTAAGGCAAACCTTCTCACAGAATACGTCAGTGTCCGAGCATAGTTCGTGTGCACGATCACGCTCTCTGAGCTCTGCGAGTGACTCCCCGTGTCCCCGCTGCTGCTGGTTGATGAGAAGAAAGACCGCTGGGAAGAAGATAAACGTGAGGTGGAGCATGGAACGTTGTCTTCGGAATCGCTCGGCAAACTCTTGCCGGCGCACACTTCGAACGTGGGACTGTGAACAACAGCAGTAGGTGGGGAATGGAGGCCAGCAGTTGCAGCACAAAAACAGTGGGACTGTGTGTCTCTGTCTCGGTCTGTGATCGACGTCTGGCCCCCCGCCTTGTCTGTTACGCCCCCACTACTGTGCGAGCAGACACTGTGAGGGCTACGAATGTTGTCCTGATACCCTGAGGAACTTTTTGGCGATTTGGGAGATTTGGGGGAGAGGCACTCGTGACTAGCAACATAATGGCCGTTGACGCCATTCCCGTTCTTTACATTTTCCGAATTGTTGGCACTGCTTTCGTTTTTGGTGCGGAGAGCCGGACGATAGCCACTGACCACCAGCAGCGAGCAACAACACTGCGCGTTGCCTCGTAAAGGGCTGCGGCACTTGTCACACACCCGCTGCACCTTCTCGTCCCCGCCACACTTTCCATCCGCCTGGTCGTTGTCGCTGTTTTCCGAGAAATCCGGTGAGTAAAAATTCTCCTCCTCTTCATCACTAGCAGCAGTTATTTCACACACTGACGACCCGGACGCATGGCGCCGCTTTTGTCCTGAGCTTTCTGATGTACGGTCTTCCACGCTATCCTGAGTGTAGTATGTGGTAACTGTTCCAAGGATGGACAGATCAGCCCCAAGAATCGTTCTATCAGTCCTGCTCTCGCGAGATCCCTCGCTTCCAGATACATTGGCGGACAGCCTCCCCGCATCGTCAAAACTCTGTAGAGGTAGCTTGGTGTCCACCTGTAAGGCCACCAGGGAGTCTCCAGTGTTGAGGACTACGATGCCGTCAACGCGAAGCTGGACGCGTGGGGAAAAGAAAGGGAAGGGAGGGGCCAGGTCAAACTTTGTATGGACGCAGTAGCTGTGGAGAAGGCACTGCTGGAAAACTGGGCTTGTGCTTGTACCTGAGAAACACAACAGAAAAGAAAACATGTACACTGCTGATCATAGGACAAACCTCCTTTCCTACTCAAACCCTTCTTTCTGACCCCCCTGAACACTCGTCAACTTCATACACACCTTAAGATTTGAGAAAGAAGATTAAGATTCAATTTCTGTTTATACCAACCTAACCAAAGGCTGAAAGTTAGCGGAAAGAACGCATACAAATGAATTAATGGGGTGAGCAGAGGCACGGTCCTACTAATTACCGAAAACAACGAAACGACCGAAAACAACTGAAAACAACTCTTATTACAGATAGAACGCAGTTCAAACATAGAAATAACAACACACAAACATGACTGAAGGTGAAAAAAGTGGCCTTAAAAACACTAAAAGAAAAAAAAAAGGTGATATTGCAGAAAATAACCAGTCCGGACCAGAGTCGCTTCCCTTGGGAGACACGTTCATTTCGTCCTGTTCTCTTGGAGTGAATAAGTACTTTTTTCCTTTAAACTAGTTTAATGCCTCTTTTTTCACCGTTAATCATGTTTGTGTGTTGTTATTTCTATGTTTTAACTGCGTTCTACCCGTATTAAGAGTTGTTTTCGGTCGTTTTCGGTAATTAGTAGGACCCGCAGAGGCACATTAGGCAGCGGATCTGACAACAGCAGGTGAATAAAAAGTATACCTGTTGTGGGTAAGTGTGGGTTTTGTCCCATGATATTTGATACAATTTCTGCTCGCTTTCCAGCAGGGCTGCTCACAGGGCGATTCTCTCCAGCCCCCCCCCCCCCCCCCCCCCCCCCCCGCCTGGAAAAATCAAAATATTTAGGTGGGTGGTGCTGCACCGCTTAACCAGTAGTAAGTACATGTGGTTATAAAAAATAAAAATAAAAAAAGAGAGAGAGAAGAGTAACAGCTGCAATATAATTCCAGAGAGTGGGGGCTGACCTTTCTTCAAACTAAGGCAGTTGGAGCAGTTTCCTACGGAAGGTACGGCTGTCACTGTCAGGAAACACTGACACGTATCATCGTGGGCCCCAGGAACACTGCATCAAAACACACGTCTGAAGTACAGATATCAGTTCACTGACTTCTGCTGGCACACATTATCAATGCACACAACTACCAGTATCAATGAAAATCAATTACAACAAATGGCAAACAGTTTTTGTTGTCATTACCTTCACATTCAAGCTAAAAGTAAATCAGGACTCAATATTTATTGTCATCGTTTGTTTCTTTTTTCTTTTTTTTCGCTGCCACAACTCTTTGCCGGCTCCAGTGGTGTTCCTCCCTGGTAATGGGTGGAATCCACGGAGGGCTCGGAAGTTGGGACAATTTTTATTATGCATGATGATGGAGATGAGGATGATGGTAAGATGATGCTATGGAAGTCTGCGTGGTATGGGACTGCGGGACAGGGCCGCATTCCACGCTTTCTGTCATAAATATCCCTGCATTAACCAGGCCTGGGAACTACGGCACCTGCAGTGCCGACCATGTAATCATCCACATCATAAGACGTGTCATGCCAAGGGAAGCACCCCCAAAGTCGCACCCGTGAAGTGGGTGAAGCTAAGCTGTGAGGCAACAGCCTCCCCATTGGGCCCATAGCACACCCGCTCTGGGTAGGAGCCGACCTAGGCTGGAAAAATCCTGCTTGCCTCGGCTGGGACTCGAACCCGGGTCTCCCAGTCCATAGTCCGAAGTGCTAACTACTACACTACGGGGGCCGGTTCGTTTGTTTCTTTGCCCTTCAGCCATCACATATTCGTGCTTCTACTAAAGCCAGCAACTCAACTTTTATGGTGTGACCCTGTCACTGCACAAATAGAGATCTATACATGTACTTGGGTTTGAGTCCCAGCCGAGGCAAGCCGGGATTTTTCCTAACTAGGTCGGCTCCTACCCAGAGCGGGTGTGCTATGGGCCCAATGGGGAGGCTGTTGCCACACAGCTGAATATTTATGACAGGAAGCGTGGAATGCGGCCCTGTCCCGCAGTCCCAAACCACACGGACCTCCATAGCATCATCTTACCATCATCCTCATCTCCATCATCATGCATAATAAAAAAAAATGCCCTAGCTTCCAAGCCCTCCATGGATTCCACCCATTACCTGGGAGGATCACCACTGGAACTAGCAAAGAGTTGGGGCAGCAAAAAATAAAAATAAAATAAATAAACAAACACATGAAATAGTGTGAAACTAGAAACTCTTGATCAGTGAATGATACCTGTGCCCATATATGATGATTTTGTCGGCATCCTGTGGCCATTCACAGTAAGCTATAAACAGATCCTGTGTGATGTCTTCGTCCCCAAACAAACGCACTTCAGAGATCTGATAAAGAAAAGAAAGAGGGCATAAATTACAAATTCCTACGTAAGGGTTTCAGTTAACAGTCACGTGCCAGGCTAACTCACTGGGGCAAAAGAGTCAATAGAGGGTTATCCCTCTTGTTGCCAAGTACGCTAACGCTTCTGACTGAAGTCGTGGGGGTATAGGGGGAATCTCCTATAGTATCATGTCATCTGGTATATCCATAGGAGAAACACACACACATACACACACACACACACACACACACACACACACACACACACACACACACACACACACACACACACACACACACACACACACACAGGATTATTACACTCTCACATTATTACACATGCATGTAACCTAAAAAAAAATTAAATAAATAAAAAAAGAGGAGGAGTAATCCATCCATTTTTAGCAGAGCTACAATAATCTCTCAACATCACAAGGAAACCTCTATTCCTCAAACTTAGTCTACGTTCCACACTCCCTCACCAGTGCAAACAAAGTTTAAAAGCCACTTCCCCCCCCCCCCCCCCCCCCCCCATAGTAAATGGAATGATGACAAGAATTAAACAAATAACAGTATAATGTTTTCTACACTCACCAGCTGAAGTGGTTTGCTAGGCAGAAAAAGCCACCACTGCAGCTTGTAGACATAAATGGGATAGGCTGTGTGCTCCTCTGTATCCAGGTATAGGGAGTATGACAGTACAAACTGGCCTGACTTGCTGAATCCCAAGAAATACGTGGCTGTAACTAAAGACAATTAAAATAAATAACAATAACAAATACACGTACGATAAATAAAACATGAACCCTCATACAGAACTACAATGCAAATTAGATTTTGTGTGCACCTGATCACGTCAAATCTAACAATATATAATAAATTATACATATGGGGCAGTCAGGTGGTCTAGTAGTGAAGAGACTTGTCACCAATGCGAGAGGTCAGGGGTTTGAGTCCCACTCGGGGCAAAGAATTTTTCCTTCTCGTATGTGACATCGTTCATTCGGGCCGATCGTCGGGGGTTCTCTCCTCTGCTTTGGAAATGTTCAGCCCACCAAATTTGAAAAATAAATGCAATTCTAAATTCCGAAATTAAAATAGTTGAGCTGACCCTTCGCACCACGTGATTGTAATGTGTTTATGTCCAGTGTGTGAGAGAATGCGTGTGATTCACGTGAGCGTGCGTGTTGGGTTCAGTTCGCGGCGCTTTGAGCCGATTCATGAAATTGGGTAAAGCGCCTATACAATACTCATCATCATCATTATTATTATATCTGTATCATACGCTGATGAAACATTTCTATTTTTATAGGGCTAAGCAGGAACATACGATCCTACAGCAATTATTAAGACTTTGTAGTAAAGCTTATAATCTGAATGTGAGAGGTTTTCTTTGTTTCGTCTTTATCAGTGGGCACTGGTTCTGAAACAAAGGATCTGATCTTACCCTTCTTCTAAAATAGCAGCAGGAACCAAAGACTTCAGCCTGTAACACATCCTGCCTGGTATCTTGGTGAACAGCTTCCAGGGTAGTTTTCTTCGTGGAGATCTAAAACTTCCACAAATCTGTATTGAAAAAGAAAAATACATCAGTACAGTGTATGATAACTTTAAATAAAGTTTATACTGACACAGAAAGGAACTACACCACTTTAAACATGTGAGGAAAGTTTGAAGATCCAACTGAAATCAGACACTGTTCAAAGCAAGCTGATAATCTGCCTCTTCACACCACATCAAAAGAATGAACTGCTTGCTTGTGTGCATGTATGTGTGTAACATTACTAACAATTAAGGGGGTTCACAGAGAAACATCTCTGTCACAGTTCTGGAAGTTTTCAGTGGCAAAGACTACAGGGCTGAACTGTTCTCAGTCTAATCTACATTAGGCTAGCTCTAGACAAAACATGTTACGTAGTCTCTGATTAGGCTTGATCAGATCAGGCAGAGGAACTGAGAATCTTGTAAACAATGAACAGACTTTACAAACAGATCTGGGCTGTGAAGGCATCAGCCTGAACATAACATGTTGAAAGACGGGGACTGAATTACTTTCTAACATACCGTGAAAGCCAAGCACTCGTCTGTAAACTGGAGGAAAATTATGACTAAACGTAAGTGAAACATTGACAAAAGAGAAAGGAACTTTTACCCCCGGGCACCTGGGTATTTTAAACCCTGCAGGGGAAAGCAGTGCTAGGCAAACCTACTAATCATGATGATCAAAGTTATGTGGAAACTACACTGTGTAATTATTCATTCAAGTTTGGGCCATTTACACGTTGACAGCATCCAAACACAAACTATACACACACTTCTGCTTGCGTTATGCACCGGCTAACGATTACTCCCCTTGACTCAGAAACCACATTGTTGTTTCAAAACAAAACAATCATTTTTATTGAGGTCCAAGCCATGAAGCACTAAATGTGCGCAGTTCCGCGTGTAGAAATTGAAACATATAGAAAGTTTTTGCCATATTCATGTAAAAATATTGTTGAAAAAATTAAAACAAACCTCTCTTGCGGCCAGTTTGTGGACAAGGCTGGCCGCCATTTCTTCGAAAATCTTTCCAAGGCCAAGGAAAAAAATTACGTCCCCTGCAAATGGGAAACCACCCGCATTGTTTGATTTTTTTCACGATGTGTCAATTTCTGCCAGCCAGTCATAATCAAGTTGTACTCGGACTAGTTTACTCGAAGAGTTAAAATGTGCAAATTACAAAATAATGTGCACGAAAACATTATACCAAAAGAAAGCCGATAGTAAATTTTGCAACTCTGTCGTGTCGTCTGCTTCGAGACACGGGACATAACTCTCAAAACCATCATGGAGAGAGCGGCAGAACGTGGATCATACGACTGAGCGTTGTAGGCCAAAGAATCAGAAACCAAAGGGATCTGCCTGTACAGTATTTTATTCCCGGAAATTCCACACTCACAAGCTGTCGAAATGCCTGGCACAAGTCGGTTTTCTGAGGTGCCAGTGGTTGATATCAACGCGAACAACATAAAAGAAGTCTGGCCTTCCCTTGCACTGGCTGTGAAGACGGCAACGTTTGTGGCTATGGACACGGTAGTAATTTTGTCATTTCTGTACTTCTGTAAGTCGGCGATCGTGACAAATTACTATATATCGTCACCTGACATGCCATTCAAACCGTGAATCGAATTCCGGATTTAAATGTCTGTACTGGCTCATGTTCCTAATCCTACATGTGTACCTGAAAACAGCAGATTTTCGCAAATCGTAAATGGCACAGAAAGTATTTTTGTTACTTGTCATGGTACTTGTTAAAAGCACTCATGCAAAATATTTTTAACGTACGTGTACTAAGCATCTGTTGTCCTTGTGTTTCCTTTCAGCATTTTAACTGTTTGGTAAACTGTGACTGAAGCAGTGTGTGTCCTTTTTTTTTTAATTTCAGGAGCTGAGTGGACTTGGAAACAGAAAACTGCTTGTTGCCAAGTATGTCATGTGACACACTGAAATACAAGAGTTAGCAGACAATAAGTTACCTGTTTAGTAATAGGTTGGACATCCTGGAAGCAAAATCTTTTCTTTATTTATTATTTTTTTTTGACTATCTTTCCTTTCAAAACCTCTCCCTAAGCAGGGGTGAGATTTAGCAAGCCAGGCTAAGGAGCCAGCCGGGCTCCTAACCTGGGAAGTTGAGGTTGCCAGAAAATGTTTCAGGTTGCCAGACCCTTTGATCGAAAACGCGTTTTTATTTTAAATTGTATAACTATTGCAGCTAATAAACAAGAAAACTTTCAACAACAACACTGTTTCATTTTTGTGCACTCTCCTTCTGGCAACAATCTCTGTGTCCAACTGACCGGCTGCTCATGGTTTTTGATCGAATCAAGTTTAAAGAAATTTGTGCTGATTACAGCGCATGTCAAGGGTCCGTGTACAGGCACGGAATCTCTACCACTGGCGGTAATTTTCAGGTCGCCAGCCGGGCGAATAGTACCGTAAATCGAGTTCGCCAGACACCATTTTTAGGGGCCATTGGCGAGTTGGTGAGCGTTAAAGCTCAGCGCTGCTAAGCACCATGAGCATTCAGTTAGGGTGGAGCCGTGCGCTATGTCAAGTCTCCATCATCATCATCATCATCATCATCAAAATCCTGTCATGCTGCATAAGAAAAACCCAGATAAATAAGATTGATCCCAGGATTTAGATCTGTTAGCAATTTATTCTATCAATCTTTGCGCTTATGTTTCAGCATAAGTTTTCTGAGAAGGCTGGATTTGAAACTGAAGCTTCCCATAATACTAAATGAGTACAGATACACATCAGAGAAAATGTATGTTGGATTTTTGTCACTGTGGTTGTAGCGTCTGGTTTGTTTTTAAGCTTGTGAACCATTTTTTCTTTAACCCCCTTTCATCTTTTCCAGATCACTGCCTGATCGGTACAAGAACCTATGTGAAGTAGCCAAGACACGCTCAGTTCTCTCCCTTGGACTGTCCTGCTTCAAACTGCAAGGCGTCGATCAAGCAGCCGTCAACCAAACCACCCCTTCTGATACCACAGCCGCAGATGCCAGCGGGGAGGGTGTCGGTCACATCAAGCAGTGGCATTTCAGCGTACAGACATTCAATGTGTTGTTGCTGTGTTCGGAAGACTATGTGGTCGAGCCCGATGCACTCAAGTTTCTTGTTGAACACGGCTTTGACTTCAACAGACAGTACGCAAGTGGCGTATCATACTACAGAGGAAAAGAAAGTGTGAGAGGTTGTCTTTTGTCTGCAGAGTTTATTGGGGGTACATTTAATGCTGACCCATTTGCATGAATTATCTTTTGTCAGAGAGAAAGTGATGTAGAATGTAATCATCAAATTTATAAATGGGTTTTTTCACCATTTATAGGAATTTTCTGTTGTAAGCAATTGTTTATAATGTTTCTCCCTCCTCCCTGCCAGAGACAAAGAAGAGAAGTTACATATATCTCTGTCCTTGCCAATGAAATAAATAATCAGTTTATTTGTTGAAAAGTAGTGATGTGTGGGTTGATAGTGATCAGTCACGGACATGCCGTATTTCCTGTGTAACACTAACAGTGAAGTTTTTAATATTCTGCTTACTACATTTTCCTGATTGAGGAAAAAAACATTTTGCCACTTTGGATGTACATGTACAGAATAGGATTAAATTAGTTTGTGTGTAAGTTGAATCCTTCAAAATTTATTCACCTAAGGAGTTCATATCAGCAGTTTGAAATTTTCAGCAGACGGAGACAGAATCTGAGAAGGCTAAATCGGCAAAAAAAGCAGCAGGCCCTAATGCCAGACGACTGTTGGACATTCTGCTGTGGAGCAACGTACCCATTGTCTTTCACAATGGCTTCGTGGATCTGGTGTTTCTCTACCAGAACCTCTACACTGATCTCCCAAGCAACGTTCAGACCTTCCTCGCTGACCTGGCCGAGATGTTTCCTGAGGGTATTCTGGACACCAAGTACCTTGTGGAGTTTGTTGACCGCCTCCCAGCTTCCTACCTGGAATATGTCTTCAGGAAATGGTAAGGAAATATGTGTTGCGGCTGTTATGAGCCATGTACAAGCATAGCCCTCCCCCTACCCAAGCCCCCTAGGTGACCGAGCTGGTAGTGTTGGACTTGCAATGCTTTGGTTGTGACTTTGAATCCCGTCTGATAGGCAGATATTTGTGCTGGCATTTTCCTCACTTCCCTGTCTTTGGTATCACCTTTACGTGGTGGAAAAGAACGTTGAACCCCCAACCCCCCCCCCCCCCCCCCTAACCAAGCAAAGAGAAAACAAGACGAAAAGACAACACACACACACACACACACACTTGAAATGAACAACAGACTTACAGTTTGTTTTGTTTGCCTTTACTACTGTTAGGGGTGATACACAGGTTGGGTGTTTTTGAGGTTTCAGCATAAGAAGTTGATTAATGTGAATAACCTGTGCATACATACGGAATGTTCTGTATTGGTGGCTTAGTGTAAACCCAAGTTTCAAAAGCGGCAGAAATGTTCAGAACTTCTACAGTGTGATGTGGCTGATTTGCATTGAGCTGTGTTGAAGTGTTATACACATGAACATCTGTGTTGTACATGTATCTGTGTGTATGATTGTATCGTCTTCTTCTCAGCCATTTAAGTCCTTTTCATTGTCATCCTTGACTTGTGCAAACTTGTTTCAGGCAGAGACGAAATGCGCTGCAGACAAGTACAGAGCGTCACGAGGTGTGTGTGGAGTTTCCTCAGGGTTCAGTGAATCCCGCTCACGTCACCTGTAGCCACTGTGACTTGCCCTCAACATGTGTCGAGATGGACTACATCCCGAAGGCAGCTGTTCTTCAGAATCTTGTGTGTCAATCCTTTGGTGTAAGTTACAGATTTCTATAATGAGAGTGTTATCATTTTTTGGTTGTTGTCACCTTACCTTGAAAAATTTGGCTACAGGAAGGTATTCAGAGAAACAACAGCTCTACCGGAACAAGATATTGGTAAATATTGTACTGATCGAGTTAAAAGTGATTTTTACAGACTAGCATTCATCTATTTGTAGTACATGTAATATGTAGTTCACGCAAAGGGAGATGACTGGTTAAGAGCAAAAGTAATTAGAGACAGCTCAGGTTAAGTTTATTTGAAAATGAACACCCTTAGAATCCATAGAATTCTACCCTGGTTGTGCCCATTGCTTGCAGAAGAAATGTGTACATTTTCTTTATAAAGCCATGTGAATTGAATTTCAGTGTAACGCAGGCCTGCACTGCAGATGCCAAAAGACCTTGTCATGGCACGTGATGGCGAACTTGAGTTGCACCTAAATTTTTTTGTGGGCTCTCAGTCTTACATTTTCGTCCACCCCAAAGGCGCCGTGAGCATGCAGCAGGCATGGAATGGTTTTTTGTTGCACCCTAGAAATGGCCAGTCATCATCATTACAGTTTGCATGGATGTAGGGTAATGTGAATATAAAATTTTTCATGAAACTGCCCTTTGAGCAGAATGATCACATTTCACTGTTCTCTTCCAGGGTCATGGTTGGTGTTCAAAGGGAAAGCAGTGTCCGAAATCGCATGCTATTGACCTTATCCTTGACCTCGATGGCATCAAAACTGCCAAGAATCGCAAACGGCGACGGAAACTACAGCAGCACAAGGGACAGGCTGCGGACAATGAAGAGTCTGTCCATCATGAAAGCATGGAGGACGACGGTGATGCGTCAGACATGCATGATGGCAGTGAATGTGGCAACGCAGAAGATCAAACTGGCAAAGCCACAGATGACAATGCGGACACCCTTACAGAGGCATATCTCAAGTCATCTTTTCTGTTAGAGGCAGGTCGCAGCGGAGGTCACAGAGCAGGATTTGATGCATTTATGACTGGTTTTATCATGGCTTGCCTTCTCAGTAAACATACAAGTGTTGATGGGACGGAGGAGAGTGTGTTTGGAGCTGGGATCAAACTAAAGCAGTTGAAGAAAGTGGATCACCTTAGAAATAAGGTGTACGCGACAGGCAAAGACCAGCCTCTGATTGTGGCGAAGAGTAATTTTGCCAGTACTTCCAAAAACCACAAGGAGAGAATTGAACGTGTGAGAAAAACAAGTGCCTAGTTTTTCAGTTACTGTATGTGGGAGCGCAACGATCATTGGTGAACAGCCATCGAAAAAATCTTGTAGCAGAATATCCTGAAGTTTTACAGAAACTGAGATAAACTGCATGTCATGAATAATCCAGATTAAATTGTCACTCATGTTGAACGAGAGGCATTGATGCGTTTTAAGTCAGTAAAGTGCACTTTGCAGTGCTCAAGCAGTTCAGTGTACATATTGTGTGTCGTACGAATTCATTCAACAAGTTTGTGCAGCAGATGGAAAAATTGAGCACAGTCCAGTTTAAAGGCGACATTGTTAATCTAGATCTAATTCCGAGGGTGACATGTACTAGTGCTAAACTTGTCGAAGGTTGTTTTTCTTTCACTTTCGGTATTCGTTGGTGTTCAGGTGCCTCCTGTAATTGCAGCACCAAAGTTATTGATGAACTGGTGTGTTCTCATCAGCTGAAACTAGCACCACTGATACTGTTGTTACGCATTCACCAACTTGCAAAGTGAAAATTGAAATAATTTGTCAGTTCGGTCAAATTCAAACACAAGTTTGACGATAGTGAATTCATAAATTGTAACGTGTACTGCAGGTCATTGTGAAGAAAATGCCGTGCCACAGTGGTCTGTACATGTACATAAGTGTGTATTTAATCAATGAGAAAAGTTACCTCCCTGCCGCCAAGATGACGCGCCATGCATACACCCACACACATCATTCAAACAGAATAAGGCAAGCACCATTTACATCCGACAGATTTATTCCTGTGCAGTTGGACAATGTTTTTCAAAAAGTTTCCAGTCAGGAGACATGATACGAGGCCAGTTTCATTCCAAGCTACAGGAGGTTCACCATCAGACCTGCAAAATACAAGAGAGAGTACTGAAAAAGATTGTCTCCTGATGTACATGAAACTATTTGCGTCCTGGCATCACTAATTTCATCTTTCTTTCTTCACAGCACAAGCAAAGCGATTCATATTGCCAGCTTCACTATCACTGCCAATGAAAGAGAAAGCACTTCTACAAGTCAGGAGTCTTGCATTTTTTGCTAAGACAATAACACAAAGGTGCTACTGCTACCATTTTTATATTCACAGAGCCTTCTGAGCTGTTTCTGTGTGAGCCTACTCGACGACACAGCAACCAGGCCGAGCGCTCGAGTAGTGTAACAACAGTTGTACAATGTGAAAGTTCGACCACTCACGCAAAGCGTACACAACATTATATCACTTTAACAGCTGCACTCATAATCAAAGATGAAGTACTTTAAATCTACAGGTGTATGCTGACGTTGCAAGTTATAACATGCGAACTGGATGCAGCACGAAACATGTCAAAAATCAAAAACAAACTAAAGTCTAAAGTACATCTGGCAAGCACTTTCCGCCAGTTACACAGGTTGGTTTGTCCGACATTTCATTAATTCAATTTCCTTTTTGAGAAAACATTTTACAGTTTGCAGCATGGTATTTGTAAAGTCATGTAAAGTGACCACGACACACCACAATCATGCATATCACCACCATATTCTGGACAATTTACTGAAAAGGGCCCGTGTAACCACACAATTACTGCACGAATCATGTACTTACCATGCTACAAAGACAACAAAGAGGGATCATCTTAATCTTCTGGCTTCACGCTCAGATTCCAGTAATGTCAGGATGTCTCCCTCACGGACTGGCCCCTTCACGTTGCGGATGATGGAGCGGTTGCTGTCATCAAGGAACTCGACGCGAACCTGGACAAATTTAAATGCAGGATGAACACCAGTGTAAAAAGAATACTGAGCATGATCGTCTCTCAATGCACTTGAACAAGACCACCACTTACGGACGTAATGGTCAGTGAGAATATTTCAAAACTAACTGATGGGGTGTTTTGCCTGCACACCCAACTTTTTATTTTTCCACCAACATAAAAATCAAAGAAAACTGACCTAGGGGTTCAGGGCTGAGATTTAGCAGATCTGGCTCCTCAGTCGGGCGCCCAACCAGGGAAGTTGAGGGAGCCCAACAATTTTTCAAGGAGCCCGACTGTTTGATGAGAAATTTTGCTGTATCTGCGCTATTTTTAGACCAGTCTGCACAATGGTGAAGTGAGAGTTCTGGACGCCGAGGCGGTCAGCGGGTTCAGCGACGGCGTACGTGTGTATTGCCACGTATTACCAGCCCAGCGCAGGTGTGTCAGTAAGCGGAATCTACCGATCAGGCCGGGAAATATCAAGGCGCCAGCCAGGCGATTTAAACTGTGATCCGAGGGAGCTCGACGTGATTTTTGGGCGCCCGCAAATCTGCATGAAACTGAACCCTGTGATTTTACGCCGTTAAAAAGTGATTTAACCAAAAATTTAAATCAATGTACCCTAGTATCATCTGTTGTTTTGAAAATCAAAACCACTGGTTGCGGGTTCCCACTGACCGGCTCGTTTACCGTTTAGTGACTACACATGAACCAAGTGCTACTAAACGACTTACCTGGGTACACTGTCCCTGTGACCCGGTGCGACCCAGCACTTTCGTAACCTGCAAAACAACAGAAATAGAATTGATTACCTTGAGGTAAGTTTTGAAACAACATTTCAGTACAAAGGACGGGCGACTAAACCGCAGTAAACAAGAACTTCTACATCCAGTCACACACGTGCCAACACAATGGAAAGGTTTCTAGTCTTCACTTATACTTTCGTGCCATTTTCGTTCATAACTAACATCTTCCTTCAAAGATATATGCCACTTCGAGAACTACTAGCGATAAACTTGAGCCATAAAGAAATAATTACTCTGGCGAGCTTGATCATAGGCGCCTTGGAGTCCATGTTGGTTGTTGGCGAAAAGAAAGAGGAAGGGGTTTTCAAACGTGACTCCACGGACAGCTATGCAGTAAATGCCGAGAAACTATCAGCTATGCAGTAAATGCTGAGAAACTATCACCAACAAAAACTAATTGACAAAGGAACTTCAGTATAACTGTACGTTGCAACTAACATTAAAACATTAAAAAATCCTATCGCTATGTAATAATAAAAAATAAGATAAACACTCATTAAATGCCGAATGACTGTGGGATTAACAGTCAACTCGGCCCATTTCAAACTCGGCCTAGCAACTCGGCCCTAGCTTATAGTCATGTCGTCCAGGTACCAACTCGGTTCATCCTATACTAGTTCGGGTAACCCATGAGTGTTCGGGAAAGACACATCCTGTATTTCAGGAGAGCGGAGACCCAACCCTTTTCGTCAATAACTCTAGGCCCCTGCGACGACGGCCAAGTCGGGCTAACCGAGACGGAGCCGAGCTAAGTGATACCAGAGACATAGTCTTATCTATGTCTCTGGTGATACCTAAGAAGGAAAAAAAAAACCCTCGGTGACAAGGAAAGTGGAAGTTGCAAACAACTTTGAGGTCCCGTTGTTATTTCACCGTGTGCACAGAAGTGGTGAAAACTGTCGCATTTACCAGCACAGTACATTCTCAGCTTGTTTTGAGATTATTGCCTGCATGAGTTGTCTCCCTTGCCGCAACAAGCACGCATTTTTCGTGGCAGAGCACAAAGCTGCGAAAAATGCATGCATGCTGCGGGTCTGTGTATGCACGGGGGACAACTCATGCAGGAAATAATCTCGAAACAGGCTGAGAATGTACTGTGCTGGTGAATGCGACAGTTTTCACCGCTTCTGTGCACACCGTGAAATAACACAGGGCATACAGTTATCGACGGACGCGGAACAGGGTTGGCGGAGACCCTGACTAATCCTGTACAAGCTCTGCTGGCGTGGTAGCCCCCCCCCCACCCCTCTCTCTATCTTTCTCATGGTCATACCTTTGGCTATGGCTGACTTTAGCTAGCCACACAAACCCTAGTCCCGGCGCTGGCCCGGACCGGCCACACTACACTGTTGAATTATCAAAGGCCAGTCAGTCTTGACTGAAAACAAAGGACTGAGTCAGCTAAATATTTTCACACTGACCAAACTATGTGTGTGCTGTTACAAGTTGGTGACACAGCTTCAAACAAACAGGCCCTCATCAGCAACTGAATCGCAACCAGTGTCTCAGTGTGGCCCCTCTCTTCCCAGCTCTTTCTCCAACCTCCCCCCCCCCACCCCCTCCCCCCCCCCCCCGAGATCCCCTCCTCCCTCTCACTAGAAGCTGAAACTATATATATGGGCAGACTTGACTTTGGAGCGACCTCACTTTGGACGACGTGGCTGAAGGTCTCTGCCGAAATGGTCGGCCGAGTTTGCAATGGGCCGAATTCACTTGAAAACACTAACATCATGGCGGCGCCCAGGAACCTTACTCCGTTGATGCAGAAGATTCGGGATGCTCTTATTGGGGTGTGTATTGCTATCTTTTGTTTGTGGCAGCAGCACGAAAGGAGACAAACCTAACATGTCTGATTGATATTTATAGCGATATTTTAGGCAAGGTCATGCTTACAGCTACCACTTACATTTTGTTTAGTTCGTCTGCTACATGACCTTGCCTGTGTCAAAATTGTCCGGCCTCAGTTTTTGTTTTGTTTTGTTTTTTTCCCGTCCGCGTGTGTGTGTGTGTGTGTGTGTGTGTGTGTGTGTGTGAGAGAGAGAGAGAGAGAGAGAGCCGTTCTGAAGACTTACCACAAGAACTGAATGCTTGACCACTTTCAGCATTGTAGTCTAGTTCATGTTGTGGTCTTCTGTGGCAGACTGTGCTTTTATAAAAAAAAAATTAAAAAAAAAAGTTACAGGGGTGTTTCTGTTTTTGTTTTTCAGAGGAAATACAAGAACCATCTACGGTTTGAGGGCATGATTATTGCTGCCAGGTATGATCCTTTGATGGAGAGTCTGTCATGAACTTGACCGTTTTAAATGACTGACTGTGAAAATTATTTTTGCAATTGAGTCCGGCTCTTGCGTAGGAACTGGCCACATGCTGTTTCAGTTATACTCTAGTGCCTGAAGCTAGCATGATGTTTTAAATGTAGTACATGTAATTCCCCCCCCCCCCCAACCCACCCCCTCACAAAATGTTTTTTCACAGATAAAAATGCAGCTCTTCCAATAGAATAGACTTTGTAGCACACTGTTGGGAAAACACGGTTGGAAATCTTCTGTCCGTGGCGCATCCAAGCACATGCAGCAGGGAGCACTGAACAAAGCAAAACTGAAACGAAGAAGAACCTGAAAAAAAAAAAACACATCTTACTGTTGAAAAGTTGTTTATGTACAGCCGTAGATGAGTGCTTCAAGCGTTGATTTACATTCTTACGGTGAAAATTTGTACCAGCTAATATACACCAATGCTGCCCTTACTATCATTAATACTACCCACTTGCCCCCTGACCACATGATAACACTTTCTGCTCTCCCTGGCAAGAGAGCGTGGGCTGTTGTGCAGTCTTGAGACTGCCCTATTTCCTCAGTGTCGTCTTTGAGACTTTTCCAAAGTTGGTTTGGTTCACACAGGCTGTTTCATGGCCATTTGTGGTTGATCATCCACCATTGCTAATTTGCATTACTGCTTTGCAGGTGATCTCTGCTTTTAAGGCCAAGGCTTTGCCTATGCAGTGTGCACCTCAAACTCCTTACCACTAATGATTTTCTTAGGCGTGGGCCATCCATAAGGCTTGCCTGGCCAGCCAGGGTGTCTGTTCTGTCGTTACCTCTACCCTTGGGCACTAGACCAAAAAAAGCCCCTCAGTTTCTGTGGGTGAATGCTCTTCATTGACGCATTCCAGTCTGGGCTTATGATTGTGACCAATGTCTATAGACCCTCATGTCTTCCCAATCCATTCTCCTGCTCCCCTTCCTCCTCCATCACCCCCCCCCACCCCCACCCCTTCCCCCTAACCTCACTCCAGCCACTCCCTCTTCCATTCCACCAGGAGCTAGTTATATAAGTATATATTATAATGATGTATGTGTTGTTTTTCCGTGTTCATTATGAGTTATTGTTGTTTCTGTGCAGAACCCAGCCACCCCCGAACCTTCCGGACGGCGTTAGCCACAAACTTGCAGATAACTACTACTGTACTCGGGATGGCAGGCGAGAGTTGACGCCACCGGAGGCTGTTTATACAGGGGGACAACAACTGTTAGCTGCTGGAGAGGAAGGGTGAGTAACAGTAACTGTAACAGTGGGCTGTAACACAAAACCAGTTCAGTGTAATTTAGGTCAGGATGGTATCTCTGCACTTGGGAAAGCCCATATGCACTCCATCTCATCTCTGAGTAATCTCCCCTGTGTCATCTTTAGGGCGCCGTGATTTAGGTCAGGATGGTATCTCTGCACTTGGGAAAGCCCATACGCACTTCATCTCATCTCTGAGTAATCTCCCGAGTGTCATTTTTAGGGCAACGTTGGCTTGGTTTACCATAATAACCTTAACTTTTCAACCGTCCTTACTTTTCGAGCGCAGTGCAAGATCTGGGAAAGTTAGTAAAAAAAACTGTCTCCTTACTTTTTGACCAGGCACAAAAAATGTGCCCGTAAGTTTTCAACCAGACCAGTGAAACTGTGAAACACCATGAAGATAATAAAACAAACTGGTACAACTTCGCCACTTTGCCAGTCTGGCAGTCAGTCGCTTTGTTGATGCCACCATTGTGAGGCCGGAAGTACAGGGGTAGCCTCCATTCGCTACTTTCGTTTTCAGCCATCTTGCAAGCTGCACTTTGTTGTGGTGGTCCAGTTTAGCATTTAGAAAGTGGAAAATGCTCATGTGCAGTTAAAAAGACAATGAGGAAAAAATATTACCTCAGGTATACAACAATTTTTGCGCATTTTAAAGCCGTCTGATGCAAGATACTGTTTCAAGCAGCATTGTTATTAGCGCCACCAGCACACAGTCATGGTGTTCAGAGAAGATGGTTGCACATCGAAACTAAAACAAATTTTTTTTTTTTTTTGCTCCTTGGTTTTCAGCCAGACGTTCAAATTCAAGATTTTTCAGTGTAAAAAGCGGTCGAAAAGTTAAAGATATTTCCTGCAGGTTGATCAACTCCCACTGTGTCAAAAACATGTTTAGCACAGACCAGTGTCTGGGCCAATGGTCTTCTAAAAGGTATCTTAGAGCTCAGTGAACTTGTAATGTCGCTATCGGCCCCACGTGAACTGTACTAGTAGTAGTACTACATGCCCAAATTTAGCACGTAACTATCGAGTACAGCGGTGGCCATTAGGGTTCGTCTGCTCCACACAAACTGGTGACTTCCCTTCAGATGGTCACCCGGATGTGCCTGTCAGCATTGGGTTTCACCATGTCATCAGTTAGTATTGCTTCTGCGTTAGCTGTGCCAGTTGTGCTAGGCGAGAAAATTGCTGCTAACAAAATTGTTGACTGGTGTTTCTAGAGGCACGCTACAGTGATTCAGCAATCGTCAAATGTGTCAGGACCATGGTAGCCATTCGGGCTACCGCCCTGAACAAAACTGGTAGCCCCCCCAAAAAATTCTGGAAGCCGGAGTGGCTGCTAGGTTCTGATTCATCTCAGAATTCCTGCTCGCCATTCGGGCTACCGCTACCGGAGCTTTCACTCGCCCGACGGTAAATTTGGTAGCGAAAGCGAGCGGGCGAGCGCATTTGACGATCGCTGGTGATTAAGACAAGGGGGGGGGGGGGGGGGGGGGGGGGGGGGGGGGGGGGGGGGGGGGGGGGGGGGGGGGGGGGGGGGGGGGAGTGCTGTAAGTAGGTCAGATTGCATGTGTGTGGGCCTGGCGCTGACCTGTGACTACACAGGACTGAACCAGAGAGCCATGCCAGCCTGCATCGTGCATGTCTTTACACTTACAGTTGTAGGGTAAATGGGTGTCACGTTACACCAGTGCCCATTTATGACTCACGCATTACACTGTGACACTTAGCAGCTGGCACACTGGAATTTTGGCTCATATCTTAGCAACGACCGCCCGGAAAGGGTTCATATTTTGCTCACATCTGAATGAGACTATGCTCTTGTCACTGTAATGAGCTTGGGGCAGGAAAAAACCTGCAGGATGTAACTTTCAGGTTTTTACAGTCCTCCATGCTACATGTTTCTCTCCATTTAGTTACTAATTAGTAGCTAAGGCTTATGGAAATTATAGGGCCATAATTTAGGTGTCGTCCAGACTTATCTCTGTTTTGATGAAGCTTTTTGTCCTCACGGAACCTTCATCAAAAACCCTACGTTAGGGCCCTCTCACACTAGCGTAACGTCCCACGCGCAACGCTTGGCACATCGAGCGTGCGTGTCGCTACCCACGTCGCACGCGCGTGATCATGCTCTCACACTAGCCTGACGTAGACAGCTACAAAAGTGTTTACAAGATGGCGTCGTACGGATCATCCGAAGAAGATGAAGTTCCCCTGCCAGGCTCATACTCGTTTCTGATTGGCTGATAGCAATAATTTACGCGCGTCATTGTCGCAAGAATAGAACATTTTCTATGGGTCCGCGACAGAGATTTTCGTTGCGGACGAGACGCGCAGCAAGGGGTCTCACACTAGAACGCGCAGGAAAACTTGATGCGTGCGACAGAAATCTTGCGGCGTCGCGCACGCTTGACGCTAGTGTGAGAGGGCCCTTAGCCACAGACAAAGGGAAGGGGGAGGCAAATATGATACAGTCGAACCTGCCAAGGCGGTCACCTGTATAAGCCATGCCACTGTCTAACCTGGTCACCCCAGAGGATCCCCTGACATGCTAACTGTTGACATGTCACCCTGGATAACCCGGTCACACCTGTCTAAGGCGGTCAGTTTGGCCCCGTCCCTTGGGTGACCGCCTTACACAGGTTTGACTGTATTGGCAAGACAGAATTTCTCACCATAGACAGGAGTACATTCCCTTGATGCTTTACTGTCCTGGGCTAGGGCTGTCCTTTGTGGCTGCCATTTCATACAACCCTCGCAGACATTCATGCATAAAATTCTTCAGACTCAGTAATTCATCACCAAGTAAGAGTGAGAATATTTTTATTGCCTCATATTTGGGAAAATTGCCTTGGGGCGACCAGTGCGATGGTTAGTCTCGTAAAATGATACATGTATAAGAAAGTGAAAAAGTCTGTACATTAATACGTTGAATGGGCTAATTCCATCGTTGCAAAGCAGGGTTAAGTTTTGGACTAGTTTCACTTGTGAGTCGGCCTGTATGCTCAAAATTTTCTGTCTTCGTGATTAGTGCTGCTCTTGATGCAGTACAATGTTGTTTACACTTTTCGCGGGCTGTCCGACGCACAATCAAATCCTACTGGAGCACTCATTGTACTCAACGTGTCATCGAGTACACTTCTTTTGGCTCAGTGCCATCATTACAGACACTGGATTAATTTGTCATATAGAGGTAGACCGGTATATTCTGTTCTCAGCAAGACCAGCGTTATTTTATTTATTTACTTTTTTTCAGTGCAACACCTGGCGTGAAAAAGGCCGTCACACCAGGGCCAGCCTTCAACTGGGACTTAGAGACCCCGCACTCTCGATAGACCGCAGTCAGCCAGTGTGAATGAACATTTCGGTAGTGTGCGTTGTTATTTAGACTATTTTCTGTTGTCTGTACATAAATACTTGCTTATGCTAAGGCGTGTGGGGTGGTCAGCTCAAGAGAAACGGCTGGACCAGAATATAGTCCACCTTCAGACCTGATAAAAATTCATGAAATGTGTTGGACGTCTGGTGGAGTGAATAAATGAATATAAACACGTTGCTTTGTATTATCCTTTATTGTCGTTATTTATTCTCTCTCTCTCTCTCTCTCTCTCTCTCTCTCTCTCTCTCTAGCAATACCAGATATGCGTAATGGCAATATCTTTGAGTCAACACCTCAGCTGTTGGAAAATAGAGTTTCCTCTCTCTCTCTCTCTCTCTCTCTCTCTCTCTCTCTCTCTCTCTCTCTCTCTCTCTCACACACACACACACACACACACACACACACACACACACACACACACACACACACACACACACACAAAACACATAGAATTGGTTGTAATGGCATGATCGGCATTTCAACAGTTCTCCAAGGTTTGGTGAAATTATTCATTAAAATGCACCAGACTGCACAGATTGTGTTCTGATTAAAAAGAAAACAATTCCAGGGGGCCATGTCCCCGGACTCCCATAGCAGCTGTTAGCAACCTTGGCCATTTCTACCTCTGACTATTTACTACACTTGAAAAAACATTTAGTACCGCGTGCAAGTATCCCGCGCTTTGGACTCCTTTTCGGTTTTGCCACTAAATGCGAAAATGAGACAAGATTAACAGCTCCTAAACGGCTGTTATTGCAGCAAACATGAGTATAATCAAACCGCAACACTCACACTAAGCCAAATTTAAATCCAGACTTTTGGGGTTTGTTTTTAGTAAGCCCACCCGTGCACAGCCTCAAACTTACTTGGTAGAAATTGAGTTAATACACTTACTACAACCTTGCACTATGCGTTGCTCACCGATGGATCAAAGGAACTTCTCCAACTAGATTTTTCTCCGGTTATCAAAAGCGCAGGCCACGTAACCGGAATGCCTCTACAGAGAACACTAGATCTAATTATAGGTCTAAGAACCCAGAGATCTAGTTACAAATACCTGTGCCTACTGGTAGATACAGTTACAGGTTAACACCGGTGGACTTTCAATTATGTACCAACGAAACTGGGGGGTTTGCGGTGAAATGCTGAAATCCACGCGATCAGGGGAATGAAACTAGGGGGTTCAATGAGGTGATGTCACGCAAATCAGCACAGTGACTGTGTGTACCCAGATTTAAGCAGAGGTCCGACCACGACCAATTACTGTATCAGTTGCACCGCCCAGGTAACTGGGTCATCGACAGCAGCAACAACCTTGACCCGCGGATGGTAGGGTGGTGAAGTAAAGCTTGAGGTGAGCAACAAAGTTTGGTTGTTTTTTTTTTAAAGAAAATTTTAGTAAACTAAAACTTGACTCCAGCGCGGATTCGAACTCACAACTGTCAGATCACACAGACCAAGATTTACTTTCCCCCACCACTCCATTTTTGCACCACTTAGGGTGGTCGGGTCTGTGCGTCAGGTGCGGTTTGAGTCTGAGCGTTGAAACGATCATTGATGTTGAATTAAACTTGCCGTTTAGTGTAACTGACAGTTCAACCACTTCATTGTGACCCAAGTGACTGATTGCAATGTGCGGATTAAGCGAATCCGATGAAAAGTTTTCCACAGCGTTGTTGTGTACCTGACTAACGTGTTAAGACTTCAACTCAACTGAGTAAGTTTTGGTCTGTGCACCACTGAGGCCTCACAAAAAAAAACCAAAAAAACAAAAATGTCTGCGTGGAATTAAATTTGGCTTAGTGGGAGTGTTACTAGTGTGTGCTGCAGTAACAGCCGTCAAGGAACCGTTAATCTTGCCTGATTTTCGCATACAAAACCGAGAATGAGTCAAAGACGTGGCATACTCGTGTGAAAAATGTGCTACATGTAATGGGTAGATTTTACGCATTATGCAGACGCCTTTCTGCAATTGTCGAATGCCACAAGCTCGTCTAGAACATCGAACTACCATCCTCTGACCTCACTCAGGGTTTGTTGTTGTTGTTTCTTCTTTTAGCCTTTCTTTACCCCTCCGAGACTGAAAGTAAATACTTAAACGGCCACCCAGTCTGCACCAGACGTGTGTAGAATTTGCACCTTCCGCCAAGTGACTGACGCCTGTTTATGTCCGCGTTTCAGCGCCTGGGTACAAGTCCGAACCACTTCTAGCCCCTTCCTTCACGTGATTGATGCATGTTTACTCGTCTGTGTATCAGACACGAGAACCGTCTTTTTCAGATGTTCCCGTGGACGTCTCTCCCAAGATAGCACGCCGGGAGTTTTTCAACCCCTCGACATGTAAATAACTATTGTGATGTTTTCCAGTTACAGTGGCCGTGATAATATACATAACTAGGGATTACGTACGTCATTTTTCTGACGAGCTGTCTTTTACAAAAATGTTTTAATTATTCAGTCTGATTTTACTGTTGGTATTACTGGTGGTTTTATTTAAGTTGTTAACTCTGGTGCTGATGCAGCTGGAGGCATGAGGAGAGAGAGGGGGGGGGGAGGAGGGGGGTGTTTGGGGGTTTAACGTCCTTTTCCACCACATACGGAAAGGGGGGGGGGGGATTTTATAAGCCAACACTTCTTGTGTGATCTTATGTGTTTAGTCTTTTACTCGTCGGTGAAGCCGAAGACAAATTTTCTTTTATGGACAATTAAATTATCTGTATCTGTAGACAAGAGGGGACAACGCGTCTCTTAGTTGCTGACGCGCTCTTGCAGGCATTGTGGCTTTTGGAAACCAAAAAAAAGCGTAATTGATATTTTTAATCACCAGTATTATGATTATGTAGGCTCAGTGCTGCTGATGTGTAGCTGAGATTGGCCATACGCCACTTCTGTTAACACTGAGTGTGTTAATATCATTTGAACACGGCTGACATGAAACAGGGATGTTGGGTGGAAGGGGGGGGGGGGGGGGGGGGGGGGAGGGAGGGAGTGTGGGTGGCCGGTTGGGGCTAATTGCTGTAATCGTCGGTTTGTTTTGTTTGTTGTTATTTGTGTGCGTTTTGTAGTGTTTTTTTATGTACTTGTTTGTTTGGTTGCTTGCTTGCTTGCTTGCTTGCTTGCTCGCTAGCTTGGTTGGTTGGTTGGTTTGGTTTGGTTTTAGTTTGGTTTTGGTTGTTGTGTTTCTTTGGGAGTTAGGAGGTTGGTTTTCACGTTGTACGATTGGTAGACTGTATAGACCTGTCACTTCAGACCAGTGTTAATTAATGCACGTTCAGTTTGCACTTTGGAAAGAATGAATTTTGTTAACTGAATCGTGTGCACCACCCTCGTCAACAACCACCTGTTAATTTATGTTTGACATTTTAAAAATGTTGGTACGGCTGACACTGGCTTTTTTTTTTTTTTTTAATGCATCCTTTTGGCAATGGTGCAAATTAGCTTCTCGGCTCTCCTTCCCACTTTTTCGCTTTCACACAGACACGCACTGGCACCCAGACACGCGAAAAAACACTTATTCTTCCTCACTTCTGCACCTCATGCCAGGATCAGTTCCCGTAGAGAGAGAGAGATAGCGGGAAGGGGGGGGGGAGGGGTAGGTAAGAGGGGGAGAGAGAGAGAGAAAATCCATCACACACGAACCGCAGCCGGCCCTACCTAAGTCCTAACGCCAACATAAGCTCTTAGACAATGGAAGTGTGAATGGAGTGGCGGTGATAACGTACACACTGCACCCCGCTGGCCATCCGAAACCCTCTCAGACTTTTATAAGCAAAACCGGTACGCGAGATCCCATTGTCAGTGTTTGTCGCGTCGTCTGAATGGCTGCAGAGCGGTCAATACCAGATCTTTGCACACCTTGCTTTGGGTACCATTCGCACGTCGTCATCGGAGCCAACAACACACTACCAACACCGCCTGGTGTCTTCCTGAGGAACGTGGTATCTTGTATGCTGGGCTGCGTTGGTAAATTGTGTGTGAACTTTGGCTGCTTTGCCGGTGTTGGAGCAGGTAAGTGGAAGTCTACGCATTTCAGTTTTTATTTCCTTTCCTTGCCTTCTCAGTATTCCCCTTTTCCTTTCTCTCTGTCTTTCTTTCGTTCTTTTTCCCGATCGACCAAAATTTTCCGTAATATAATACAGGGCCGTTAAAATCTTCCACCTTTGGCTGAAAATGCTCCTCTCCCCAAAAAGTGTTTTTCCTCCTGAAGCACTTAAAAGCATGCCACAGAACACCAAACTACGTAGATTTTTGTCTAATCCTAAACATTTTCCTCCAAAACAGTGGTTTTTAAAATCCGTTGGAGCATGCCCCCCAGACTGACACTCCTAGCGTAACACGCCTGCTTTTCAAGAAGCGCGCTCGTGGCTTCGTCACTAAAGTCACTAAATGCCGCTAGACATTTTTCCTCCTTTTCCATCATGGACCGTCGCCTCGGTAATACGGATGATGAGGTGACCGCACCATGTACCCTGCATTTCGTGTCAGTGTGCGGGCGATTCGGCGCCACAGTTGCAGGTTCTTTGCTTGTGATGTCTGTATGTTCGCGCTAATTTTCTGCCGGCCTAGTTTGAAATCTAATGTCAGCGCATGACCTCATATCCGGTTTGTTTGATAACGTCTCATATAACGTCATTCCAAGTATGACCTCATATCCGGTTTGTTTGATAACGTCATATAACGTCATTCAAATTCCTTCCACTGCACTGGTGGTCCGTATCTGTCATTTAAAAACAGTTCTTTCGTGTTGCTGGCGTGTAATGATCATATTGGGCGTTTTGTTTTTGTACTACACTGCACACACACACACACACACACACACACACACACACACACACACACACACACACACACATACACACACACACTTAAAAACACCATCATTATCTGAAAGAGCGTGAAAGCAACCGAAACTGAAAAAAAATTTGCTGAACATGGCCGCACTTCACTGGAGACGTCACGTTCTGTTGCACCGCTTCCCAAACCAGTCGACCAGAACCTCCCATAATTATTGCAACATCATTCCATTTGCCATTTGAAGGCTGCGCTCTACTGCATGTTCCTTATCTCAATTATGTCATATTTTTTTCTCTGCGGCTATATGCACATTTTCCACCGAGTCGAACAAACCGCAATGCAGCCTGTAACAAAAGTGCTTCCGTCAAACGAAGCCTGTCGATACGTGCGGTTTGCTTAAAGGGCAAAGGTAATATATGTAATTTCTTTCCCCCTGAAATCTGTCGCGTGCTGTATTTGGGCAGAACTCGTTCACACGTTTCCATTAAAAGCATTGATGTTGCTGCTGACTGGCGCTGTTTGTTCTCACCAAGTACAATCGCGTCGTTGAAGTGGCTGTTCCGACCACCGAACTGTGTCCATATTTGTTTTAGAAAATTAAATGTTTGTTTAAGGAAACGATTAAGATGGTTCGGTTGATTCTGCCATCCCAAAACTGCGTTTTCTAAAATTGTTTCTGTGTGGTTTACAATAATTTTGTGGACTAAATTGTTCTCTCGCGATTTTGGGGTTTTGTTGTGTTTTTGGTTGTTGTTGTTGTTGTTGTTGTTTTGTGTTTTTGTTTGTTTGTTTTGTTTTGTTTTTGTTTGTTTTTTTAATTGGGGGAGGGGGTGGAGGGGGGGTATTGTTTTTTATTTTTATTTTTTAAATATTTTTTTGTTTTGTTCTGTTTTGGTTTTTGGGTGTTGTTGTTGTTTTAGGTGTTTTTCTGTGTTTTGTTTTGTTTTTGGGGTTTGTTGTTGTTGTTGTTTGGTCGTTTTGTTGTTGTTTTTTGTTGTTGGTTTTTTGTTTGGTTTGGGATTTTTGTTGTTGTTATTGTTGTTTGCTTGTTTGTTTGTTGGGGGGGGGGGGTACTGCGAATACACGTGGTCATTAAAACGAAATTTTTCATTTTGCGAAAAGAAAGAAAAAATAAACGAGAGAGAGAGAGAGAGAGATGTTTTTAGTCACTAACTCAGTGTCCATTACCTTCACCCACTCATTGACCCTCAATCACACACTCCCCGAGGCCTTCACCACTCTGACCCACGGGACCAAGTCCCATGAATGTGAACCGCACCTTACACGTCCCCAGCATCCTGTGCGCAAATAAGTAATCTTTATGGGTGTGTCACCAGTAGTCGGCCAGGCTCCACACCGGTCGCACTTCCAGCGTCCCGCACTGCAACTTCACGGTGTGCAATCAAAATGGACGCAAGTGCTCTCGGTGCTACTCGGTTTCGACGATGGTTGCTGGTCCCGTATGTAAAACTCGAGGTTAATTTAACCCACGGCTACGGGCCTAACCCAGACTGTCGGGGTCCGTCCACGCTACTGTGCACATCCCCGTGCAATCCGGCTCATTATGTGACTAAGCCGCGGATACGCCAGTTAAACGACTGAGCGATGTCGGACATGGCACAAGCTATGCTACTACCGGTAAGTACACGTGTTTGAAAGCAATTTTGTTTCTTGCGTAAACATTTCAGCTCGTTTACGAGCGACACTGACCAAATTCAAAAGTGACACGACTTGTATGGGGATCACTGCGGACACTGAGTACTGACTCGGTCACGGCTGCTGTGATGACCACTGCACGGACGGATGACCACTGCACGGAGATGTGTACAGTAGCATGGTCGGACCCCGTCAGGAAGTGGGGGCAGTTTTTCGGCACGGTTTTGTCGCTGTTTCTGGACACTGTGTGAACTCTGCAACTGTAACAGAGTTGACTGTGCTTGCACGGTCGACTCTGTAACTGATTTTTTTCACACTTCGGACAGCTTTTCGTTGGGAGCTTAGATCTTTAATGCGATACCATGCTGTTTACACTTTGCGCGAGCGGTCGAACATTCAAATTTTACGATTGTTGTTACGCTACTGGCCGGAGCGCTCAGTGTGGTCGCCACGTCATCGATTACGCTTCTATTCCTTTTGGCCCAGTGAGAGCATTATACAGACGCTGTCACTATCCAGGTGTCTAAGTGGAGTGATGATTGAGAACACGAGAACAGCGTAGAACGGATCTGTGAGCATAAACTTCATTTTATCAATCTGCACGAAATTAATGGCTCTAGTAAGTAGCCCCAGCAGACGACAGCGCGGGTCAGCCAATCAGGCACCCCGGCTCTGCTGACATGCGCACAAGCCTCTTTCTCATCCTGTGATTCCTCGCGTGAAGGCTGCTAGCTGTCATCTGAATTCGTTTTTGTTCAAGAGACAAGATAATCTCGGCGCGGCCTTTATATTGTGCAATGTTCAAACATAACTTGTTTTGAAAGCTGTCCTTTCCACTTTTAAAGTTGCTTCATGTTGTTGATTTTTTTCTTCCTTTCTTTGCTTCCTTTTGTATTTAATTTTGCTTTTGGGTTTCTTTTGTCCTAGTCTGGGTTAGGCCCGTAGACGTGGGTCAAGGATGGATGGGTGGGTGGGTGTTTGGGAGTTTAACGTCTTTTTCCACCACATAGGGTGATATCAAAGACGGGGCAACGATGAAAAAGCCAGCACAAATATTTGGCCCCAGCCGGGATCGAACTCACGACCCGAGCATTAGAAGTCCAACGCTCTACCATTCGACCACCCCGGCTCCCCAGCCGTGGGTCAAATTAACCTGGACTTTCACATACGGTTAATAATATCCTGGTTAATAACGCGGGCCCCCGTATTTCACGCCGACAGACCCGAAGTCCGTTGGAAAAACTCGGTGATACTCAAATTTGAAAATGGAAACACTCGGTGCTGCTGTTTGGAAACACTATGTCCTGGTGGTGCTAGTTTTGAAGTGAAGTAACACTGGAAACACTAGCGTCCATTTTGACTGGTTGATAAAAAGGTTCCTGTTTTAGTTTCACCCCGAGAGACCCGGAATCTGCTGGAAACACTTGGTGGTACTAAAATTTGAAAATGAAATCATTCAGTGATGCTGTTTGGAAATACTCTGTTCTGGTGATGCTAGTTTCCATTTTGACTGGTTGATGAAAGGTCCCTATTTCAGTTTCACACCGACAGACCCGGAATCTGCTGGAAAGACTCGGTGCTACTCAAATTTAAAAATGGAAACACTCGGTGCTGCTGAACAGGAGTCAGTAGCACCGGAAACACTCGAGTTCATTTTGACTACCTCCCTGTGAACTTGTCAAAAACTGTTCCGAGTCCCACAGCTCCTCATGTAACACATTGTGGGCTGAGAGCGCGAATCAATTATGCGCGTGCGTTTTAGGAGTTGTCCTTTCGCTCTGCACCAAATCCAATAAGCCATGGAGAAATTTGATTTTCCGTCTCCTAATGTAATAATGCTCTTGATGCCAGCAAGCAACCATTATTCTCTGTGGAATATGCGTATTATGCTCAAGAAAGGAGGAAGGGAGGGGGAGGGGGGGCGGGGTAGATGGTGGCCTTTGTAAGTTTCCTGAAGACGAGAATCGCAATGGCGGTTTGGGGAAACGCGCAAATGGAAAAGGCATCAAGAACAGCGAAGGAAATATCCGCTTTCATCCTGTTTCTCGCATCCGTCAGCATAGCTGTCATCTCCTGATGCCTTGCTTTCTCGGCCACATGCCGGAGATCATGTTCGTCTTTCACATGCGTCATCTTTTTTATCGCACCTGCTGTCTTTCTTCTTTCTTCCGCCGGTCTCCAAGGGGGAGCCACTGTTTGTCCTGACAAAGGCGTAGGCCGGAACGTTGACTGTGAGATGTGTCGCTCAAGATAAGTAATACTAATAATAGTACTTGTTGAGCAGCGCTCTGTGAAAACTATGTATTATTATTATTATTTGTTTCATGATGATTGTGATACACGTAT
>JACVVK020000098.1:1510000-1570000 GCA_018292915.2 Batillaria attramentaria
TGTGTGTGTGTTTACTGAACAGGTAGAGCGCTGGACTTACAATGCTCGGGTCGTGAGTTCGAATCCCAGCTGAGGCGAAATATTTGCGCTGGCCTTTCTCTCGTTGCCTCGCCTTTCATATCACCCACACGTGGCGGAAAAGGACGTTAAACTCTCAAACAAACACACACACACACACACACACACACACACACACACACACACACACACACACACACACACACACACACACACACACACACACACAAATAAAGCTTCACTTCATTTGCAAGAATTAGTGCTCTGAGGGTGGCAAATGCCAGTGACTTTAAAAAAAAAATTTCAGAATCGAACAGAAAATTTCATTTTTGATTCTCTGCAATGGGGGTAGGGGGAAGGGGTAGGGCCGGGGGGGGGGGGAAGCCCCCAATACACCAGCTTGACTGAGCAAACACAAAGACAGCTAAAGGATAATTCTACACGGCTTGTTCCAACGTGTGGCGGTAACAACTGCCACTTCAGCTGGTGTTTCTTTTTTATTTTTTATTTTTTCTAAATTTCCGGAAAGAAAAGCTAACATTACACGGGGAAAAATTTCCTTCAGACGTCAATAAATGCGCACATCGCTGGGATTTTCGTGTCGGTAAAAAATTTTAAAAGTTTCCTCTACATCAAACTTCAAAGCAATCTGGGTGAATTGCGGCCACGGCACTTGCATCGACCGGCAGCTTGATAAAAAGAACCGCAAGCGTTGCAAACCATAAAAAATACGTTTGAAATAAAGGCGTTGGCTGCATGCAAAAGAATCAACCACACTTTAATAAAGGATTCAATTATAAATGTAGAGCTTTGAGCGATTAGATTGTTGGGTTTTTTTGTTGTTGTTGTTGTTGTTTTCGTTTTTTACATGTCAGTTGGGAAATACAAAAATAAGAATGTGTCTTGTAAAGGACCCGTTTTCATTGTTTCTCCATGTGTAGTTTATTTATTGTTTTGTTTTGCAGAAAGGACGATAACACTAAAAATCAAAGAATTGCGTAAACTCACTGCCAGGTGACACGATGGCAAATTAAGGATGTGGACTACCCTTGAAAGAAACTAATGAGGGCCTGGTAAAATTAGATTTAAACAAACATGTATACTATGCACACGCTTGTAAACATGCAGTTTTAAAGTTATAGCAGAATCCAACTCGGGTTGACATTCTTAGCAGTGAAATGACCGGATCAGTTGCTCTTTTCTAGTGCTTTCCCTTTTGCACAAGTATTCCCCACCCTTAAGCCAGGTGAACTGAGCAAATTGAATAGAAAGTGCTCCTTTATAAGGCTTATTGTTTGCCGGAAGTGAGACGGAAAACATTTTCCTTTGAACCCTTAAGGTTGCTTAGGTCGAGTTGGGGGGAAAACCCAGTGTTACAAAGGAAACTGATAAAGGTTTTCATTGTTGTTGTTGGCTCTGTGTGTCAGTGTGTGTGTGTGTGTGTGTGTGTGTGTGTGTGTGTGTGTGTGTGTGTGTGTGTGTGTGTGTGTGTGTGTGTGTGTGTGTGATGCCTCTGTGTGTGTGTGTGTGTGTGTGTGTGTGTGTGTGTGTGTGTGTGTGTGTGTGTGTGTGTGTGTGTGTGTGTGTGTGTGTGTGTGTGTGTGTGCGCGTGTGTGCGTGCGTGCGTGTGTGCCTCTGTGCCTTTTGTGCGCGCGCGTCTGTGTGTGTGTGTTGTGCTTTTCGTTTTTCCTCCCAAACCAATAATCCTATAATCCAGTGTGTCGTGCACAAAGTAATTTGTTTTGTTGCCATTTCTACAAGCGCAGATCGAACTGCTGTGAAAAGGGGAGCCGCCACGAGACACAACAAAACTCCTACCCAACACGGTTTTGTGATGCCCTAGCAACAACAACAACAACAAACAAAAAAAAAAACACGTTTCGTTGTCTGACCGGTCGTTAAAAAAACCAACTACATGTAACATATTGCGTTTTGCGACATGCCAGAATGACACCACCCAGACTCAAGATGGCGGAGCGTACGGGGGGCGGAAGCTGCCGTAAAGCGATTGTCGTGTCCCCATCGGGTCGGTCGATATGTCGTGAAAATCTGTATCGACTCCCCAGGGAGCGCCACCTTCCGATAGAAATTGACAGACCGTGTCCGGCGACCACAGACCATGACCATCACCTGATTTTCCCTCCTGGCGCAAGGTCTGCATACTCTGGGCTCGAGTGGTCAGTTTCGGTGGTTTAACCCTTTCAGCCCTGAAGGAATCTCAATAGCGATAACGCTCTCTGCCTGGGAGTTTTTCCAAGTGTGCTAGATCTAAAGTTTGGCTCTTGCATACAAAACCGAAAACCCTATTTCTCAAGAAGTATTGGATCCATCCTACAGGGGAATCTTCCACTGTGCAGAGCATATGAAAGTCGGTCACATGCACGCATATTATTGTTAGGGTCTGCGAGACCGTAGGTGGTACGGTGGCAGGGCTGAAAGTGTATTAGGTAGCGCGTCGGACTTAGCGGCTGCGCTACTGAACGGCCGGTGAAGCGTAGGTTCGAGCCCAGGTGGAGCTTGTGAAATGTGATACTGCTTTTTCCTGGCTACCGGGCTGCTCATCGGGGGTTTCTCTCCCGGTTATCCGGCTTTCCTCCCCCAGCAAAATTGCAAGATAGGATAGGTATTGGGTGGCGCTGCATCGCGGCGACGTGCTTTACCCCACGGAAGCAGCCCGAGTTTCCCGAAAGGGATAATAAAGCATAAAATAATAATAAATATATATACAGATGTTGATTTCGAACGATCCTACTATCCCCCAATATTACTACCTTCGTTCGCGTTTAACACAAATATCTCACTGTCGATTACGTTCAAACACAACACAAACTAAATCTGTTGAAACCAAGGGATTTGGAAATGCGTGAACTTGGTCGCTTGCGAGCGTGTCTATCACTGTCAGTATGGACGTCAAGGTTGGCGACAATGACCCTCTCACTTTAGCCACACGCTTTTATTCCTTCGCACTTCCCATCTCTCCCTCGGTCTCCTTTTCTGCCCCGCTTGTGTTGGGTTTCACTGGCACTCGTTTTCGATATGCGCACGTGCATGTACGGCAGGAGATTTGGTCTAGTGGTTAAGGCATCCGACTTCGGATCCTGAGCTGCCTGGGTCGAGTCCCCGGTGGGCAGGAATATGGTGGGTCGAGTCCCCGGTGGGCAGGAATATGGTTGGATTTTTCCATACCATATCGAGTCACATCCATGTGCAGACTCGTTTACGGTGCCTGTCTCGCCTTCGTGTACACACGCACGCACAAATATCAAGTGTGCACGGTAAAAATCCCACGTTCATCTTTCGAAGAAGAGTAGGCTGTGGCCGGTGGTGTGATAAAACAGAAATACTGTCGCGCGCACCAGAGTGAATAGCAGGGTGGAGGTTTGCACATAAAGTAGCGCTTAGCGACAGCAGGCTTTCATTGCTTCGTCCTCCAGCCCTGCGGCGCCATGAGCATCTCATTAGAGATGGATACGTGCGCCGAGGAGAAGTCTACCATACCACAGCGTACAATCTACCATACCAAGGGACAGTCACTCTCTGCGACCCAAACTGCATAACCGCGTTCCGTCCCTTGTGGGAACATAACAAAGCAGGACATTATCATTATGTTTCCCCAGTGGCCAAAACACATAAAATTAATGAGAAATACGATGATGTGTGTGAATATTAATGTCAAATCTTCACGTTAATTTCATCGTTAATCGTCGTGTCTGTTGACCTCTTATATATTTCCACTTATTCGAAATACGACATTCGCACACATTTAAAAATAAACATGGTAAACATTTACTCATTTTAGCCCGTTACTATCCCTGCTGAAAAAAAACAAAAAAACTTTTTCAACATCGTTTCAGTAACTGCATGCTTTTGATATTATCGTAGGTATTATGCATACCACATATTTTAAACTGTATTTAAAGACACATCCTCCGACAATTACATAATCACAAATCGTCCGGATGTTTGCGGGCACAGCCTGCACACGGCAGTGTATCGCATTTGGAGCTCTACGGATCATTATAGATAAGAGTATTTCGAGCGTACAGACACACTCACCCGCGCCACTGTTCCAAAACTTAAACTGGCTTTAGTGAATCTTAGTGGGATAATAATCAGCGCCTTAAAATTCCGGAAAGAAACCTGTCGGAGAGCGGTTTTTCAGGTTTTCAGCCCCACATATCTGGAACTCGCTGCTGACCGAATCTGCACACACTGCCCCAGTTTATATCAACACTTTAAGCTGGCTTCAGGGAAGCTTAGTGGGATAATAATGAGCGTCTTAAAATTCCGGAAAGAAACATGAAAACTGTCAAAACAGCGGTCTTTCAGGTTTTCAACCCCACATGGATGGAACCCTCTGGCAACCGAACTACGCAATCTGCCCACAATGCCCCTGTTCACATCACACCTTAAGACTCACCGTTTCCGACAGGACTCCGGCTTTTGATAGTTAACTCTGTTGAGTCTGTCTGCGTGTAGCATGAGTCGTTTGATGTCGCTCAAATGCCAAATTGGATGTTAGAGTGGGTGCAAATGTTAGCTCTGTGCGTGCGTGCGTGCGTGCGTGCGTGCGTGCGTGCGTGCGCGCGCGCGTGTGTGTGTGTGTGTGTGTGTGTGTGTGTGTGTGTGTGTGTGTGTGTGTGTGTGTGTGTGTGTGTGTGTGTGTGTGTGTGTGTGTGTTCGCGCAATGCTTTCTATCTGTAGATTCCGTGCTCTAAAAATAGTATTTATTATTATTATTATTACTACTACTACTACTACTACTACTACTACTACTACTACTACTACTAAATGTATTATTACAACATGTATCATCATCATCATCATCATCATCATTTTTATAATTTTATAATTTTTATTAAACAGACTCACAGGAGAAGCTAATTTGTGGCGCTCGGCTGCGGCGAGGTTCAAATGTCCCTGTCTTGTTTCCGTTATTGCTATCCAGGTCTCAGAATTCGTCATAATGGCATTGGTTTGCTGCGGAGCCGTGAAACTTGCGCAACACGAAATTGAGTTTCCGTCGTTCTGAAAATAATATTTTGAGAGGAAGATGGAAAAATCACATGGATTTGTTCGCTTTTACGGACGGATTGTTGTGTTAAAGGGGTATGACGTCCGTCGTTGATTTACGCAATGTGATATTGCGATATAGGTTGCTGATTCGAAATATCTGTTGATAAGAAACTGTATATTTATCCTGGGTTTCCCGATAGTACCTGTACTTGCAAGATTCCATTGCAACTGATAATAATAATTAAGAATAATGATAATAATTTTTAACAATAATAATAATAATACATAGTTTCTATAGAGCGCTGCTCTCCAAGTATCAATATCAAGGACTCGCTGCGCTTAAAGCACACTCACTCTCTCTCTCACACACACACACACACACACACACACACACACACACACACACACACACACACACACACACACACACACAGTCTATCTGCACCCACTCTAACATCCAGTCTGGCAGGTGCAGCGACATCAAACAACTCATGATACACACAAACAGGCTCAACAGAAGTTAACAATCAAAAGCTTGACGGAAAAGAAAGTTCTTCAGATGTGATTTAAACAGGGGCAGTGAGGGCTGAAGACGGAGTTCGATTGGCAGAGAGTTCCATACAGTCGGTACCAAGAAGCTGAATGAGCGCTCTCCGGCAGTTTTCATGTTATGCTTCGGAATGTTGAGATAAACGAAAACTGTATACACAAATAGATTCATGTATTTGTTCAAATTCAAATTCAAATTACTTTATTAATCCCAGAAGCGGAAATTATTGGTCACCATAAGAAACAACAACAATAATAATAACAATAATAAAAGAAACTTGTACTAACAGAAGCCTCAGTCACGCACACGAGTAAATTTAATTACATTTTACAGACACACATCCGTATAAGTCCAAAGCACTCACGCTCTTAAAATATAAAACCACTCACAAACATAATTATATGTGAAACACTCGCACACTCATAAATAAAACTTACTCTCTCACACACACACATATTAAAAAGTCTTGTGTACTCACACACCTATGAAGAGGGTGGGTGGGTGTTTGGGGGTTTAACGTCCTTTTCCACCACATAGGATGATATCAAAGACGGGGCAACGATGAAAAAGCCAGCACAAGTATTTGGCCCCAGCCGGGATCGAACTCACGACCCGAGCATTAGAAGTCCAACGCTCTACCATTCGACCACCCCGGCTCCCCACACACACCTATGAAGAACTTAAACATACTCTCTCACACACACAAATGAAAGTCTTGTGAATTCACACGCCAAAAAAAAAATAAATAAAAAAATAAAAAAAGCTGGGATTAAGAGTTGTGCTCCTTTAATGTCGTTCCGCTTAAGATTACCAGGCTTCATAAGCAAAGAATACGGTGAAATGCCACAAGTCTCCAAGTTCAGTATTTCATTTGTGGAGAGTTTAGGCTTGAAATTCGATTGAGATTCTGACATCTCCAGTGAGCTTCACCCGAAAGTGTTGTATGTTTGTGTTGTTTTTCACTTTTAGCTTCTTCCTGGGAATTACCATCGTTCACATACTGCTGTCTCCGACTAGAGCTGGAACCTGGATCATTCTATTCACACGGGGATGAAACAAAATGGACTGGCGTTTTTCCGGTGCTACAGTGCCGCTCCAAATCATTGTACTATCACTGAACCAGCAGGCTCCCACGCACACCGCGTTTTTCCCACATTCAAAACGCCATATGACTCCGGGGCGGAAAAAAAAAAACTGCTTTGGGTTTTGAGTTGTCGGTTAGAACGATTGAAAGGGGAGTTTCACCGACCGGAAAACCTTGTACTGGGATGGGATGTGTCTCAAACTACACGTACCTGCATGCATACCTACATACAGACATACGTACAAACATACATACACACATACGTGCATACGTACATACGTAGAACGTAAATTTGTCAGAAGTTTTTAGTTAGTTCAGTTATGCAAATAAAAGCGACATAAAAGGGACAGAAACCTTTTATTTGCTTAACTTGTAACCACTTCGCAGTCATTACCGTTTCCTTTTCTAGTTCAGTTATGAATTTTACAAGTTTGTTTAACTGTGTTATATTTTTCGTACTCATTAGCTCTTTACATTTCAAAACATTCGGCCTTTTCCAGAAATACTTAGGGATTTTTTTTTTCTATTTGCACAAAAATATGGACAGACCAGAATGTAATGAAATTCGTCACCTACGTCATTTGAATTGCACTTTTTTTTTTACAGACACGTTCATTCCTAACTTTCTCATTCGAAACTTTTGAAGCGGCATAGCAACGGGGACAAGGTCGTTCATTTTGATTACTGATCCCCCGTCCCGTGGTTCATGAATTTCAAATCTGGCTTAGAGGCTGAAGAATGTCCTTCGCAGCTTTTCATCCCGACCCTCATTCAATCTTTCCGAGAGATGAGCGTTTTCCCGATCGGCGGCAACAGCTGCTCTTTTTATAGATTCCGCGCGACCAAAATAAACTCCGTGTGCTTGACCGGAAAACGTAGGCTGTGTTTGTGATAGGAGGAAACATTTGCGATTCCAAAGCTGTGGCCGTTACACCAAAATGTCACGGTGTTGAGTTTCTCTATCTGGCCCGCTGCATGTTTCACTTTTTGACTCATCTTGCCAGAGTGGGTTGCACTTCTGCCCATATCATAAGGTGTAAAGCTAATCTTGGAACCTCAGTGGGGGCAGATGAAATTATGGGATTTAAATTTCTTTTATCGATTAACCAGGTCGACGCCATTTTTAAAGTAACTTCCTGGTGACTGGTGTTCATGTTTCAAGTGGGTGAGCCGGGGTGGCCGAATGGTAGAGCGTTGGACTTCTAATGCTCGGGTCGTGAGTTCGTATCCCGGCTGGGGCCAAATATTTGTGCTGGCTTTTTCACGATCGTTGCCCCGTCTTTGATATCACCCGTATGTGGCGGAAGAGGACGTTAAACCCCCAGACACCCACCCACCCACCCACCTCTCCACCCACCCTCATGTTTCAAGTGAATTGCTTCTGTCGTCACTATAGAGCATCAAACCGCTGCCCTTCTAAATCAAATTTTATATTTGCGTGTGATTTGCTTGCAAAGGCCATCACGTATGTACTTCCTTCTAGTAAAAGCGTCTGGTTCAAAAGCTTCGGTTTGACTTTTAACTGACGCCCTCTGGCTTCAGCTTCGTTTTCAAGTGGAAGAATATTTTGCACATTGTAGAAACTAAATCACGTATTTGGATCAGGGACGGATCGTTCGCCTGAAATGTCAGTGAGTGAGTGAGTGAGTTGTTTGTGGCTTTACATCGCGCAAGGAACAAAGACTAATTTCGGGCTAGGAAAGTGAGTGAAGCGAATACCTTCTGTCCAGTGTATTCAGTATGAAACCAGCACCCTAGCCTTCTCTCAAGTATACGTCCACTGTTCGAAAGGTTCGGCTTGGTTTTCAGCTAAAAGCCCTGGCCTTAGTCACGTTATTAACTGAGAGTGAGACAAGATTTTGTGCAATTTAGAAACAAAATCACTTACTGGGTAAGGACGGATCACTTGCCTGAAAGGGAGAATGGGTGGGTACGTTTTGTTGAGTATAGTTTTTTTGTTTTTGTTTTTTTTAAATTCTGTTTTTGCCGAGTTCTTTTCATACAGTGACAGTACAACATTCACATGACAAAACAAATGAGATGGAAGGTGAACACTTGAAAGGAGGTATATATATATATACATATAATTATATATTTGTCTGTATGCAAGTATACATGACATGTAAGACTGCATACGCCCCCACAAATACACACACACTCACATCCACACGCACAAAGGGAAAAAAAAGGGGAGGGGGGTGGAGGTTGGGGGGGGGCGGGAGGGGCTCGGGTGGGGGTGGAGGGAGTGGTTGAGTATAGTATTACCGAATGCGCTAAGCTTCTTGGACGTCTTTCACAAGGCTGGGGGGAAAAAAAGCCTAGGTGAGATACGTTTCAGTATTACGAGGAAAACGGATGACGTTGGAGAAGGCGCGAGAAAAGTCTCTTTGCGGCGAAAATATGTGAACGGGGAGGGTTTTCCGGTGGGGACGGATTTCTTGTCAATTTACACATAAATATTTAACATTTTAAATGAAGTTTTAGCCGAATTCAAAATCAGTATTCCTTTAAAAAAAAAGAGGAGAGCACCGGGAGACCTTGACCTTTTTCCTCCTCCTCTTCTCGAACCACCCACTCAGTTCCCCCCTCCCCCTCCCCTCCCCTCCCCCCTTCACCCGAAGACCCGCCCCCGAAAAATATCTCCACACCGGCCATGAGTGCAGGCTTCAGAAGCGAGGTGACAGGTTTTTGTGCGGTAAAGGTGACAGCTGGGTCACAATAAGCAGTCAGTCTCTATCCCTCCAGAGACTCCACCTACGGACGTCTGTCTTCAAAGACAATATTATCTGTCGCATCTGTAGCGGCAGTGCCGGTGGCAGTGGCCAGGCTTTCAAAGCAGAGCTTATAGTGTAGAATCCGGCGGGAAATCTCTACCATCGCTGGAACTGTCAAATCTTTTTTCTTTTCATTTCATCTGTCTCTCTCTCTCTCTCTCTCTCTCTCTCTCTCTCTCTGTGTGTCTGTCTGTCTGTCTGTTTCGGGAAGTCTAGACAATCGAGCGGTAGAGCGTTGGACTTTCAATGCTCGGGCCGTCTGTTCCATTTGCGGATGGGGACAAATATTTCTTGCGTTGGCCGTATTCTCATTGTCACGTGTATGGTAGCACCCGTATGTGGTGGAAAAGGACGTTAAACTCTGGAACACCCATCCACCACTAGCTTTTTTGTGGTTTCCTGTTGTTTCTTTTTTTCCCAATTCGGTAAATTGTCGTTCGAGGTCTTTAGCTCTAGTCTGATATATATTCATGGAAACATAACTCTGAACATTCTGAAGAGTCGGGGGGAGCCGGGGTGGCCGAATGGTAGAGCGTTGGACTCTCAATGCTCGGGTCGTGAGTTCGTATCCCGGCTGGGGCCAAATATTTGTGCTGGCTTTTTCATCGTTGCCCCCGTCTTTGATGTCACCCGTATGCGGTGGAAAAGGACGTTAAACTCCCAAACACCCACCCTGAGCATCCTGAAGAGTCGGTAAATTCTTTCACAATACGTCACCCACATTTTTTTCATACAGCAGGAATATTGTACCATCGCAGGGACGGCAGAAGTTTCTCTCTCTCTCTCTCTCTCTCTCTTCCATTTCCGAAACGAGTTGTTGGAGATTTTGAGTGTAAATAGACAAAAATATATATTCATATAGAGATACCTCTGAAGAGTCGTTACATCGCTCAAACTGTCAAATCCCCCCTCTCCTCTCCCCCCACCCCCACCCCACCCCACCCCTAAGTCAGAAATGCGTCGTTCCTTGTCCTAATTTCAATAATCAATGACATAAATTCATGGCAAGATGTTCCTGAAGAGTCGTTAAATTCTTTCACAACACGTCTCCCGCTTTTTTCCTAAAGCAGGAATTTTGTACCACCGTTAGAACGGTCGAAGCTTTTTTGTTCTCCCATTTCCGTAACGAGTCATTTGAGATTTGGGTGAATAAACGAAAATATGAACTCTTGTAGAGGTGTCTTTGAACTGTAGTTACATGCTCGAACTGCCAAAGCTCTCTCTCTCTCTCTCTCTTCTTTTTTCCTCTCTCTCTCTCTCTCTCTCTCTCTCTCGTGTGTTTACTGATGTGTGTGTGTGTGTGTGTGTGTGTGTGTGTGTGTGCGATTTCCAATTCTTATGTATTTTCTCTTCATATTCTTTTGAATTTTCTTTGTTTTTACGGTAGTGTAGCAACGGCAAGTTTGAAAATGGTCTTTGTATGCCTATAACTTCTTCCGTTGTAAAATAAAGGATCGTTATCGTTATCGTTATCGTTCTCTCTCTCTCTCTCTCCCCACCTCTCCCACCTTCCACCTCCCCCTATTACAGGCAGCCGCATGTTGCTGTCACTAGTGCCATCAGTCTCGTGGAACAGTGTATCTTGGACTGTGTACAGAGGTATGGTGACACGTGTTATTATTTACTGTGTGGTGATTTTAACGCCAGGACTGGCGACCTCAACTCTGTCCCACCCAGTGCTGAAGACACAGATGACTTGGTGCGTGCAGACACTTTCAACAATCAGCGACAGGCACATGATGATACTGTAACTGCCTTTGGTAGATTGCTTTTAGAACTGTGTGCAGCTTGCGACTTTACTATTTTAAATGGGACATGTGCGGGGGATGAACAGGGTCATTATACATATGTGTGTTCGTCCGGAAGCAGTACTGTTGATTATTATATCTGCTCTAGAGATTTGTGTTGTACCCAGATGCATCTTGTAGTTGCAGAACGCCTCGAATCTAAACACTTACCAGTGGAACTTAAACTGAATCCAGGTAATGCAGAAGGGCAGAAGGTCACAGGCACGGTTGAAAAACTCAGGTGGGATGACCGTAAGAGAGGTGAGTTTTTGGAAGCTATAGCTGGTGAAGAATTTCACAAACTGCTTTCAGACGCAGTCGGTATGGTCTCCACCTCGGTTGATGATGCTGTTGCGTGTTTGACTTCTGGTCTACTCCTTGCCTCAGACTGTATGAAGCGTCAGGTACGCAAGGGATGTATGAGGAGAAGTAAGTGGTTTGATAATGACTGCTTGCAGGCAAAGAGGGAAGCACGCAGATTTTTCAGAAAATTCCGTCGTTCAAAGGCGGATTTGGATCGAAAAAACTATGTTGACAGTAGGAAAAAGTATAGGCAGCTGCTTAAAGAGAAGCGTAAACAGTACAGAACTGATAAAATAAACTCTTTACTTTCAAAGAAAAACACCCCCCAAGCTTTCTGGTCAGAGGTAAAATCTTTGCATCAAGTTTCTGTGCGTGAACCAAACATTGACTGTGTACAATGGGTTCAGCATTTCCAGACAGTGTTTGAAGGAGATGCGGAACGTAGTGTACATGAAAACCATGACATGTTTGGGGATGACGTAGATGCGCTATCTGTCCAGAGTCTGGATCAGCCAATTACCCGTGAAGAGATACGCAGTGCAATTAACCGTCTGAAGGCAGGAAAGGCATCTGGCCCAGATACGATTCTTGCCGAAATGTTGAAAAACTCTGCTGAAGTTATTATACCCTTTTTGGAGTTACTTTTTAACCAGATTTTCGAGAGCGCCCAGTACCCTGAGGCATGGAGTGGTGCTATTGTTGTCCCACTGTATAAGAGTGGGAATCGTGATAACCCAGACAATTACAGAGGGGTGTCATTATTGAGCACTCTTGGCAAAGCGTTTACTCACATATTGAACAGAAGGCTGACAAAATGGGCCGAAGATAATGGTAAGATTGTTGAAGAGCAAAGTGGATTTCGTTCTGGCCATTCAACCACTGACAACATATTTATTCTTTACTCAATTGTTCAAAGATACCTTTTGAAAAGGTCTGGAAAATCATATGTATGCTTTGTCGATTTTAAAAAGGCATTTGACACTGTGAACAGGGGAATCTTGTGGAATGTTCTAAGAAAAGCTGGTGTTGGGGGAAAAAATGTTGAAAATGTTACAGAGTATATACAGCACTGTGAAGTCACGTGTCAGATGTAATGATACACTTACGGATTGGTACAACTGTCCTATTGGAGTTAGACAAGGTTGTGTTCTTTCCCCTACATTGTTTTCATTTTTCATCAATGAGCTCTCCATTGAAATTGCCCAGCAGGGCATCCACGGTGTGCAACTTACACCTGATATCATCCAGATCTTGATCCTGCTGTTTGCAGATGATGTTGTGCTGACATCATTTTCAAGTGTTGGCTTGCAGAAGCAAATAGACATACTGAAAGAGTTTGCTGACCGATTTAATATGACCGTAAATTTGAACAAAACGAAGGTTATAGCATTCAGAAAGGGGGGTTTTCTGGGCTCTAGGGAGTCATGGCACTACGGTGATCAGCAACTGGAAGTGGTCAATTCATACAAATATTTGGGACTATATTTTACAACAAAACTGGCACTATCCAAAGCTGTCTCTGACTTAGCATCGAAGGCTAAGATAAGGACAAGCCAGCTCTTGAAATGCCTTTGGAAGCTTGGAGACATAATTCCCAGAGATATATTTTTAAGATATATGATGTACATTCTTCCTATTCTGCTTTATGGGTCGGAAATATGGGGACACCAACCCTTTGGGGTGTTGGAGAAGGCACATTTGTTTGCATGCAAAAGACTGTTGAATGTGAGTTTAAACACTCCAAACAAAATGGTTTACGGTGACCTTGGAAGGTTTCCTATTCATGTAACTTCAAGAGTACGTTGCATTAAGTATTGGCTCAAACTTGTCAGTATGCCTGACGAGAGGCTTCCACGAAAAACGTACAACATGCTGTTCCATTTTCAAGAGAATGGTGTACACAACTGGGCCTTTTCCGTTAGAGATGTACTATGCAGGAACGGGTTTGGGATAGTGTGGCTTGAACAAGGGGTGGGATGCACCAAAAGTTTTCTGAGGGAATTTTCCCAGCGACTAAAGGATTGTTATGCCCAGGACTGGCACTCGAGCATTTCGTCCAGTGAACGCCTAGAACTATATGCAGCCAGAACGGTATGTTGACCTAGGGCAGCTCAGGTGTTTTAAAGAAGCATACACAAAATTCAGATTTGGGGTATCGCCAATAGCAACCCATAAATTGCGATACAGGAAAGATGTGACCCCTAGCAGTTGAACCTGTAACATGTGCAAGCTAGAGATAGAGGATGAGGCCCATGTTTTGTTCTTTTGCAAAGCATACTCTGAACTGAGACGAGATGCTCCGGTGTTACAAGGCGTACTCCCTGACTGTACAGATTGTGTTGAGAAGGTACTAAGCGATGACTCTGACGACACTATCAGGCAGATTGCTCGCTTTCTGTATAAAGTTTTCTGTGTCAGAGACTCGATTAAGCACTGAAGCACTGCCGTACGCGAATGTAAACTAGTTGTTCTATAACCCCTTATCTACGTTAAATTGATGGTGTTTGGCAAATGTATGTTTGTGAGCTTGATTCACCGAACAATTTTACCCTGGAAGATATCCCTGCATTTTGTCTAATTTGCCCAACTTTTATTGTCAGTTCTTGAAATGGACACACAAGTCTACTCAATAAACAAGTCAAGTCAAGTCTCTCTCTCTCTCTCTCTCTCTCTCTCTCTCTTCTAATTCACTAATGCGCTGTTCTGGCAAATCTCTCTCTCTCTCTCTGATGTGGTAATGCGTCGTTCTCTCCCAAATTTAAATAAACGAAGATATAAAATCATGTAAAGATATCCCTTAAGAGTCGTTGGATTCTGTCAAGACTCCATGACCCACTTTTTCTGCTGCTAATGCTCTTTTTGTGAACATTACATAAATGACATATCGATTTGCTCTGCCCCCGTCCTGGGTTGTGTGTTGCTTATTGTACGAAACAATCAAACAAAAATGCAGCAGGTTACAAAAAAAATCGAACCTCGGTTCCTAGGCTGACTTGCTCAGACAATGAGCTTAGAACGGCCCTAGCATTTTCGGGATCTTGTTTCATCAACAAAAAAAAAAGGATTAGAATCGATCGACCAACTGTAATTCTGCGTGTGTGTGTGTGTTTTTTTGTCTGTGAGAATGGCTGATGTGTGTAATGATTACAGTTTGTGTGTGTGTGTGTGTGTGTGTGCGTGCGTGCGTGCGTGCGTGCGTGTGTGTGTGTGTGTGTGTGTCTGTGTGTCCGGTCTTTTTTTTTTTTTTTTTTTGCCCGAATACGTGTTTGCTTTTATTTCCTGTCCATCATATTTTTCACAAGATGTTAATTAATGATGCTGGTTAATTCTTCATGAATTCTGGCCTCGCATCTGACAGGTTATTAAGGCCGTCTATCTCTTCTTCTTTTTTTTCCAAGCATTCACAATACACTACACTACACATCACAATACAGTATAATTATTTCAAGTTTTTTTTTTCAAAAAAAGGAAAGAAAGAAGAAAAGAGAAAAAAAATTGCACCCAATACCAACACCCTAAGTAAGTCATTGATATTATAAGTAGATAAATGAAAAGAAGAAACACGTACACAATAATAGGTAACACGGTGACCGTCCAAAGCTGTCTAAAGGGAAACAGACACATACATACACATAGCACAACAGAGGCCGTCTATCTCAGTCCTCCACTCCACCTCCACCCCCCCCCCCCAACCCCTCCAACATAGCCACCCTGTCCCCCGCCACGTTCCAACTGACAACTGCAGTTTGGATGGAAACATGCGCCGTGGCTAACGCGCTCCGTCCTCGGCAAGGCTGGATCAAGTTTTCTGTAAGGATGTTTCTCGCTTCGCTCAAGTTAAAGAGTCCGGGAGGGTAGGTGGGTGTTTGGGGGTTTAACGTCCTTTTCCACCACATAGGGTGATATCAAAGACGGGGCAACGATGAAAAAGCCAGCACAAATATTTGGCCCCAGCCGGGATACGAACTCAACGACCCGAGCATTAGAAGTCCAACGCTCTGCCATTCGGCCACCCCGGCTCCCCGGCATACGTTTTAAGAAATGGTGTGAATGAAAGTTTCCGTGAGAGGCACCCAACTTGTTTTGCTGTAATCAGTAATGTAACCGTCACACGCGTGTTGTAGCTCGCCAATTTTCTGGAGGAGAATTTAAAGGCCCAGTGCGTTTGTACGGACTGAAGACCAGCTAGATGGCGCTAATTGGTGGCCATTTTCCTCAGATTTATCGAGTCCCAACGGAACATAGGCTCAAAGAAAGTCGTATTTCTATAATATTAGAATCACAAAGTCAATGGCAAATGGCGACCGCCAAATGAAGCATCCTTCTTTCTGGCAAATAACCTCAGACATTCGACAATTTTTTCATCTCAGCGGCGATAGGAACTTGACACCGAAGGCTTTAACTCGTCAATTTTCCGGTGGAGAATTTAAGCTTCCAGGCCGCAGGTGCCACTGACGAACGTCCTGTAGAAATGTACACACTTGGCACCCAGCTCGCCAACTGAGCTGCCAACCACTTGCCGCTCGCGTGTGGTAGTCGATAGAAGCGTAAATTCCTTGGTCATAAAATATTCATGGACAGCACACCTCCCTTTAAATGTCGTGGCAATTACAGAAGTGGCGCCCGTGCTGACCCGTGCCAATTATGACCGGTGTCGTCTTTACACTCGCTGCGCACGTGCAACCAGTTTTCTTTCCTCCTGCTGTCGTCAGACTGCCAGGTGTGAGTTTTCCACCGAAAACAGGGCCGCAAATATTGGCAGAAAGCACATAGGTGTTGAACAAAATGAACAGGCGTTTCTCTCCGGTTCGAGTTCAGAACTCAGCCCAAATAATCCAACTCAGAACTGACCGAAGTGGCTTGCCTGCTGCGCACAAAATTTGAGGAGGTCGAACCTACGTTTGCCTGACACACTTAGGCTCTTCACACACGGGAGACTTTTTTTGTTCGAAAAACACATGGAAAACAGCTCGAAACATATTGCTCTTGAAAAAGAAAATAGGGCAAACGCATGTTGTAGTCGCATTTCACACGAGAAACTCGGAAATAAAACACCATGTTTGCTGTTTGTTCGGACTAAAAACACTCCGATGTGACCTCAGCCTTAATGTGGTGGTGTAACCGCTTCACTGATGTAACGCTGCAGTCTGTGCTGTGCTACACCTAACTGGGAGTCCGGTAACTGCGGCGTTTTCATTTTCTCACTTTTGTCTTCGTTGACGTCATTGACACGGCAGTTGTCGTCAGTATTGACATGTAACCCAGACGCCTGTATCCACGCCCACTGACGAAAACTAATCCTCCATGGGAACCGCACGCTGCGCACGCTTCTTCACCGTCTGATCTCTTTATGAGGCACCTACATCTACAAGCTATAGGTGTGGGTTGTTTGTCGGGGTACACGTGTCTCGTTCGCGCACTTTGATTGGGTAGCATGACCTCAGGCTGTCAGTCTACAACTGGCTGCATGTCCATTGCACAACATGCACGTTCACGTGAATCACGCACATTCTCTCAGACACTTGACATGAACATAATATTATTAGTCACGTTAGTGGTGCGGGGGTCAGTCAGCAATTCAAGTTTCGGAATTTTGATTTGTATTTACTTTCAAATTTTGTGGGCTGAACATTTCTAAAGTAGAGGGGGAGGAAGCCGGAGTACCCGGAGAGAACCCCCGACAACCATCGGCCCGAATGAACAGTGACACATACAAGAAGGAAAAATTCTTTGCCCCGATTGGGACTCGAACCTGACCTCTCGCATCGATGGCGAAGTCTCAATCACTAGACCACCGACAATGCCACGCAATTTCCTCGTTCGGTTAAAATAAAGGAACCACAGACAAGAGGCAATGAGCTGGCTAATGACCTGTTACGAGATAACCATCTGATAAACAACACAAGCGGGCACGTCACATGAACATGAAAATAAGGGAGGTCGATGGGATATATGTGTATTCCTGAGTGCAAAGTGGGGATTGTGGGTGAGGAAAAGTGGAGATAATGGAGATGATCCTGCGAAAACGTTCTATTTGGGAGAGGGTCCTTAGACAAAACGCTCTATTTGGGAGAGGGTCCTTAGACAAAACGCTCTATTTGGGAGAGGGTCCTTAGACAAAACGCTCTATTTGGGAGAGGGTCCTTAGACAAAACGTTCTATTTGGGAGAGGGTCCTTAGACAAAACGCTCAATTTACAAGAGCGAATTTGGATAAAACGTTCTATTTGTGATAGCGAAGGAGGATTCTGGGTAGGGCCTACGAAATAATCTGCCAGGTGCGGTTCCTGAAATACCGACCTGTGATAAACTAGAATCAAAGTGCATACGGGGGCGACGCTTGGTTTTCCCATGACATGATTGCAATGTTGCCATCTTTGTGGTTAACGTGACAATGACGGAGCCACATTACACACACACACACACACACACACACACACACAGGCTTCTTGTCCACAGTCTAATCCTCTCAGACGGCCACAACAACCACAACACGACTACGTCAATGTGCCTTGCTTCTTACACTGGTGCCAGAAATTGGTTCTTTGTGGCTAGCAGGTCGTATGGCGTCTGAGACAACAAGAAACTGTTGTCTAGCCCTTAGAACGCCACTCAGTTTCCACTGAGAATGGCAGACAGGATTTTGCTTTCGTCATTGTTTTCGGAGAGCTGACGTCGATCGGACTAATGTTTACGTGAAAGAGTCTCGGACGTTTTGCGAATAACAAATCTTTGGCTTTTACTTTTGGAGTATTTCAGCAGACGTTAAAAGAGGCTTGACATGACAGCGTATTTTAGATCGGATGATCTCCCATTAGAGGCGAGAGCCGTGTTGTTGTGTACAGTCCTCCGTGTTAAGTGCCTCCAGGATTACTTATGCATCTAGGATAATAATAATAATAATAATAATGTCTATTAGATAAGATAGGATAAATTTATTCGCTTCTTAGTTACAAAGAAGAATTTGTTTTGCTCCTCTTAATAAAAACATATGTATACACAAACATACCACGGAAATACAAAACCGACATACATGTGTACATCATTACACATTCACACACTCAGTCATTGGCTAAAAACACAATTTAAGAAATGGGCATTGGCATTGCCTCACATTAGCTATTTATGTAACGCTTATACTCAGTGAACTCTAAGCGCTTGAAAAATTAAGAAAAATAAGATTAAAAAAAAAAAGACATTTAAATAGTGCCAGAAAGACACAGCAATTGTGGCTGGCACACACACACACACACACACACACACACACACACACAGCTCTCTCGATCCCTCATTACTGCTGCTGAGCTGAGAACACGCGTGTTTTGACTGCAGTTTTAAAGGTGTATATGCTTTATATTTTTAGGAAGGGTGTTCAAAAGGGTGCGTAGGCACCTTGCTGGAATGGACCCGCTTCCTGATTTAAAACGAAAAAAAAAAAACCCAGAAAAATTTACCCTAGAGCTAGTTTACTTCGAGGTTAGACTCTAACTCTAAACTCCCTAACCCCGACTTCTACATGCGGGCCCTGGCAAAATATGCAGGGCCAATACCAGCAAGGGAGTTGTAGCACAGACACACTACTGAATGCGAGAGTGCACAGGTGTGAAGAGAATAGAGGAAGGGGGAGACTATGTGATGAGCCTTTCTGGTCAGTTTCCATCACAAGTCGGGCAGCGTTGTTTTGAACTTTCTGAAGCTTGCGAAGGAGATATTCATTAGAGAAACTTGACAGCTTTGGTGTCGCGCAGGAGCACAAAAGGACACTGAGTGGACACGCTCTTGCTTCAGGCATTATGCATTAAAGCCCTGTTAATGTGTACAGGTTTTCATGCCAAGTGCCCCAAGACTACTTATAAATCTAGGAGGTGCATTAGAGAAACCGCTCTTGTATCACGCAGGGGCGCAAAAGGACAGTGGCTTTGAGCCAGACATGAGAGAGAGGAAAAAACAAACAATATAAAAGCCTGAAAACCGAGGAAAAAAGAGTGGAAAACCCCACTAGGAAAAAGGAAACACGTGTCTTTTCCAATAAAATGGCCTGTCTGCTGTTCCCGGGGAGATTCGATACACGCACCGCATTCTACCCTTTGTTGATGAAGGAAGTTAAGAGGCTTTGGACATACAAGTGCACCGCCATCTTTGTTTTAACCTTTTTTCCATTGAATGCATTCACGTAATTCCCTTGGCTCAATTGGTTTTGCCGAGATATTAAAGTCTTAATTGACCTTTTAGTTTGTTTGCTTGTATACCGGCGCATTCTTGCCGGATTGTCTTGATTGGACGGGGGAACTCGAGTGAAGTAGTCCTTACGATCGACTCATTCATCGACTGCACACTGTGTGCACTGGGATCACAGTTAAGGGCACTTCCTCAATTCTACATCCTTTCAGTAAACTCCTGAATTAAGCTGAATTGGCTTTTTGAAGCTTTGAGAGAGAGAGACAGACAGACAGACAGACAGAGTTTAGTTTACAAGGAAAGAGCTTATTTGCGCCCAGGCTCAACCTACCAATTTGTCCTTCTAACGAACAACTGAACAAACAAACAGAGAGAGGGGGAGAGACTTGATTTTATTTTAAAAGGATGAGGCCATAGGCTTATAGACCCAGAGAGAGAGAGAGAGAGATTGGCTGACTGATCAATTTTGCATGGAAAGCGGATGTGTGCGCCAAGGCCCAACTTACAAACTTGTCCTTGGAACAAAAAAAAACAAAACCACACACACACACACACACACACACACACACAAACAAACAAAGAAACAGAGAGAGAGAGAGAAGGGGGGAGAGAGGGGGGGAGGGAGGCAGAGAGACCGAGAGCCGGAGAGAGGGAGGGAGACAAATCGAGAGAGAGAGCTATCAAACGCAGCTGACCATTCTTCGTATGAAGTGTAGTGAAGAGCAGACAAGAATAGGGCGGGTCAGGAAGGAGGACGAAGGTTCGGAAAAAATATATAGGTAATATTCAGACGCTCTCTTTTTTTTACACGAACAACCAAACCCCCGATCGTCCTGAGAAAAAAAAATACACATGGTCAAATTTTTTCTTTGTGTAGTATTAATATCTTTCCACGAGTTTTTCCTGACGATAAGTAGGTGCTTTTGAATGAGAGAATGCGTCAGAACAAACAAACAAACAAATCAGAAACCTAAATAGCTGAGGTGAGGCTCTTCACACCACGTGATTGTAATGTGTTGATGTCCAGTGTGTGGCAGAATACGTGTGATTCACGTGAGCGTGCGTACGGGTCTAGTTCGCGAAGCTTAGAGGTAAGTAACTGGTTTAAAACGCCTATATCAATGCTATTATTATTATTATTATTATTGTTGTGTACATAGCTGACATAGTGTGAGCGTTTCTTCTTCCACTTACAGTCATTACGTTAATTTTCTGTTTTCCCTGGGAGCCTGGGTGGCCGAATGGTAGAGCGTAGACTTCTAATGCTCGGGTCGTGACTAGTGAGTTCGTATTCCGGTTGGGGCCAAATATTTGTGCTGGCTTTTTCGTCGTTGCCCCGTGTTTGATATCACCCGTATGTGGTGGAAAAGGACGTTAAACCCCCAAACACCCACCCACCTACCCTCTGTTTTCTCTTTGCACCTGTTAAAGCTTGGACAATGGCTGTGGCCGTCATGGCTTCGATTCCCGGTCGGGCGGGCCGAACAGTTGTGCTGGGTTTCCCCCTGTTGTTCCTACATGTATTATAAACCCTTGAAATGAAGTAATTTGTTTCTACATGTATTATAAGCCCTTGAAATAAAGTAATTTGTTCCTACATGTATTATAAGCCCTTGAATTTGAAATAAAGTAATTTGTTCCTACATGTATCACAAGCCCTTGAAATAAAGTAATTTGTTCCTACATGTATTATGAGCCCTTGAATTTGAAATAAAGTAATTTGTTCCTACATGTATCACAAGCCCTTGAAATAAAGTAATTTGTTCCTACATGTATTATAAGCCCTTGAATTTGAAATAAAGTAATTTGTTCCTACATGTATCACAAGCCCTTGAAATAAAGTAATTTGTTCCTACGTGTATTATAAGCCCTTGAATTTGAAATAAAGTAATTTTTTTCCTACATGTATTATAAGCCCTTGAAATAAAGTAATTTGTTCCTACATGTATTATAAGCCCTTGAAATAAAGTAATTTGTTCCTACATGTATCACAAGCCCTTGAAATAAAGTAATTTGTTCCTACATGTATTATAAGCCCTTGAAATAAAGTAATTTGTTCCTACATGTATTATAAGCCCTTGAAATAAAGTAATTTGTTCCTACATGTATCACAAGCCCTTGAAATAAAGTAATTTGTTCCTACATGTATTATAAGCCCTTGAATTTGAAATAAAGTAATTTGTTCCTACATGTATCACAAGCCCTTGAAATAAAGTAATTTGTTCCTACGTGTATTATAAGCCCTTGAATTTGAAATAAAGTAATTTTTATTTCAAATTCAAGGGCTTATAATACACGTAGGAACAAATTACTTTATTTCAAGGGCTTGTGATACATGTAGGAACAAATTACTTTATTTCAAATTCAAGGGCTTATAATAAGCCCTTTCACATGTATTATAAGCCCTTGAAATAAAGTAATTTTTTTCCTACATGTATTATAAGCCCTTGAAATAAAGTAATTTGTTCCTACATGTATTATAAGCCCTTGAAATAAAGTAATTTGTTCCTACATGTATCACAAGCCCTTGAAATAAAGTAATTTGTTCCTACATGTATGATAAGCCCTTGAAATAAAGTAATTTGTTCCTACATGTATTATAAGCCCTTGAAATAAAGTAATTTGTTCCTACATGTATTATAAGCCCTTGACATAAAGTAATTTGTTCCTACATGTATGATAAGCCCTTGACATAAAGTAATTTGTTCCTACATGTATCACAAGCCCTTGAAATAAAGTAATTTGTTCCTACATGTATTATGAACCCTTAAAATTAATAACAATACATGTAGAAGAAACCAACAGACACCCCCCCCCATCCCCCTCCCTCCCTCTGTCTCTCTCTCTCTCGTTCGTGTGTGTGTGTGTGTGTGTGTGTGTGCGCGCGCGCGGGCGCTCTCTCTCTCCCTCTCTCTCTCCTTCTCTCACTCTCAGTGTGTGTGTGTGTGTGTGTGTGTGGCGCACGCGAGCCCCCCACGGTACCTGCCCGAGCGTTAAGCCGTGCGCGTTGCAGGGGGCCGTGCCAGTATGAAACACCGATCGAACAGCACGGGGTTTTCTGTTGACAGGCGATAACCTGTCATCCGGCCCGAGAATAACGCGAATCTGAACAGGACCCAGAGATTGCGATCGGCAACTGGAGACAAGTTTCATGGCGATCACGCTGATATCGCAGAATGGAACTCATTTACTGCGACTCGGAACTAGACTGCAGTTATAGTTCATCAGTGTCACAGTCAGTACGTCTGCGACCACTCGGAGACGGACGACACTGGGTGCTTTTGCTTGTAGGCTGGGACTGACTGAAACCTTATCTTGAGAACTTCACCTTTGCTGTTATCATGGATGTTGCACAGTTTGTCCAGGTTAGTACAATGTGTACGTCGCTACATTAAACGTTCTTCAAGTACAACTGTATTGTTTGTTTTTTCTTGTAGAATTTCTTTTTCTCATTAGACTACGGGCGTTTGTTAAAACTAAAAGAAAACTTGGACAAACTATCGACGGATACTGCTCGCAGTGGTGTCTTTAATGTCCATTGGAGTTCCTGAAGAAACCGTTTCAGCCGAAAATTTGGACCAGTGCTCGGCGTCTTTCGGTGTGTTGTTGCATAAAAAGTCCTGTTTCTAGATGTGTAATGAAGTCATGATTGCAAAAAAGCGTGTGTGTGTGTGTGTGTGTGTGTGTGTGTGTGTGTGTTTAACGCCCTTTTTCCACCACGTAAGGGTGATCTCAAAGACGGAGCAACGTGAAAAAGGCAACAAAATAAATTATTTGGCCCCAGTCGGGATTCGAACTCACGACATTGCAAAAGGAAGTTGTACATGAACTGAAAGGGAAAAAAAATTAGAACGGAGATGTATTTATATTTCATTGTGTTTTTGTTTGTTTGGTTTTTTTCCTCTTAAAGCGGGGAGCCGGGGTGGTCGAATGGTAGAGCGTTGGACTTCTAATGCTCGGGTCGTGAGTTCGATCCCGGCTGGGGCCAAATATTTGTGCTGGCGTTTTCATCGTTGCCCCGTCTTTGATATCACCCTATGTGGTGGAAAAGGACGTTAAACCCCCACCCACCCACCCACCCACCCTTTCCTCTTAAAGCAAAGCAATAAGTTTTCTTTCACCTAAAACCTACCTACATGTCAACTCTACCACTCTTTCAGCTTCTGTTAGGAGTCTTTCTTCCATATCTGTACTCTTTTTTTTATTTTTTACCTTGAAAGCAATTCCAACCCACAGAACGTTGTACCGGATGCAGACGAAAAAGCCGCGGTGTGACCTTCTTCAAAACCGTGTTTCGTAATTACATCGTGGCAGTGAGGAAGGGCCCGCGAAAAAAAAAAAAAAAAGGGCGACGCTGAAAAATGCAGAACGGCTCAAGAACTGCAAATCCAATTTCTCGGACATTGTTACTTACCGAGAACAAAGGCGCGAAGCATTACAATTCCCGCGCTGGAAACTAGCCCGGTGCAGACGACAGGGTTTATACAATTATAAGATCGTGAAACGAAACGAAACGAAGCCGGTGACAGCAAGAGGCGAGGTTGTATTAGCGAGTGGCTGGGACAGACACGAAAGTAGGTCACTAGGTTACTGCACGTAAGTCCTGCTGACGTTTTGTTGTTGTTGTTGTTGTTTTCTGTTTTTCTTTACCTTGATCGGTGATCAGGTCAGTGATCTTTGTGGCTGAAAGGAATAGATTTATTTTTAATGCACTGAGTTATATAATGAAGGCCAACAAATGCATTTTTTTTTAACCGAGAAAACAGAAGACAGGTTTCTGACACAAACATCGAACCAAAAAATTGATCGGTCTGAAGGCGCCCCACCCTCCGCCGCCGAATGCTACCCTGCCTCCTTCCTCCAATCCACCCCTTTCTCCTCCTCCCCCCCCCCCCTAAAAGGGTGTTGGGTGTTTGGGGGTTTAACGTCCTTTTCCACCACATAGGGTGATATCAAAGACGGGGCAACGATGAAAAAGCCAGCGCAAATATTTGGCCCCAGCGGGGATCGAACTCACGACCCGAGCATTAGAAGCCCAACGTTCTACCATTCGACCACCCCGGCTCCTCCCCCCCCCCCTAAAAAAAAAAACAAAAAAAAAACCAATCACCTGAAGAATGATATGTCTCCCCCATTGCCCCCTACCCCCTTTCCCCTAAAAAAAAACCACCCCAACCAACCACCAAAAGAACAAAGAATAACATTTGCCGGTTGTCAGTTCCAACGCACACGTACATCTTTGGCTGACAATTCCACAGGAATATCGCGATGTACTCTTTCACCATTCGTCTGAAATCTCAGTTCTACTGTTTTTTTTTTCCGCAGCCAGGTTTACAATGACTGTCACACCCCGTCTGCCATGGCATCGATCCCCGTTGGCAGGACCAATATAATTTGCATAAAATCGCGGCAGTCCCTGTCAAAACTGTTTTTCCTTTTCCTGTTTCTGGATATGAAATTTCTGCTGAATGTGGTCTATTAGCAGTGTGTTGGTTTCCAGTCTACTTCTGTGCATATCGTCAGTGTGTGTGTGTGTGTGTGTGTGTGTGTGTGTGTGTGTGTGTGTGTGTGTAGCAGGGAGACATAATATTATTTGGTCTGAGTACGGGACTTGGGGGGGGGGGGGGGGGTGCGGGGGTAACAGGTATTTGAACTTTTCCTATTTCCGCGCATGAAATATCTGCTCAAGTTGGTCTCTCAGCAGCGTTTTGTGTTCCAGTGTTCCAGTCAACTTATGTTGGTCATAACTTGTGTTGTACTGTGTGGCTGCTTTTTTTTTTTCTTCTTCTTCTTCTTCAGTAACCTGTATTGTTCTCTTGCGCTTCTTACTCTAGTTGCAGTGTGTGTGTGTGTGTGTGTGTGTGTGTGTGTGTGTGTGTGTGTGTGTGTGTGTGTGTGTGTGTGTGTGTGTGTTTAGAGGGGGGATAAGGGGGGGGGGGGGCGTCTCAGCAAGGCGGGGGACGCGGGTTGTAACTGGTGTTTGAATTTTGTGTTGTTTCAGGCAGTGACCGAAGTTTATGTTTGCTCCGAAGTTTTATAATGTGTCCGCGGATAAAAATGACTGCGGAAGCGAAATTCGATTCGACGTGGGACTCCTGGCATGAAATTTGTCAATACGGCTCTCCACATTTCAGCTGAAATTCAGGAAGCGACCTTCTGCAATACCGCATTTTTCAAAGGTCACCCTTTTCGCTCTGATCAGCATTGTGCGATATGAACACACTGGAGGATTAGAAATTCCTAGATATTTCTTTCACCCACTGCCCCAGTCACCCGGAACGGAAAATCCAATAAAATTAAAATAGGTTAAAAAATACTCAAAGAAAACCAGAAACGGTTTTAAGCATAGCATGGTACTCCTCGGCGCACGTATCCGTCCTCTCTGAGACGCTCAAGGCGCCGCAGGGCTGGAGGACGACGCAGTGAAAGCCTGCTTCTGCTAAGCGCAAAACTTCACCCTGCTATACACCCTGGTGCGTGCGACAGTATTTTAGTTTTCCACGCCACCAGCCACAGCCTGCTCTTCTTCGAAATACGGACGTGGGATTTTAAGCGTGCATTACTGCAAACTTGATATTTGTGCGTGCGTGTGTACACGAGGGCGGGACAGGCACCGTAAACGAGTCTTGACATCATTCTGTCTCAAACTTCAGGAGAACTCCTTTTCGGGGCGGTCGGTGGTCTAGTGGTTAAGAGACCTGTCACCAATGCGAGAGGTCAGGGGTTCGAGTCCCACTCGGGGCAAAGAATTTTTCCTTCTCGTATGTGGCACTGTTCATTCGGGCCGATCGTCGGGGGTTCTCTCCGGGTACTCCGGCTTCCTCCCCCTCTGCTTTGGAGATGTTCAGCCCACCAAATTTGAAAAATAAATGCAATTCTAAATTCCGAAATTTAAATAGCTGAGCTGACCCTTCGCACCACGTGATTGTAATGTGTTTATGTCCGGTGTGTGAGAGAATGTGTGTGATTCGCGTGAGCGTGCGTGTTGGGTTCAGTTCGCTGCGCTTTGAGCCGATTCATGAAATTGGGTAAAGCGCCTATACAATACCCATTATTATTATTATTATTATTATTATTATGAAGGGACTCGTCTTAACTGCTCCGAGATCACAGATCGACCTTACCTGATTACGATAACAAAAGCATGATATCTTGAAGATTTGTGGAAAATTAGAGACGGGTCGTCGTTGTTACGATTAGAGCCAAAATGCACGGCAACCGCTCACCCAGGACCAATCCTTGAGGCGGGGGCCTGTCTGTGGTAGCGGTTTGCGGTCCGCGGTAGACTCAGATTTCGCGGGTCAGGCCGTGGAAATCTTATGGGGTCGATGGCAAACTTTCATTTCTACACAGCTCTAGTATAGACGTTGGGAAGATCATTCGCCCACTAGTGACAGACTCTATGAGAAATACGTTTTTGACGCAGTAGGAGTTGGTCATTCTATTGTAACCTCCATTAACCGACGGGATGGAAACTTTTCAAATTATCTTACGCAGTCGATCAAGAAACACGTCCACTCCATCAAGTCTCTGTTTGACTTCAGGCTACATCGGGAAACGCGAGAGAAAGCATACAACGCTGAAATATTCATGCGACACTGCTTACTTGGCGTGCCGACAGCGAGTTACAGAACTCCCGGGGGGAAGTGTCGAGGGCTTGCTTGGATATGCAGCAACAACAGCTCCACCTACCATTCACACGAGGGGTCAATCAGAATGGGGATTGTATCCTTGCTTTTATTCAACGCTTCAAAAACACGTGGGGGTAAAACAAAATGGACTCTCGTTTTTCCGGTGCCATTCCGCTTCAAATCATTGCACCGTCCATCACTGAGCGGGTTTCCACGCTATGGCACCGGGTTTTTCCAAATTCAAAACGCCATAGCACAGGAAAAACGCTTTTGGATGTTTCAGTTGTCGGTTAGAGTGATTGAAAGGGACTGTTTCAGTTACTAACCAGAATCTCTCTCTCTCTCTCTCTCTCTCTCTCTCTCTCACACACACACCACACACATACACACACACACACACACACACACACACACACACGTCTGTGACACACACACACACACACACACACACACACACACACACACACACACACACACACACACACACAGGCTCACACATAAACAGTCTACGTAAAACATGTTTATTGTTTTGAACATCAGTAGTATAAATATAATCAAAATGTCCATGTAAGAACCACAGACTAATTGAACATGAAAGAAACACAGAAATGGGAAAAAAGAACCAATGAAGAAAGGATGCTCGACACATTTTCAAATAAAAAAGGGGAAAAAATTAAAAGATAAGTCAGTAGCATCCTGCATGCAACTGAGGTAAAAAAAAAAAAAAGAAAAAAAAAGTTACCAACCAGAAACCGACTTGGACTAAAACCATACTACATGTACAATCTAAAGATGTGTATATGCTGATTGCTCATGTTTTAAAATAACGGTCGGGTGAAGGGGGGGGGGGGGGATCGCCACACTGCAGCGCCACCCTTTGTTTTCATTTTCTTGCATGCATGATGTCTAGTTTTCCAGGGGAGCCGGGGTGGTCGAATGGTAGAGCGTTGGACTTCTAATGCTCGGGTCGTGAGTTCTTATCCCGGCTGGGGCCAAATATTTGTGCTGGCCTTTTCATCGTTGCCCCGTCTTTGATATCACCCTATGTGGTGGAAAAGGACGTTAAACCCCCAAACACCCACCCACCCACACGCGTGATGTGTAGTTTTCCGCGGTCCTCCCCGTCTTCGAATTATTAACGCCAGCTGCACACTTGATATTTACGCATGCGCGTGTACAAGAAGGCGCCGGAGACCAGGCACCGTTAACGAGTTCTGCACCCGAATTTAACTGGATCTGATAAGGGAAAAATCCCACCAAAATTCCTTTCCTCTGGGGTTTCGAACCGATTTGGATCGCAGTTGCACGTGTAACATACTCCGCCATGTTGAATACCCCCCGTAATTCTGCATGCATCACCGCTAGAAGAAACTCCTTGCGTCAGGAATGATCGTGTTGCGTCAGTAAATTCCCTGCACGCGATGTTGATGGGGATGGTTTAGATTTCAGGATCCTGGGTCAAATTCAGGGAATTAGGGAATCAGGTGTAGGGCGTTGGGCGTCGCGAAGCTTTGATTATACATCATCCCGCAAGACATTGTATCTTCTTTGTGCCCCGCAATGTGGATGGACAAAGGTTCATATCGACGATTTCACGTCAAATGGAAAACAGAGAGATAGAATTTCTCGGTAACCAAGCGCATTCTACCTTTATGGAAATTAGATTACAATGGTAGGCCTACTGCTGACGAAAACGAACAGACCATGAGACAATAAGCTTTGATGTCTCATAAAAATAGAATGCCATTGTTTTTTGTGTATGTGTGGGTTTTGTTTTTTTTTTAATCCGTTCCAGATTGCGAATGAGTGAATTGTAAAGGTCAAAGACTGTTTTCTTTAACTCATACCAGCCGAGCTACGACTAATAGTCGTAACAGTTTGTTACAATTTACCTCCCTTTCCAACATGTCTGCTGTATCGGCCCCGTAGTGTAGTGGTTAGCACTTCGGACCATGGACCGGGAGACCCGGGTTCGAGTCCCAGCCGAGGCAAGCGGGATTTTTCCTACCTAGGTCGGCTCCTACCCAGAGCGGGTGTGCTATGGGCCCAGTGGGGAGGCTGTTGCCACACAGCTGAGATTCACCCACTTCATGGGTGCGACTTTGGGGGTGCTTCCCTTGGTATGACACGTCTTATGATGTAGATGATTACACGGCCGGCACCGCAGATGCCGTAGTTCCCGGGCCTGGTTAATACAGGGATATTTATGACAGGAAGCGCGGAATGCGGCCCTGTCCCGCAGTCTCAAACCACACGGACCTCCATAGCATCTTCTTACCATCATCCTCATCTCCATCATCATGCATAATAAAAAAAAATTGCCCCGGTTTCCGAGCCCTCCGTGGATTCCACCCATTACCAGGGAGGAATACCACTGGAGCCAGCAAAGAGTTGTGGCAAAAAAAAAAAAAAAAATATGCTGTCAGGTTTCTTTGGTTGGCAACCCGCTGATGATGACGTCAGAGTACAGTACAACATCGAATCAACGCTTCACCTAAATATACAATCATTTTGCCCACAGAGTGCAATGTCATCACGGAATCCAGGCAGCTCAGTGGTGCTAGGCGTGCGGATGGTACATGTAGCCGGCAGAAAGGGTAGTGCGCTGTCGGGTACTCACAGAACGTGAATGTGTTTGCTTGGCGCTTTTCCCAGAAGGGTTGCTTTACAATCGTTGCAAGGATAGAATTATTATTTATGAGCTTTTCTGCTGACGACTGGGCCGATGGACAAATAAGCTAATTTGTGTAGAGGAGCCGAGTCGATTTTGTAGAAAAAGAGAGAGCAAGCATCAGCTTGTAATCGTTCATCTCAACACATCAGCAAACTAAATACAGCTGTAAATTTCGAGGGTGGGTGGGTGTTTCGGAGTTTAACGTCCTTTTCCACCACATACGGGTAATATCAAAGACGGGGCAACGATGAAAAAGCCAGCACAAATACTTGGCCCCAGCCGGGATACGAACTCACGACCCGAGCATTAGAAGTCCAACGCTCTACCATTCGGCCACCCCGGCTCCCCCCGTAAATTTCGAAATTTCAGTCACTGAAGTACCACGCGAAATTAAAAGGTCTGACACTGACTGCGTCACTGTAGTGTATGTGTGTGTGTGTGTGTGTGTGTGTGTGTGTGTGTGTGTGTGTGTGTGTGTGTGTGTGTGTGTGTGTGTGTGTGTGTGTGAGCGAATGCGTATAGATCAAGGGAGCGTTCGTATTGGATTCACCTCGCGGCGCTCTGAGTCAAGCGGTTAGGTGAAGCGTCTTTTCAGATATCCTGTAACAGTAACAGTTGCAGTAGCTGCAGTAGATATGCAACAAGAGCAAGAAAAGTGAACAGTTGCCACAAGTACTCCTCCCCCCCCCCACACCCCCTTCTCTGGCAGGAATTGAGTTTACTTTATCTCTCGTCTGTTGTCCTAGATAAGCCGACTGCTTTGACTCAACCTTTTGGTGTTCTGATTTAGAGCTGTCACAATATCAGCAGCAAACTTTATCTGTCTGTTGTCCTCGAATGTGTTTGTGTTGTCCTCAGTTCAAGGCGACTTGTCCGCAAGTTCGGAATCAATCCTTCATCTGTTGTCCTCTAGGACTGCTTCGAACCTTTCGTGAACAGTTGCCACAAGTACTCCTCCCCCCCCCCCCCCCACACCCCCTTTTCTGGCAGGAATTGAGTTAACTTTATCTCTCGTCTGTTGTCCTAGATAAGCCGACTGCTTTGACTCAACCTTTTGGTGTTCTGATTTAGAGCTGTCACAATATCAGCAGCAAACTTTATCTGTCTGTTGTCCTCGAATGTGTTTGTGTTGTCCTCAGTTCAAGGCGACTTGTCCGCAAGTTCGGAATCAATCCTTCATCATTCTGTTGTCCTCTAGGACTGCTTCGAACCTTTCGGAATTCTAATCTGGATTTGTCGCAAGATCAGCAGCAGACGTCAGCCATCTGTCGACCCACGTCACGCTTTTCCACCTACTGTCTGGAAAACAACAAAAAAATAAAATAAAATAAAACGTATTTGAAGTGCGTAAATAAATGCCATATAATACACCCCAGAGTAAGCCGAGCTAGTCCATCAAGGACGCCTCGGTTTGATTTGAAATACGAGACTCGAGACGTGCAGGCCGCCTGGCAACGTGAACAATTAGTGTGGCCGCATCCAGTAGCGCAGAACCATTTCTGTTATTCTCCCTGTGGTAAAAAACTTGACTCGGCAACATTGTGAATTGTTTGCAAGTGGTGTGTGCGTGCGTGCGTGCGTGCGTGCGCGTGCGCGTGCGTGTGCGTGCGTGCGTGTGTGTGTGTGTGTGTGTGTGTGTGTGTGTGTGTGTGTGTGTGCGCGCGCGTGGTGATGGTGTTTTTCCTGGCTACCGTTCTACTCATCAGGGGTTTCCCTCCGGGTTATCCGGCTTTCTTCCCCCAGCAAGACTGCCAAAAAATAGGATAGGTACTGGGTGGCGCTGCACCGCGGCTAAGCGCTTTCCTTAGGACAAACAGCCCGGATTTCCCGAAAGTCACAATAAATTGTAAAGAAAAAAAAATGTGATAGACTGTTTTCGGCGTACATGTGCACTGACAAACTCTACTGCTGCAACTCTTCTGTGATATCAGGTACTCTTAAAAAAGGCGCGCTGAACACATCTTGACAGCTCATTTCAGGGAAACCGCAAAGTGAATATCAGACGCGAACTCGTTTTATCATCACTTGTCAGGTTTACCGAGATCCAGGTCTGTAAAACACTCGCGCTACTGATCTATCATTCCCATCGCTACCCCCCCCCCCCCCCTAAAAAAAAAAGAAAGAAAGAAATGAAAAGAAAAAAACCCTCACTGCAGGAACCCTTTGTAGGACAGTGCAATTTTTTTTTTTAAAAGGAGGGGGGGGGGCATAAAAACCTGTCTTTTTATTCTTAAAGAAAATAGTTTAGCACAAGACCCAAATGCACTGGTGAGCGTTAAGCCCTTAATAACTAACAAACTAACTGCACTAGTGAGTTTTCCGGTATTTTCCTCCGTCCCCGCGTGTGATAGGGTCTGAGAGACAACGTTTCACAGGGTACAGAAGGATTAATAACCCTGATAAATATGAATTAAGGTCTACTTTCCTACTGGGTGGCGGGAGACTTTGATACACATTACTTTAGGATCTGTGTTTAATATGTATGGATTTATATGTCTAGATAAATTAATGTAGGGGTGCGTGTGTGTGTGTGTGTGTGTGTGTGTGTGTGTGTGTGTGTGTGTGTGTGTGTGTGTGTGTGTGTGTGTGTGTGTGCGAGCCAGAAGAAACTTTTCTGCCATCGACAGACAATAAAGTTATATTGAATTGAATTGAATTGAATTGAATAATGTCTTTTATCATACTTATGGTCATCCAACACTTTCATATTGTTTTCAACATTCAAACACAAGCCCACATTTGACTCAGTGCCTTTTGCACTTCTCACTCAGTTTCAATTTGACCTTGCTGGCCAATCAGATTGCTGGAATCCGCTTGGAAGCTGAAACACCTGCAAGATGGCGGCCGACGATATGACCGACACAGTAACAATTTTCACACTCACACACAGCCTTTAAAAACTCAGTACGAAGGTCTGGTTTCGGCTGGCGACAACCGGTTCCTCGACAGAGCAAGATGCTGTTGAATTCACCCCGTCAATACCTCGCACCAGTTACAGGGTTTTTTTTAGTTTTTTTTTTACAAGATTTACGTCGTTGCCATTATGAGCTAAAGTCGGATTCCATTGTCCCTATCATTTCCAGAATTTCTATCTTCTTCCTGTCCTGGGGGAAGGCTTCCAAAGCTGGCCGGCCTTGTTACTGCGTGATAATTATCATTTACTTGCTGCACCTGCCCTTTCCTTCACTTCCGGCCACTGGCAACCCGGCGATATTACATCAGTTCTTTTTGTTTAGTGCATCATGCGCTTCCTTGTTGAAACTCCAACACCATTGGGTAAGCGGTGACGACTGGAGGTGGGGGTGGAGAGGGGAGGGAGAGAAGAAGGGGGGGGGGGGGGGGAGAAGTGTAATTCTGAGTTACACAGCAAGGTGGGGGTGTGGTTTTCGAACTGCACGAATGCAGCGTGACAGACTTTCCTAGCAGGGGAGAGTGAGTGTGTTTTTAGGGCTTAACGCCGCGCAAGCCACAAAGACTAATTCGCGGCGGAGCTGGGGTTTTGGGAGCAACAGGGGGCAGTGTGTGTGTGGGAAGGGGAGGGGGAGGGGTTGAGAAGATGATGGGTTATTTTGAGTTAAACAGGGTGAAGATCTAGTTTCCAAACTTCGCAAACTGATGCCGCGCAGCGACAGACTTCCCTTACGAAATGTCGCCGAAACTGAGTAATTGGCAGGGACGTCACCTGTGACGTAATGTTCACAACTGACGATGTCGTTTCACAAAGCCTCACAAAAGCAGTGTAGACCCCCCAGAACTTTGCTGATAAATCAGATGCCGAAAGTTAACTGACAAAGATGATTTGCAAACCGATGGTCGTTGGTGACGTAATGATCTTGTCTCTTTACGTCATACTCAGCTCTCCCTCTGTTCAACAGTCGAGTTCGTCTTCGCTTCGTTCGGGGTGGGGGTGGGTGTTACAAGTTCAAAGAAAATGCCTGAAGTTAACTGACAGACAAGATTAGCCAACCGGTCGTCATAAGTGACGTCAGAATCTCGATGTTACGTGCTTCGTTACGTCATACTTGGCTCTCTCTCTCTCTCTCTCTCTCTCTCTCTCTCTCTCTCTCTCTCTCTCTCTCTCTCTCCTAGCCGCGAATTAGCCTTTGTTGCTTGCGCGGCGTAAAGCCCTAAATAACTAACTAACTAACTCTCTCTCTCTCTCTCTCTCTCTCTCTCTCTCTCTCCTCTCTCTCTCTCTCTCTCTCTCTGTTGGAGGTGGGGAAAATTTCAAAGTAAAGAAAATGGTTGGATGTTAAATCACACAGAGCCAGAACGGTGATGTTTTTCCACAGTTCTGCGGTCGACGGGTCAAAATTTCTTCTTGTGAGCAGCCGACAGGTTTCCCTTCAATCAGGATTCGCCGTCTGCTGTCCGCTGTGTTTGTTGTGTTATGTCTGGGGTTTCCTGACATTTCCTGGTGGTTAGCAAATCGTGTTCAGAGTGCAGCAGAGGCTCTGATTGTCTGTCTTTATGTGTCTGTCAGTTTGGGGAGCTGGCAATCCCTCCAGCCTCCCCCCCCCCCTCCTCTCTCTCTCTCTCAACCCGCCGGATTGAAAAAAACACGTACTGAGTTTTTATCCTCTTCAGTTGTTCTGTCTTAAATGTCACTGCCAGTTAACTAGCAACTTTCAGGTTATATTGTAGTACATGTAGTTTCATCTAGCTGTTGCATCTGGACTCTCTTACGCGGCGAAAAGCCCTAACTGAAATAACTGACTAACTAACTAACTAACTAACTAACTAACTAACTAACTACATCTGAGCTCGTTTTAACAAAAGCGAAAATGGTCACATGACGCATGTTTTGAAGTCGTGAGTAGTGTTCCGTTCTACTTCTATCAAAATTTTGCGAGCCGAAAAAAAATTCTCTTAGACTTGTGACTTTTTTTGCGCACGTTCTAATTCATCCTGCTATTTTGGTGCATCATCATCATCATCATCATAATGATTATAATAATAATAGTACTTGTAGAGCGCTTAGTCTCGCAGTAAAGCAACTCATAGCGCTACACACACGCGCGCGCGCGCACACACACACACACACACACACACACACACACACACACACACACACACACACACACACACACACACACACACACACACACGGCGCGCGCGCATTGCTGGACGCACGCGCCTGCACTGACATCCTGATGCAGATATGCAATTCAAGACAAAGGCCCTGAAACAATGGCAGACGACTTAACTGTGAAAGGCTTGACGGAAGCCGGAGGTGGGTTTTCAGGTTGGATTTGAACTAGTGCATGGTTCCAGCCTGTATTCCTGTTCCATTGTATTAAGGTCACCCACCCCCTAAACCCCGACAAATAAACTCACTTCCTGCAAATGGCAAGCGATGGAGTGCGCGCACAAATCGAGCAGCTGAGCGCGAACGTGGGTTAAAAGTTGGCGGGCTTAAGGATGGGGACTACCAATAATAATAATAATAATGAGTATTGTATAGGCGCTTTACCCAATTTCACGAATCGGCTCAAAGCGCCGCAAACTGAACCCAAAACGCACGCTCACTGACGTGAATCACACGCATTCTCTCACACACTGGACATAAACACATTACAATCACGTGGTGCGAAGGGTCAGCTCAGCTATTTAAATTTCGGAATTTAGAATTGCAATTATTTTTCATATTTGGTGGGCTGAACATTTCCAAAGCAGAACATTTCCCGTAAATCAGTCAAAGTAATTAGAACCTCTTGAAAATCAATTAGGTTTAAACAAACATGTCTACCATGCACATGTTCAAAACAGCAGAGCATGTGAATGGATCCTTGCCTTTTTTTGTTTTGTTTTGTTTTTTGTTTTTGTTTTGTTTTCTGTTTTTGTTTTTGTTTTTAAGTTATGGCCGAATCATTAAAGTCAAAGGTCAAGTAAAATAGCATTTTCAGCCTGCACCATGGTTTCAAATGCACCTACATTCATGTATCTAACTTTATACATGGGGCCGTCCATGCGTGTTCCTGTTTTCAGCATGAACTTGGTCTACCTGCGGTTTTGTTCAAACCTGATTTTAAGAGGTCCTCGGCCCTTTCGTCAATATTTCTTCTGTTTTAACCTCTCACTCACGTCTGCACTACCAGTGGTTAGGGAGAAGTAATGTTGGGTATCTGCTGCGAACTGGTTTATTACGCCTTAGAGATGATAAGTTGCAATATTTGCTGTTTATGCGCTTAGTATTTGTTTTACCTTGTTGTAATTATTTGTTTTCTACGCTTTTTGTGGTAACCGGGAGTTGGAGAAATTAGCATGAAGGTGTAGCGTCTGCTCCATGCCCCGTAGACTAGTTTGCATCAATTGTCCAAAGTTACAGTTTGTTTGTTTGTTTTTTCAAGTAGTGCAGGCACACTAAGCCGCGAAGTTGTCTTTGCTGCTTGTGCGGATTTAAGACCTACAACCCCCCCCCCCTCCCCTCCCCCTCCTCTTTCCATAGTAGTCCCCATCCTTACCGTACGCCAGGGCTTACACAACACATCAAAGGATCAAAGAGATCGATCGTCACTTGTTTGTGTCCCCTCTCAGCTGAGAGTAAACGTTTGCTTTAAGCTACTGTAGCGGCCAGCACGCGCTTCAGAATCAAGGGGCGGTGATGGATTGATGGATTGCTAACCTAGCTGGTTTGTATCCAGCAGTTAAAAGTAGTCTGAACTCTGGGAAGGTCGTGTGTAAACGAAACTGCGTATGGAATGTTTCTCAGGCAGTCGAAGGTGTGAGCTATACTGAAGTGAAGACTGTTTCGTTTTTCTAGGTAGGTGATTGTTTCGTTTCGTCATTATTTCCCGTCTTGTAGTACTGTTCAGTCCTCTTTCATAGTAATATGTCATCATAGGAAATTATATTTGGAGGTTTCAGGTCCCGCATGTAAAAGTCGGGGTTATGGAGTTTAGCCCCGGATTAGAGTCTAACCTCGAACGAAACTAGCTCTAGGGTAAAATTTTCTGCTGTTTTTTTGTTTGGCTTTTTTTTTGTTTTAAATCAGGAAGCGGGTCCATTCCAGCAAGGTGCCTATGCCGTTATAGAAGGATTTTTGTCTTCCTTTCTTCGCTTCCTTTTTAATTTAATTCTGTTTGGGGGTTTCTTTTGTTCTAGGTTAGGCCCGTAGCCGTGGGTTAAATTAACCTTGAGTTCTACATACGGGCCCAGGACCATAACATGTGCTCCTTCATCATTTCCTTCCATCTAATACATGCACCAGACTTGAACCGCCAAATAATAATAATAATAATTATTATTATTGTGTAGGCGCTTTGTCCAGCTTATTCAAATAGGTCAAAGCGCTGGGAACTGAACCCAACACGCACGCCCACGTGAATCACGCGCATGCTCTTACACACTGGACATGAATACATTACAATCACGTGGTGCGAAGGGTCCGCTCAGCAATTTAAAGTTTCGGAGTTTAAGAACTGCAATTTTTTTTATTTTTTTTTTTTTTTTGTGGGCGGAAAACTGTTTCCAAAGCAGAGGGGGGAGGATTGGGTTTGTACTAGGCTTCACAAAAGAGTTGGAACAGTTCAGCAATATTGTCTAACATTCTCTGGGACGGGACGTTTCCCGTAGGTGGATCTTCCAATAGATGTGTGTGATATGACATATCTGCGCTGCCGATCGACACACTTATGGCATGTTCATGATTTTTCGAGCTTTCCTGGTACAGAAGAGGAAGCGGTACCGACTACAAGTGGAAGACGAAACAACTAGAAGCAAGAAAAAGAAATGTATTTCATTTATAAACTGCATGTATGTTTGTATGTAGCTATGTATGTGTAGACGTGTGTATGACTGTATCATGTGAGTACTACTGTATCATGTGAGTACTACTGTTTCATACGTGTATCGCCATCAGCATGATCATGTTTGTAAGAATGTATTGTTTGACTGTGTGTACGTAACGGTTTTGTTGTTGCAAGGTGCCCTGCCCGTATGTAGAACTCGAGGTTAATTTAACCCACGGCTACGGGCCTAATCCAGACTAGGACAAAAGAAACCCCAAAACAAAATTAAATAAAAAAAGGAAGCGAAGAAAGAAAGACAAGAATCCTTCTATAACGGCATAGGCACCTTGCTGGAATGGACCCGCTTCCTGATTTTAAACAAAAAACAAACAAACAAAAACCCAGAAAATTTTACCCTAGAGCTAGTTTAGTTCGGGGTTAGACTCTAAACCGGGGCTAAACTCCCAAACCCAGACTTTTACTTGCGGGCCCAGAGCTCCAGCAGGAGGCTGGGCGCCAGACAAGTCCTCATTATTATTATTATCCTGGACGACGCATCTCACAGTCAACCTTTCGGCCTATGCTTTCGTCAGGACAAATAAAAAAAAATTGTCCTGGTACAGTAGCGACGAGAGAAATGAGACAGACATGAAACAGCATGTTGCAAATAAATTACGATTTCGTACAGCGAATATGCAGGAATTGTTTTATGTGCTTGCCTGGTACAGTTTCGATTAACACAATGAAAACTGCACCCCTTGATATCAACGGGAGATACATTGCTGAAATAACATGTCAGTTGTCACGGATTCATGTTTTATGACACCAACAAAGAAGGGCAGTTTGACATGAATGATTTAATGTGTTGACACGATACAGTTTTGACTCACACGATGAAAAAAAAAAACGCTGCACGGTTTGATGTCAGCGAGAGATACATTTACTGCAACAACGCGTCAACTGTCACGCGGTTTCAATGGTTTCATATGTTGACATGACGCAGCTTTTGATAACACGATGCACGAAATACTGTATACCTTCCAATGACAATTTGAGACACAGTGGGAACACAGCAAGAAACTCTGGCACGACACGTGCGCAGAGGTCCTTGGCAAGAGAAAGACCCGACACAAGGAATGAATCTCTGCTGATACCATCCAGAAGCTGGAAGTTAGAAAAGAGAAGAAAACTGCACTGAACACGAGCCGAGCAAGAGGAGCTAAGGCAAAGGCACAAGAAGAGTACACAGCAGCTGACAGAGAAGTGAAGAGGAACATCTGGAAGTACAAGAGGGACTACATCGACAACCTGGCCAGTCAAGCAGAGGAAGCAGCCGGACAGGGGAATCTAAAAGACCTGAACCAGGTGACCAAGAAGCTCGCGGGCAAATTTCAGCAGACAGACAAACCAGCGAGGCAAGCAGGAGACCAACTGGGTTGGAGTGGCAAGAACAGCCCAGAACCGAGTGCGATGGCGAAGGGTCGTCGATGGCCTATGCTCCACGGGGAGCCATGGGCCTAAGCAAGTAAGTAAGTCCAGTGACGATGGATATCCACGAACAGAATTTCTTGTCAAGGGCGGAAGAACCGGGGTGGGAGGTGGAGCCTCCAACGTTGGTGTTTGGGTGTTTGTTTCGAGAGGGACTTGAACCTGCTCCCCTCCTCCCTCGTTGCCGTTGTTATTCATTTCAGGTCACCCTAGCTAATTACTTGGTCGGTCCATATGTGACCCGTTCTCGCGAAAGGGACCATAAGTCGCGCTAGGCCGAACGCCGCTACAGGCGAAAAGAGCGCCGGGGGTCAGTATGGCCGCCTTCTCAGTAGCCAACTTCAACTGCTGATATCTCTGTCAATTTTAGTAGTGTAGCTTTCTTTTTTATATTGAATCAAACTGCATAACCAATAGATTGCAGTAATTTAAGTATCTCGAAATTGATAATTTTCGACTTATGGTCCCCTTTGTGAGAACGGGTCACATATTGCATTCTTCAAAATGGTGCCCCCCTCACGCCCCCGAAATTCCACCTCCCGCCGCCACTGAAGTGCCATCCTGTGTTGGGCTGAAACGTCGCATTTGTCAAAGTGATACAGTGCTAGAGAGACACTACCAACACAGCTCCAAACCGCCTGTGAGCCTAGACGCATACACGTCGGGAAGATGGCTCTCTAAAGATGAATCCTGCAAGTCTTTTAAGCTCACAGACCGACCTACGCTTACCCCGTTGACAAGAACATGATACCATTTAGATGTGTGCGAAATATGAACCATTTTGGGGCTGTCGTTGCTGTAATATGAGCCAAAACATGTCTGCCGCCCACTTCACTTGCAAGTGAAGTGACGCTTTTGTATGAAGCAGACTACAGCTACGGCCAAGTGACCGTCTCATTGCAACTCGCACATGGACGCTGGCGATATTACAAGCTTACAAAGCTATGAAAATACTAGAGCTGCCGCGGTTAACCGGTTTACCGGTTATAACCGGTTCCCATTTGAACCGGTTCGCCGAACCGGTTCGAGTTGCCGCGAACCGGTGTTTTGGTCATAGACTATAGTACACGTACTAAAGTTACTTAAGTCATCTTTTTTTCTTCTAATTTCTTCTTGGCGGCCGCTGGAATTCTTGTAACGTATCTGCAGATCTTGTAGTCTCGTCTGTATCCTACTCTGTAACCTAAGCTGGGGTTGGGGGAGGAGGAGGAGTGGGGGGTGGGGGGGAGGGGTAATGTTGTTGACATTTTTTCCGCACTTCTTCTTCTCATCCTCCTCCTCCTTTTTTTTTCTTTTTTTTCTTGTTTGTTTGTTCGTTTTGTGTGTTTGTTTAGCCAGGATTTATTTTTGACGACTAGCAATCAGTTTACTGCAGCCTGATCGCTGATGCACTTGAACACACACACATATATATATATATATGAACATGCATTGCATAAAACGCCAATATTTTTGCAGACCTCAAACACCTTTTGGTGATGACTGAACCGGAAAAAAACACCGGTTTAAAAAAACCGGTTTGAAGTTTTAAAAAAAACGGTAAAAGAACCGGTTTGGATTTTTGAACCGGTTCACAGCTCTAGAAAATACACTTCGGGATACACTGACGCAATGGTAGTAATATCTGTGCAAAACCCGATCTTGACACTGTGGGAATTTCGCAACCTGCCATTTGCAGCTTTTGAAAAATAATTGTCTACCGCACTGCTCTGCCGACTTACGAACGGAAAAATGCCCTTCTGGTATTTTGTCCTGAACGTGACGGAGAGAATTGGTCACGATTCTAGCGACTGGCCGCTGTACCGGTGCACGTTCCCGGACAAAAGGTGAAAATGCGGAGCGGGAAATTGCCGTCAGTGCCAACTGACACCAAGTCTGGTCTGCCGCAATCACAGGAAGTCGTCACTCGAATACATGGACAATGGTAGACCAACAAGCTTGGGGGTATTTGCGATGCTGATGGCATGATGCAGAAAGAATCGTTTCACTGACATTTTTCGAATAGGCAAAGATGGGACCAGGCAAACCTCAGGGTGTTTTGTGTTCGCTTGCTTAAATTGAAACTTAGATTTTGCTTGAGTCTCTCTCTCTCTCTCTCTCTCTCTCTCTCTCTCTCTCTCTCTCTCTCTCTCTCTCTCTCTCAGGGAGAAAAACAAAACAAAAAACGACTCGGTCTCCCTTCTCAGAAGTTCTTCAGATCAGATTCCGTATTTGAATTTGTCACAATTTTCCCACGTGCATGATATCTTGAATTCCAAGTCATTATTTTTGCTCTCTCTTTGAATTCCAGGTCATTATTTTTGCTCGCTCTTTGAATTCCAAGTCATTATTTTTGCTCTCTCTCTCTCTCTCTCTCTCTCTCTCTCTCTCTCTCTCTCTCGCTCGCTCGCTCGCTCGCTTTCGGTCTGTTCCCTCAAAAGAACTCCCTAAAAGGCACGGCTCTAGAAACAGTCCCTTGCGTAACTGAAATCCTGTCTGTGGTGATTTGTGTAAAGCGACACCCTGTCTAAAGAGACCACCGGTTTTAGGTTTTCGTCGCCTGCTACTCTAGGATTAGATGAAATGGCTAAACATATGCTGTGGTCATCTGTCAGTCCAGCTGGTCCCCTGAGTGTGGGTTCGACAGGTGTGACTGTGAAAAAGTCTCACTGCGTATGACACGCATACAACTGACTGTGTGTGGAAACTGTGCCATCGAGTGTGCTTATTAATCTGTGCATCAGAATCAGTCACGTGGGCCCCAGTGTAACACGTGAAACCATTGTGGTGACGTTGCCCGGCGAATATGTTGTCCCAAAAGTGTACCGCGGACTGGACACACCCTCAGGAGGCCCGCATCTAGCACCACACGCCAAGCCCTGACATGGAACCCGCAGGGGAAGAGAAAGAGAGGCCGGCCTCGCAAAAGCTGGAGGCGGGACACCGAGGCAGAGTTAAGCAAGCAGGGGACCAACTGGGTTGGAGTGGCAAGAACAGCCCAGAACCGAGTGCGATGGGGAACGGTCGTCGATGGCCTATGCTCCACAGGGAGCCATGGGCCAAAGTAAGTACTGAGCAGACGACGTTATTTGGTTGCGGACTGAGGACCAGCTAGACGGCGCTGATTGGTTGCTATTTTTAGACAATTTTCGCGTCCCAGTTTGTTCGGGAATGGGCCGTAGGCCAAAAAAAAAAAAAAGAAAGTCGAATTTCTCTAAATTTAATTTAAGCACAAAGTCCCGAAGACGGTCGCGACTTGCCGCATGAAACATTCTTCTATCAGGCAAATAACCTCAGAGCTTCCAACGCGGCAGTTTTTGATTTCGGTTGCGTTAGGAACATCGAGGCTTTATCGTTACACGGAGATCTACCGATGTTTCATTATTTAACCTTAACTATTCTTTTTTCTGCGTACCGAAAGGTCGACCCTGCTCAGACTTCCGCAAGATTACAACATGCAGATGTGCTATAACGGTTCTTTGAAACGCATCTGCTGCGCCGAGAGAAGAGGGCTGGAAGGGACATTTTATGGCGTCGTGGAAAGTGAAAGGCTGTGCTGACCTTTTGTGCTATTGATACCGTCCATTGCTGGTCGATGCCTCCCAGAGGAATAAAACTGTTTACAGGACGGGGATATGTCATGATGGAGGGAAGTGGCTCTGGTGTTACCTCGATTCAAAAAATTCGGCGATGATTGCTGTCATATGTTTGAAATAATTATGAGCATGCATCAGTGCACGCAGATGTCTTTACATCGTAGTCATGTGTCACTGAACGTCGTTTTTATGTTGTTTCCATAGTAATGGAAACAACATAATAGGACGGGCTAAAATTTCCACGTTCATAGGCAAGCATCTGTGGTACAAACGCACGTCACTGCCGATCTCCCGCAGAGACGATTATGCAAGTGTAACTCTGACAATGACGTAAGAAAACCTGCGTCATCGATGCTGGCATGTATGCTGTTCCGAACGCGCTTCTCCTCCTCACTGAGTGCCGTCTGTGCGGATGTGTGTGCGTGTGTGAATTGTGTCCGGGCCCGTTTCTTCGAAGATACTTAACCGAATGGCTTCAAATTTGGGGTATCCAAATTTATCAAAATGTTACATTAGACGATTCAAGCGTGTGATGATTGCTTAAGTGATTTGGGAGTTATCGCCCTTTTGAGACAAGTTGGTTGTCTTTCGTGTACAGGCGTAATATTTATTTAAATCACTCAATTTTTTGGCAGTAGATAGCTTGAATACGGACTCTGAACAGAATCAGTACTAGAAAATGGTCGCTCTTATAGTTTTCATGTAAACCGAGCCTGAGTTGACATTGCATGTGAACCCAGTTCAGATGCCTATTTCTCCGAAAATACTGAACCGATCAATTTCAAATTTGGGGTTTCTAAATGAATCAAGATTGTTGAATAGAAGGCCCGATCCAGGTACGATTGCACACATGATTTGCGAGTTATCGCCCTTTTAAAAAAAAGTGGCTTTCTGGCGTTTAAAGGCGTTATATTTACCTAAACCACTCCATTTTTGGGACATAGATAGCATGAATACGGACTCTCAACTGAGTGAATTTTGGAGGTTGTCGCTTTTATACTTTTGGCGTAAACCGTACCTGATGAAAGTGCTGGTGAACACACTTTAGATCTCAAAATCGCTCCTACTATACATAGATAATGAGCCTGGGGTGCCATAAAAAATATACAAAAAAATTAGAAAAATTCACTGCAGCCGTTGTCGTCAGTTGACTCGAAAATTTGTACTCGAAGCACATTTCCTTTACACAAGCCACACGCCTCACAAACATCGCAGAAAAGGCACACGCGCACTGACGCAAAACTGTATCAGCGTCAGTTTGCCGACGTCATGTTTGATTGACGTGGGGGTGTGTCGTCACTTTTCGGAAGTTCTCTATTTGTAGACGGGGAAAGCGGGAGTTTCATTGATGTAGTGAGCTTTGTTTTTCCCACTGACTCTCACTCAATAGCATAGTAGAGTGAGAGAACACCACATAGGTCTCAATGGAGCACATGCACAAACGCGGCTCACGCAAGTCTGCGTGCGTGCGTGCGTGCGTGCGTGCGTGCGTGCGTGCGTGCGCGCGCGCGTATGTCTGTGTGTGTCTGTGTGCGCGCGCGCGCAGCAGACATAACACATAGTGAAAAAACGTTCGCCGCGCAGACTTGTCTGTTAAACACATTGAGCCGGTATAAATTCGATCTTTACACTGCGCAGCAGCAACACTTCAATTTTCATGGGGCTGCTTTCATTGCAAGAATTGTATCCGAGTCAAAGTTATTACGTCAAATGTATTATGCGTCATCCCAATGAGGAAAACGTCATAGATTTCAAAGAAAACAACTTGACGTCTCTCTTCCAAAACCAAGATTGGTCTGACAAGCCCGGTCAGTTGTTTCCATTGAGAGAGAGAGAGAGAGAGTGTGTGTGTGTGTGTGTGTGTGTGTGTGTGTGTGTGTGTGTGTGTGTGTGTGTCCTCCCGTATACATGGCATTACAAAAGAACGACCGTGACGACAGCAGGTGATTAAATGGAAACAACATATTGGGCTGGTCAGTGGCCATCTTGTTTTGTTGATAAATTGGTCCCTTTCTTTTCACACACACACTGAAACTGGAATCCGAGGGTGGGGGTGGGTGTTTGGGAGTTTAACGTCCTTTTCCACCACTTATGGGTGAATTCAAAGACTGGGCAACGAGGAAAAGGCCAGCACAAACATTTGGCTCCAGCCGGGATTCGAACTCACGACCCGAGCATTGAATGTCCGACGCTCTACCATTGGCTTCCCCAGAGAGTTTCTGGTTCAGCTCACACTTGAAAATGGAAACACTCGGTGCCACTGTTTACTGGCTTTCAGTTTGTCTGTGAAAAGAGGGAGCCGGGATAGCCGAATGGTAGAGCGTTGGACTTGGATCGTGAGTTCGAATCCCCGCCGAGAGCCAAAAATTGTGCTGGCTTTGTCGTCGTTGCCATGTGTTTGATATCACGCCTATGTGATAGAAAAGGATGTTAAGCCCCTAAACACCCACCCACCCCTTGTCTGTGAAAGAAAAAGGCTGGTCTTAAAACGTTACTGCACTGTAACTTGGAAGGACGTGTGTCTGCTCGTATTTCAAACACTAGTGTAGATTTAGAGTCTGACAACTGTCCTCAAAACGTTTTTCTTTTCTTTTCTTTTTAAAATTTTTTCTTCCTCTTTTTTTTTTTCTCAAACCACACCATTTATTCCATTTCCCGCTTTTAGTCCATCAACATTTTTTTTTTCTCTCGAAACTTTCCAGTTGCAGTAGCCCAGAAGCACGCTTCACTATCTCGATTCGACCCCCGTAGTAAGAGTAACGGCGGGAAAACGCGGGCCTTGCCTAAGGGGGATAATTTGACTCGTGTCACTTGCAGACGACCAAAGCGGCGCACGGCAATTGGGCGCCTCAGATCATCAGACGGGAATAAAAAGGACGTTAGCTTCGGAAGGAGAGGGACACCGGATGACGAAGAGTCGTGAAATATTGCCTCCTCTTTCTTTTATGAGTCGGTTATAAGGCCAGGTTACAACTCCCGGGTTGGCTGCCTTGTCCATTTTGTTGCTTGTCAGGACGGTGTTGCCGCTGTTTTCGTGCTGTGCCCTTCGTAAACATAGTAGACTGCGAGATCGCACGCTCATTGGTCCAACTTTTAAAGGCGTGCTCACAGGTCGTTCTTAGATGTTTTTGGTGTCTAGAATCACACTTCTTAAACACTGACCTGCACAGTGACAGCATCTCAAATGCTGGCACTGAACCAACAGAAGCGTACTTACAGAGGCGACTAATACACTGAACGAGAGTGTTGTACATGTACCAACAGTCGTAGAATGTGAATGTTCGACCGTTCGCGCAAAGTGTAAACAACATTGTATGGCATTAAGAGCTCTACTGATCATCAAGATAGAGCATTTCGAGCGTAGAGGCCCGCTTACTGCACAAAGGAAAATCCAAAACATAAGTTGGCTTAGTAAACATGGAAATAGCCCATGTAAATGTCAAACTTCCAGTGACAGACCACTCCACTCCTGTATATCAAACGGGGCGAGCCCCCAGAATTCAGCCAATCGCGTGCCGTGGCACAGTGAGCACAACACATGGCATGGTATGGCAAACTTCTTGCCAGACACTACAAAGAGGGAAGCACATGTAGTTTGTTATCACTGATACGTGGGAAGAACTTAAGCAGTAAATCTAATGACGTCATTTGAGGAAAAGGACCACGGACGTCAATCTCTTCCATTATGAAAAATGACGTCATGGACGAACTGTGTTTTGCCAATACACGACAGAGTAAAGGGGCGGGGCTTTAACCTCGGTGCTTGCCGAGTGGAGTCGTCTATTCTGTGCTCAAAAATCGTTCTAAGCTCTTTTAGTAGTGTCTACCATCGCACCACTCAGACACCTGCACAGTGACAGCATTTCACAAGCTGGCACAGAGCTTTACACGACGCAAATGTCGAAAAGTCATCTTGTACTGCAGTCAGGATACAACATATTTTATTCTTTTAGCCACTTTTGGGGTATGGAGGATATCTGAGAAAAGCACAAGCGGTAGTCAGCCGCTCAGCAGGAGACTTTGAATTTCGCTCAGACAGCCTGCAAACGGCAGTCTCTTTGCATTCAGAGCTCTACCATTCATTAAGATACTATTTATAGCGTACAGGCTGGTCCAAAACGTAAGTCGGCTTTTGTACAGCATAGTAATTATGGAATACGAGCGTTCGACGTTGTAAGACTGTACCTCTGCCTGCATCGTTGCCCCGTCTTTGATATCACCCGCATGTGGTGGAAAAGGACGTTAAACCCCCAAACACCCACCCCACCCTATACCTCTGCCTGACTGGGAAAAATAATAAATACCAAACAAACAAAATGGTCGGTGGACACTAACTCTTTTTCTCTCTCTCTCTCTTTCAGATTTGATCAGTCATCAGTGTACATTCAGCTTAACAGCGTTGCCCCCTCACTTTGGATTTTTGCATCTCAACGGCCAAGTGCGGTGTGAATCTCAGATCTGATACAAGGACTCAGCTCTGACCAGCGTGACGTACATCTCACTTCTGCTGGGATAAAGCAAAAGAGAGAGACAGACAGACAGACTTGCGCCGTCGAGTGTTTTGACTGATAAGTGATTTTTGGCATCGCAAACAAGTGTGCAGCATTCACGCCAGATTCTCTAATCTGATTTATAAAGCGGTATCGTGTCTATCTTACTTCTGCTGATGTAAAACAAAGAGAGAGATATAGACAGACAGACATTTATCATTTTCCGCTTCGGGCATGAAGTTGCGACAAGTATTTTGACTGGTAAGTGTGGCACTGCGTTCCGTTCTTTCTCTTCTCCCTCTCCCACGGGCCGGCATAATCAAGTTGTCTTCCTGTCATACTCCGGGGACATTGTTAATGGATCGAAGTGTGGAATCATGACAGCGGCACTTCTCACGGCTGCGTGTGCTCCAAGGTCTAGAAATCCTTCTTTCGAATCCCAGAGCGCAGGACTGCTGTTCAGCCGGAGGAATGAAACACTTGAGAAGTAACCGTCTTTCAAAAAACACAGGACATAATGATTGAGGTGCGCGCACAACGAGTGAAAAACGTCTTTGGCATTTGACTCGCTCTAGAGACAACCGAAAGTAATTGAAACGGCTGAATCTCATTTCAGTGGCCGTGCGCGGCAAATTAGTGCAAGAATAAGGAGAGCTTGACTTCTTTTCTTTTCTATTTTGTTGTTGTTGATTTGAATCTGCACTAATATCACCTCGACAAACGGCCGAATTTTATTTCTGTAGCGCTTCAAAGCAAATTAGAAAAGAATAACGAGTGCTTGACTTCTTTTCTCCTTTTTTTTTTTTTAATCTGCACAAACATTACATCAACATTTCCCGCGGTCAGACTGCTTTAAGAACACGGTGTCACGTTGACTTTGCCCAGTAACCTGAAATCGATCGAAAGGGGACGTACACCGGACTGCCGGCAGTCTGTCTTTGGTGGTGTTGCTCGTTGTTTTAATCCAGCGTGTTATAAATACTTGAGAGGACTCTAAGACGCGTCTGCAGACAGAACAGCGTACTGGAGTGACGACGCGTGTTCGGCCGTTGTTCTGCTGTCTGCTTTTTGTGTGTATGTGTATGAGTCAGAGTTTCAGGCTCAGGAATAAGGCGGTGTTCGTTTCTAGGTAAATGAGACATTCAGCGTCGTCTTCTACACACATTGAGTGCACCACGAGCAACTGAAGGAGTCACAAAACAGCGTGCTGGTGTGACAGTGCGTGTTGGACGGTTGTTCTGCTGTCTGGTTTTGTGAGAGTCAGAGCTCCAGCTCTTGAATAAGGTGGTGTTCGTTTCTGGGTAAATAGGACATCCCACCTCGCCTTCTCGACAGCTTGAGTGCACCACGAGCATCTGCAGCAGACAAGGAACAGCGCACTGATCAGAGTGACAGTGTGAGTGGAGCTGTACTCACCCCAGCAAGAGCTGTATGAGGCGGTGTTAGTTCCTTGGTGAATAGGGTCGTCTTCTCGACAACTTGAGTGCACCACGACCATCTGTGGCAGATACGAAATAGCCTACTGGTCTGAGCGTCAGCGTGTTGGACTGTTGTCCAGCTGGTTTTGTGCGGGTCAGAGATTCAAGCTCTGGATGAGGCGATGCCCATCATCAGGGCAAGTGAGTTCGTCCACGTCATTTTCTTGTCAGCTTGACTGCACCACAAGCATCTGCAGCAGATAAGGACCAGCGAGGTCAGAGTGACATTGTGAGCTGAACAGGTTTTTTTCTGGTTTTGTGCGAGTCGAGTTTCAGGCTCTGGAATAAGGCGGTAGTAGTTTCAATCAGGCCGCCCACGTCGTCTTCTTGACAGCGCGAGTGCACCTTAAGCTTCTGTAGCAGACACGGAACAGCATGCTGCCCTGAGTGACAGTGTGAGGGGAGCAGGTGTTCTGCTGTCTACTTTTGCGCGCGTCAGAGTTTCAAGCGTTGGGTGAAACTGTGTTATCAGTTCAAGTAATTTAGCCCACTACTTCTTCTCGGAAGGGCGGAGTTCACCACAAGCATTAAACGTTGCAGGAACAAGGCAACCAGTGTGCCATCAAGGACCCTGTCGTATATATTCCGGAGGTTTCTGGACAAGTAAGATTGTAAAAGTCCTCTTCTTGTAAGCTGGAAGTGCGTCACAAGCATTGATCCTACAGGAACAAGAAAACCGGGGTGTCTTCAGCGACTACGTGGTACATATTCTGGAGTGGATATCACTTGCAGTTTCAGTGGACTTGCTGGACTCCAAAAGCTGACCGCAAAACATGCTCCTTCTCAAACACTTCGGCCGATAGCCTGTCCCAGCTGCTGATCTATCGTATCGTACCTGTGGCATGTATTTAGATCTGCACATCCTTTAGACCAAAGACCACGCGCGGGATTGTAGGACCTGAACTCGTAAAACTTGCTCCTCCTACAGCAGCTCAACTGGTAGTTTGACCCAGCTGTTCATCTACCCTCCAGGACTGTTGACTATGACATGTTTCAATGTTCGTGGATGTTTACATCCTCAAGACCGAAGATCGCCTTGTATGAGGAAGTAACAGTTTAATCACTGATTGAACCCCGTTCTACCCGTTACTGGTGTACTGATGAGGAAGTAACGGTGCAACATGTCGGTAACACCAAACACCACAGTGTCCAGCTCACTCCTTCTCTCAACCATCCTCACTCAGTGTCAACTGGGTGTTGTCACAGTGACGCCCCTACCCCAGCGGCCCGACCCCAGGGGGGACCAGTACGGGCCCGGTGCAGGTGGTCTTCCTCCGTCTGCTTATGGACCTGGTGTTGCTGGAGAAGACTACAAGGCCCCTGCTGACTGGGCCCCTGACAGAGACCTTGACTTTTACGAGCGGAAGCGTGGCGGGAAATTCGGTTACTCGTCGTCTGGACTGAAAGGAGACAACAGAACTCAGGTAATTGAACAGGGAGAAAACAACTGATGCTAAGAGACATGTAGCACTAGCTCTCTCTCTCTCTCTCTCTCTCTCTCTCTCTCTCTCTCTCTCTCTCTCTCTGCTTCTTCACCTATTTCCCGATATGTTTCCTTAGAATTTCTTGCGCTTCTTTCTATCTTTGCGTGTTTTTTATTATTATTTTTTTTTCTTTTTTCTAATTTTCTTATTAGATTTACTCTTTTTGTACCAGGTATACTTTTTGTCATGTTAGCCTTTTTTTTTTTATGTTTCTAGATTAGCAGGACAGCTTGTAAGATAGGCAGACCATGCCTACAAGTCCTTATCCTGAAATAAACGTTTCAGTCAGTCAGTCAGTCAGTCTCTCTCTCTCTCTCTCTCTCTCTCTCTCTCTCTCTCTCTCTCTCTCTCTCTCTCTCTCACACACACACACACACACACACACACACACACACACACACACACACACACACACACACACACACACACACACACACCTGTTAGCTGGGACCAGTGATATAATTAATAATTCTGTGAGATGTTCCCGGCGGAAATGACTTCAGAACTGAATTCAGTTCCATTCAATATAACTTTATTTTGTGTGAGAAACTCAGAGACTTTCTTTTTGGCTCGTCCCGGAACATGAAGACAAAAATACCCACTCCATTGCAGTCGATGGCTTCTGCCATTTACAACAGGTGAAGAATAAATTGCCAACAGAGACACGCATGCTGTGAATGTGAAAGAGATAAGTGATCGATATAATGGTGGTTTACATTCAATCTATATAGGAAATGTAGGAAGCGGGAAGAGTTGGCCGCGAAGCTCATTATATAATTATTTTCAGGTAAATTTTGGCTCGTGTCCAAAATAGGGATTTAACGTCCTTTTCCACCATGTAAGTAAAACTGTTAGAGTGAGCCCAACAACAAAGCGAACACTGTACAGATCTTCAAAAATTTTAATGGCAGATTTTTTTTTTTTTTTTTTTTTGCTCAGAACAGTTTTAGGTGATAACAGCAGTAGACACTCGTAAAATAAATTTCATCAGATGTTCAGTTAAGCAGCCTTCTTCAGCACACAAAATACTAAACAGGTATTACAAATAAACAGTGATTTGCCATTGGTTCCCTAATCTTTTTTAAGACACGCTGAAACACGTCTTCTTCCGTTTTATTCACCTTTTATGGCTGTCGCACAATCAAAAGCGGAAGAAAAGTTCAATATAAGTCAGTCATGCAGAACTAATTGACGACTCCACGCGGCAAGACCCGAGGCCAAAGCGCCGCCCCTTTAATCTGCCGTGTATTTGCAAAACGCAGTGAAAGATAAAAGGAAAATGAAGGAAAAAAAAACCGCCTCAGTCTCCCTTCTCAAACGTTCTTCAGATCAGATTCCGTAATTGAATTTATCACAAGTTTCCCCACGTGCATGGATAGGACATCTTGAATTTCAAGTCATTATTTTTGCCATCTCTCTCTCTTTCTCTCTCTCTCTCTCTCTCTCTCTCTCTCTCTCTCCCTCTCTCTCTCTCTGTCTGTCAGCTGACCAGGTTAGTGGGGGTGGGCGGGGGGGGGGGGAGGGAGGGGGGGCGTGTGTGTGTGTGTGTGTGTGTGTGTGTGTGTGTGTGTGTGTGTGTGTGTGTGTGTGTGTTTTAAAGCTGTGATGGCATAGCAATGATGTGATATTTAGGATTTGATGTGATATTTTAAGGTGTATATTTATTTGTTTGAGTGATTTTAATGTACTATCTTATGTTTTTATGATCCCCACACCATAATTTCCCCCTAAGGGGATAATAAAGATTTATTGTATTGTATTGTATTGTATTGTATTGTATTGTCTCTCTCTCTCTCTCTCTCTCTCTCTCTCTCTCTCTCACACACACACACACACACACACACACACACACACACACACACACACACACACACACACACACACACACACACACGAATTTTTTTTTAAAATGCCCTACGTAACGATGTGATGTAAAGTGTAGCCGACCTAACTCAGTAAGGCTTGATTTTCTTGTCCCCCCAGGGTGAGAACGAATCAGATCCGGGTGCCGTCATGTACATCATCGTCGTTCTCGTCTTCTACTCCACCGGCGTCATGGTGATGATCGTTCGCTACCTCCGCACAGAGAAGAAGGAGCTGGAAGAGGAGGTAACTCTCGAGAACTTCTTCAAGAGCATGCCGGACAAGCGCGCCGAGAAGGAGCACCGGGTGAACCTGACGGCCATCCGGGCATTCCACACGCTCACCTCCATCTCCTATGACGACGAGGATCTGGAGGACCTTGACCTTGGGTCGGACGCGGAGACGGAGTCACGCGAGCAGACGACAGAGACGGAGGACACGTCATCGCAGCCGTTGCTAGTGACGGACTTATGACGCCAGAAGCGGCGGACGAGGTTCTGCAAGGTGTTCTCCGTCCACTACGAGGACGAGGAGGTCATGGGGATGGACCCGCTGGTCTCGGGTTCGAGTCCCCAAAAGGAGAAGCCTAAAGAGAAGGAAACCTCGCCGTCGCCGCTGACCCCTGTAAAATCCGACACACAGACCTCAGTCACGCCACCGGCGAACAATAGACCAAGGCGTGCTTTGTCTCGCCCGTATCTTGAGAAGAGGAGAGAGATAGTGTGTCGATCACTTAACGATATCAAGCGAGAGAAACCGCCGGTTCAAAATACCAGAAGCCGGTCATCTTTCTCTTGCGAAGGGAAGCCGGAGTACCGGCGCAGAGACAGGTCGCTTCCGCTGTCGGCTGTCAGGAACAGAACGCTTTCACCAGTGCGTACCCACGAGCAGGGTAGCCCCGATGCAAAGTGGGACAGACAGCGAACAGAGACAAGCCCTGACACGCAATCCGAAAATCAGCAGCAACAGCAACAACAACAGCCGAGACGCGCGTCGCGTCCAAAACTCGTCCACATGAAAACTGTAGACGACTCGGCGTCATCGAGAAGCAAGTCGTCGGACGGATCCGTGAGGAGCAAATCGTCAGGAGATTCCATGAGGAGTCGCCTTTCCGGGGACTCGGTGTCTGTCCACAGTTACGGGGAGGAAGGGTGCCGGTCTCCTCCTCCTCCCCCTCCCTTTGCCCCTCTCCCTCCCCGGCCCCCGCCTCCCTCTCAGCCCGGAACTCCCATCACAACTGAGAGCGGTTTCAATCGGGCTTGTCCCCGTGTTGACTCTTTGAACAGCTCGTGTTCAGACTTTAGCGCCGACACATCAAAAGGCGGCACATCGTCTGCAGACGTTAAAGACGCGGAAAGCTTTGATAGGAGAAGATTGGCCGCGTCTTCATGGCAATTTCCCAGACATACAGCAGACGACACCCAGTGCTCCCAGCGCATCCCTCTCCTGGAGCCTGACTCTGATGACGAAGAAAATAACGTCGCGTCTCTGGTTCTGGGGGGATGCAACCCGCTGTCGCAGTTACCCTGTGAAAACAGGAGAGAAAATGGATTTGTTGTGAAACCCCTGGTGTTGGAGGAAACTGAGCTCAGCATTTCCGTGTGTTCCCCGTCTTCTGACGTCACGCGAAGACAAGATCTGTTTGTGTTACCCTTTGTTGTGACAGACGTGTGATAATGAATGATATAACCTGCATCTCTAATGTCATCTGCAGACAGGGCCTAAGTGATTACCAAATTCATGTCGCTTAGGCCTTTTTTTTTTTTTACAAATGACGGTAGGTGTACAGCAGTGCTTTTTTCACATCTGTCGTTGGTTTTTGTTGTTGCTGCTGTTGTTGTTGTTCCAGACATTGCGATCTTGTGATACTTTCTTGGCTAAGTATTTTTCTGCCTAAGATGAACACACATGCTCATAATGTCGAAAAGTGTACGAGGACGTTAATTTATTACAAAGAAAAAGACTCCAAGCGCGCCACAAAAAGATCAATATATATATACCAAAAGACTCAAAACATGCTCAGACAATTTATTCTTTGTCTTGCCTGTTCCCCTCGCTTTTCGTGCTTTGGGCCTTTTGGTATTCCGGTGTATTTAAAATCACAATTATTCTCTCGTGATATTGGTGAGAGAGCTGTGTTAATAAAAGTACATACTCTGTATAAAATGTACGTTTACAATTGCTCACACATGTTCCAGTCATTCCAAGCTTGAAATGTAAGGCTCGTGTATAACCCACGGGAGACGTTTGAGTCCGAACGAAAAATCGGACCCATCTCTGTCCCATCGTCCTTCACTGTCGTTTTGAAACACTTTGCCAAACCCTACAATATTGAAAGCGTTACAAAATAATGCCGTGCCAGGGTTTTGGGGAACACGATGTTCTTGTGGTGTTGGCCAGACAGCCCACGAAAAATTTATGTGTCTCGAGCAGACGTTCTGTGACTTCAAGGGAGATGACTCACGCGGATAATCTCCGAGACAGGCAGGAAAATTAATGCACTGTGCTGGTGAAGTCTGTCGAATTGCACACTGTGATATAACACGGGGGACTACAAGTTGTGCAGAACTGTCCATCATTTTTTTTTTTTTTTTTTTTGGTAGTTGTTGTTTTTCACTCTAGTTATTCGTTGTCTCGGGTCAGGTCTCGGTTAGCCGGTTTCGAGTCAGTACAGAGGCTAAACGCCAGTGAAGCCGATGGGACAGAGATGTATGTCACACGAGGAACACGGGAAAATGCTCTGTTCGATGTTTGTTCGGACGAAAACCTCTCCCGTGTGACATGCGCGTAACACTGAGAGAGAAAAAGAGTGGATTGTACGCCAATGTGACAGATTTACTGTCAGAAAAAGGTCCTGCGATGAGTACGTTTTCTTACAACACCAGTCATTTTGCTCACAACATAACATCAGATATAATTTGTTTTCTACAAATTTTATTCTGAGTTTATAATCGTCATCCTTCACTTGAACACAGCATTCCTCTCCTCAAGAAAAGGGTAAAAATAATAGATATACACCTCTAGTGAATGCATTGTAGTTGTCAGGTATTTTAACAGTAACATCGAGTTAATCTTTACAAAATGTATGAATCTTCGTCAGACTCCACGAAATCAGGTTCCTGATCACGATCTTACCCTGTTTGATCGTTTTCCACTTAGTGACGCCCAGAATGTCGAATTATACTGCTCATTACTCTGTGTGTGTGTGTGTGTGTGTGTGTGTGTGTGTGTGTGTGTGTGTGTGTGTGTGTGTGTGTGTGTGTGTGTGTGTGTTCGGCCCGCGTACACAGTCTCCGTTTCCTCCTGAACGAACATAATGGTACAGCGTTGGACTTTCAATGCTCGGGTCGTGAGTTCGAATCCCGGCCGGGGCCAAATATTTGCACTGGCCTTTTTCTCGTTTCCCCGTCTTTTGATATCACCCATACGTGGTGGAAACTGACGTTAAACTCCCAAACACCCACTCACCCTCCCGAACGAACAAGATTTTGTTGAAAACTGTTTGCTGAATTCCTAAAACAGTTGCGTTTGAGACACTGTACGTGTTGTTTTAGCGAATGATCTCTGAGAGCAATGAAAAGAATGTTCTAAAAGAGACGTAAGACCTGTGCTATAATTTACTATGTTTCTCTACTGGACTCGAGCCTGTTCACAGAAAAAAGCTGGATTGAAAAAAATAATGAAACTGGTCAGATTCATTGGTATATTTCTACAACATTAGAGACACGGTGATTACAATCTTACCGTCAGAGGGGTGAGGTAACAGCATGCGGTAGGGAGGCGGGTGGGTGCGGGGTTAGATCAGGGATGTTAAGTCCAGGCGTTCGCTTGTCAGCAGGTCACAGAATCCATTTTTTTTTTCTCTGCTCTCTGGCTCCTACAAATGTCAGGCAGCACAAGCCCTTGAAAACGATTTTGAAAACCAAAATACACAGTGGTTCCCAGAAGCAACACATGTCCGCAAGCTGCATGCCAAAAATTAAGCCTGGACAGCGTAATTTTCATACTCTACCGGTGTGGCGTCCTTCCCGACCCCGTAAACAAAACTGTGCACTCCGTTATTCATGCCCTGGCACACGCCCAAGGATATGGCCAAAAATAGGTCACCCCTCAAGTCAGCACTCCCATTTTTCTACACATCAAACATCCCTCTTTTCACCAAAATCAAAAATCTGGGGTCAAATGCTGTTTTAGCAACTCACAATAAACACAGGGAAAAGGGGAAAAGTCCTTTTAATAGTGCAGGTAATCATTTTAATTATGTTCTGTGACCTGTCAAGGCCCTGCAGGATTCTGGGGCAAACGCCTTCCGGTCTTGGGTCCAGCCTCTTAGTCTTCAGCAGCTTCTATAGTCTCGCTGATCGTGATGGTGTCGCACTTGGGGCCCTCCCTGCCTGTGCTGAGGCTGGTTCTCTCAGTGAAGGCCAGGGCCCGCATGTAAAAGTCGGGGTTAGGGAGTTTAGCCCCGGGTTAGAGCCTAACCTCGAACATAACTAGCTCTAGGGTTAAATTTTCTGTTGTTTTTTGTTTTAAATCAGGAACCGGGCCCATTCCAGCAAGTTGCCTGAGCCGTTATAGAAGGATTTTTTTTCTCCCTTTCTTCGCTTCCTGTTTTATTTAATTTTGCTTTTGGGTTTCTTTTGTCCTAGTCTGGGTTAGGCCGGAGCCGTGAGTTAAATTAACCTCGACTTTTACATACGGGCTCTGGTGTCTTCTCGCTGAAAGCAGACCGGAAGCTTATTCAGGGTTTCAGTGGACAATGCGTTCTGTCACAGCAGCGTAACTAAACTCTATTCCCAGCATGAAGTTCCGGGATGTTTTAACTTCATATAAAAGGTACCTGACAGTCTTACGCGTCTTTCGAATATTCATCTTTTTATTTCAACGGCCGTTTCACTGAAACGACAGCATCGAAGAGAACGCGGAGACGATACCTTATGTTTGACTTCAACTGCTTCATAATTATGTGTTAAAGTTTGAATTTCAGCATCTTATATTTATATTTCACAAACCGTTTTGCTCTTCTTCACTATTTTATGAAAAAAATAAATCAACTGAACGAAAAACTGTCAGCGTGTGTGTGTGTGTGTGTGTGTGTGTGTGTGTGTGTGTGTGTGTGTGTGTGTGTGTTTTGAAGGCGGGTCGGAGGGTACTGCCGAGTTTTCGAAGTCTTTTCACTGGCAGTTACGGACTAATCAAGAAATCCAACATATTACTGTGTATGCCAGACCATGCAGAGGCAGTGGAAAGATAGTGTGGAAAGATAGATAATACTACTGACTCACAGGTTCTTTGTGTTCCAAGTGTTAGAATTAAGACATACTTATGGGCAGCAGTCGTTTTCGCACCAAGAACCCACCCTTTGGAACGCACTCCCCCAAACAATAAGGCATATATATAGATTCGGTCCCCACCTTTAACACTGCAGTCAAAACACATTTGTTCTCAGGCCGGCAGCAGTTAAGAGGGATTGACAAAACTGTGTGTGTGTGTGTGTGTGTGTGTGTGTGTGTGTGTGTGTGTGTGTGTGTGTGTGCCACAATTGCTGTGTCTTGTATTGTTCTCTCTGGCATTATTTTCATGTCATTTTACTTTTATTTTTTATCTTATTTTTCTTAACGTTGTAAGCGCTCAGAGCTCGCTGCGTATAGGCGCTATTTAAATATCCATAATTTTTATTAGTATTACACAACTATCTCTGAGTAAGTTGAGTCATTCGCTCTCCTCCCCCCCCCCCCACTCCCCACCCCACCCTAACGATCCCACTCACATCGAACATACAAAAGTCAAGCCGGTGCCGGTAATTTCCGAGTCGCAAAGCGTTTGATGACAGAGAGAAAATTGGGAGATAAAGCGGCTGGATGGTTGTTAGTGCAAAACAAGGAGATAAAGGACCCGCCAATTTCCCAGGCTGTCGCGCGGCCGCCATTTTGTCTTTGGCAGGTGCTTAGAAGGACAGGCCGTGCCGCATAATTGGTGCTTTGTTCCACTAGTGTCCGTGATGGGGCCGACCGCTGGGACGACAGTGGAAAAACTGAAGCGTCTCTCTCTCTCTCTCTCTCTCTCTCTCTCTCTCTCTCTCTCTCACACACACACACACACACACACACACACACACACACACACATTATGAACACATTTATGGACTGAAGCTCCATTTGACGATGGACGTTGAAAGCGAGTTTTTGGTGTGCCGCGGAGCAGTTATTCACCTTTCCGTTGCACACAATGAACAAGGAGGAATGGACCCATCCCATAAAGATGTTTCTCTAAATTTCATGCTGCATGTATTTTCTCTAATTTGTTGTTGTGTTGCTGGTGTTTGTGTTTCTTTTTCTTTTTCTTTCTCTCTTCAAATCTGTCACACCTACCCAAGACACTAGACTCGCTACGCTATAGCGTTTGGTGTTAAACTAGTCAGAATAAGCAGTTTACGATTTTTTTTCCCATCTGTTCTCCTAAAGAAGATGAGCTTTTAGAAAACACGGAAACAAAAACAAAAAGCCAGCTAGGGAAAAAAAACACCTTGTGAGGTGAGGGGGGATGGGTGGGAGGGTATAGAACAGAGCAGCGGGGTCTAAAGATGGCAAGCACACAAAAAAAAAAAAAACAGCAGTCGAATTATTGACGTCAGAAGAGGCAAAAGAAAGAGCATAAGAAGGCAGGAATGGATTCCTGCTGTGCTAAACGAAGAACACACACACACACACACACACACACACACACACACACACACACACACACACACACACACACACACACACACACACCAGAAACAGAAAGGCTTTGAGGGATTGGGGGAGGGGGAAGAGGGATTAATGTAGGGGATTTGTAAGAGGGATGTGTGGATGGTGAATTGTGATATCGCCATCAGACCGTATGTCACTGTCCAGAGGAACATATATATAGCAATGCCTTCAGCAACATGGCTATTTCTCTGGACAGTCTATATATAACAAGAAATGCATTTCCGCGGTCTGAGTCAAAACAAATGCTTTCCCACTGCCAACTTTTTTTGTTGTTGTTGCTGCTGTTGCTGTTGTTGTTGTTGTTTGTGTGTTTCTTGTTTTGTTATTGTTGTTGTTATGTGTTGTTATACTGACTAGTTGTTGATGATCGTCTTGTTTGTAATTGTTGTTTTCTTTTTTTGGGCCTTTCTTAGACAATCACTGACCATAGAAAACAAAGCGATACGGCTACACGTATTTCTGTGGACAGTCAACATAACAAGAAATGCATTTACGCAGTCTGATTCAGAACAATCATCGCGGGAAAGATTACTTGCAGCTGAAAAATGCACATGCACAAATGGAAGCATGCTTGTAGTGTATCCACTTCTAATTTTGTTGTTGTTGGTTTCGCTGCTAGTGTTGCTGTTTTTTCTGTTTATTTGTTGTCGGCGGAGATTTGTTGTTGCTGTTGTTATTGTTGTTGTTATTGTTGTTATCGCTGCTGTTGTTGTCGTTGCTGTTGTTGTCGTTTATGTTTGTAGTTAGTTTCTGTGTTTGTTTGTTTGCTTGTTTGTTTGTTTGTTTGTTTTTTGTCGGGCCCTTTCTTGGACAACCTGGACAATAAGAATGAAAACTGACAACAACAGATGAGAATAACTTCAAACGCTCAAACAAGAGCACTTCAAAAAAAAAAAAAAAAAAAAAGGTAAAAATTTCGAGTCAGAATGACTGCCCTTAAATTGCATTTTGTAGTTGAAAAATGCCCTGCTGCAATACAGCTGTAATGTGAAACCAAATGGCGTGCCAAGCCCAACTGTTTGCGGAAGGCCGTTCATTCTGTGTGATGGCTGTTGAAAATATCGATTGGTACAGTAACGCTGATCCATATATTATTGTTTCGGTCTGTTTCGCCGACACTCGTGTATCA